>CM027581.2:1212793-1623000 GCA_015852605.2 Populus deltoides
GAATCCAAAAGACTTGTAGGTTGTTATGGAACCAATTCTCTGCTATGATCGAATTCGATTGTAATATTAAAATTGAAATCGATTGATAGATGGATTGGATTCTCGTATTTGGAGCAAATATCCCTCCTATGATTTCAATTGATTCTGTTTCCTATCTTCTTAGCTGTTCTCTTCCTCTCTCTGGAAACCCCACCTTGCTACTAATACTGGAAAGAAACAAACCAAAATAGAACAAAGAAAATGATCCAATTTACATACTTAAGCACCAAGAACAACCCTTGATTTATGGAACAAAATTTACACTAAACTGATAGCTAGACCATCAAACAAATACACACATGGCCTCGATTCAACAAAGCTTATGGACCCAATTCAGAATTATTCAAACCCAAATGATGGTTTACCATGAAGTTCATAAGTTTATACAAGAACAAGCTAAAACACAGCTTGATGCAAAAATCAAAGATACATTAAAGGGCCCAGTGACTATACAAAAGCAAGCTATTTCAATGTGAAAGAGAAAGGAAAACAGAAATAATCGTTGCACTAGAACTTCTAGGTCTGACTTGTTACCAATTGGATTGGAATTAAACTGCGCGGGCAGTGGTGAAGTTGAATCGTGTATTTTGTGCAGGAAAACAAAGAGGGTCTTGAACTGCTCAAGACAGCAATAGCCAAAGCTGGATATACCGGAAAGGTTGCTATCTCTTCTGATGATGTTAAAGCTCTTTGCTCTTAAAATCATTATGGATGTTGCTGCTTCAGAATTCTATAATAACGATGACAACACCTATGATTTGAATTTCAAGGAAGAGGTAACTGATTCATTTAATCATGTTGTTTAACGACCAAATGCTACTTTCTGTCCCCTTAGAATGACTGCATTCTATCAAGTTTGAATTTAAACCTGAGGCCCCAGCTAATGAATCTTTCTGTTGTAGAACAACGATGGATCACAAAAGATATCTGGAGACAGTCTGAAGAATGTGTACAAATCATTTGTGACTGATTATCCAATTGTATCCATTGATGATCCATTCGATCAAGATGATTAGGAACACTATGCTAAGATGGCATCTGAAATTGGTGGGCAAGTGCAGTTTGTTGGCGATGATCACCTTGTCACAAACCCCAAGGTGATTATGGGAGCTAAGGTTTAAACTATTAGTCTTGTAACATGCTCTGTATAATGCTTGATGAGATGAGCAAAATCTGAAAGTGATCGGCCACTTAATCAAGTGTTTTTATTGCAGTGTGTGGAGAAAGCAATTAAGGAGAATACCTGCAATGCTGGAGCTACCAAATCTAAACTGTTTTGCCCTCTATTTCACAATTTATCAGGTGAATCAAATTGGTTCTGTAACTGAAAGTATTGAAGAAGCTGTGAAAATGTCGAAGCGTGCTGGCTGGGGTGTCATGGCAAGCCACAGGAGGTACATCCTCTTTTTTGTGGCTTTCATCAATTATTTTTTCACCAATTAACATTTCTGACATGGTTCCCTTGTTCGTTGCAGTGGTGAAACCGAGGATACTATCATAGCAGATCTTTCAGTTGGATTGGCTACAGTAAGTACTAGAGCATTTCTCAAGCTCTTGGTTTTTTTGTTTATTATTATTACCATGCCAGATGATGTGCTCTTGAACGCCTTTGAATAAACTGTTGGAGCGCAGAAGTTGGATATGTTGATAGATTGTTAGGCTGTTGCTTGAGGCTTGAGCTGAAATTTACTCATTGTTTCTTCTTCTTCTCAACAGGTGGGACAGATCAAGACTGGAGCTCCTTGCAGATCAGAACGCCTTGCAAAATACAACCATGTAGATGGAAATGTCTTTCAACATACACAGCTTAAGATGAGGAATCTCACAAAGTATGATTTTACATATCATACACAGCTTAAGATGAGGATCTCACAAAGTATATTACCTAAATTCAAAGCAACACAATATGCAGGTCAGGTGAAAGAAAAAACTATCCCGTGGTCATGCTCATAGGATAACTCACTTTTTCATTCTGCTGAAACAGAACAGCTAGTTTTAACCAAAATTTTTGCAGAGCACACTAGTCTTACTACACTTGAATTAACCAAAATTTTATTCACACCATCCATCTTGACACTTTAGATATGCGATGGGGGTGAACTTGCAGTATTGTAAAACAAGCCTCCAGTTAAAACACCAAGTTTTCGAGATCCATCTATACCCACTGTCTGTAAAAGCAGCCATTGAGTTCAAAAGCAGAAAAGGAGCACATAAAACAGATAATCAACGAGCGTTCACCAACTCAACATCAAACACAAGCCATGAGTTTGGAGGTATCTTCCCGCCAGCACCCCGATCTCCATAACTGCATAGAATATTTCACAGTAAGTACATTTTGGCAGGGAAGGAAGACTTGATAAAGAAGATTTTAACAAATTTAGAAAACCCTGTTTTCTAAAAGTGAAACCCCAAAGGCAAAGAAATTGATGATGAACTTATGTCATGTCATGTAGGGAGTAATAGATAAGCAATGAGTTTTGTATTTCCCAAAAGTAAACATGCAGATCATATCTGATGAATTTGAGTCAGGAGTGCACCGGGGAACATATGACAGAAGTGGTAGCCATAGCTTACCCCATCGATGGTGGAATTGTGAGTCTTCTTTTATCCCCAATTCGCATACCTGCAGGTTTAACATATAAAAACATGTAAATTTATGGATAATAAATTAAACATACAAGTTGAACTCTTAAACATCAATATGATTACCATTAACTCCAACATCCCATCCTTTTATGACTTGTCCAACACCTGCAGGACACCAAGAAAGTAAATCAATCATCAAGAAATCAAGTTTTTGTTATCCATTGACTAGTCCAAATCATAGTACCTAGGCGGAATTTAAAGGGAGCCCTCCCGACATTAGAGTCAAATATTTTTCCGTTCTTCAGCTTACCAATATAGTGCACACTGACCTGAAACTCAAACAGCATATAGTTTTAGTCGATCAAATAAGCTTTCACCTTTGATTAATCAATAACTTTTGCCAAAAAAACTCCAATTATGCCAACATTACAATAAAATATGGATTTTAATTAGTATATGGTGGCTATCACAAATATATGCATCTAAATATCCTTGCATGTTGCTTGTTATGAAATCATCCGTAACTGACAGAGGCAATGTATGGTGAACAGCTTGATGACATGCAATGTATGGTGAACAATTCGAACATTCTTAATATCAATCTATGCAAGAACCGATAACAAAACTAATGTGCTTAAACCACAATTTACTGATTTCCTCTATTTGGAGGTAAGGAGTATAATGGGGGAAACACTAAACACAATTAAAGCAATAGCTTGGGGGGAAAATATGACTTTGGCTTTGCGGATTGATTGAACAACAGTCAAATACAGGGCAAAGAGTTACCTGACTTCCAGGAGAAGCTCGTTTACCATCTGGTTTGCCCATTGCTAATTCTTCAATAACCAATCCATTTGAAAAGGTTCTAACTTGTGAGGACTTGGCTGTAGATTGCTTATCCTCAGACTCCAATGAAGACTTGGCTTCACCTCCCGCAGCTGAAACAGCTTGATCATTAGTTGTTGCTCCACTATCCTGGGTCTTTTTCTTCTTCTTATTCTTCTTCTTTTTCTTATCCGATGAATCTTCACCAGGCATACTATCTGCATCAATGTCAAGGTCCCTGCACATGGGTTCAGCGGCAACATATTTAAGTAAAAGCTAAAAAATAATGCTATCATCAGGCTACCATAAATCCCTCGATTCACAAATACCAGCATCCTTGAGAGACAGAGATGTAAAGAATCCTAAGCTATTTCCTGTTATTCTGAACCTTTCGGGGTGTGTGGTAAGATTATTTGGACAAAAACTCTTGATTTAAAAACAGTGAGTTCACACACTTGTTGGATTAGAGGTGGTCCAGGCACTTTTTCACACTCAATGACATACAGAGACATGTCATAAGAATGAACATATTTTCATATTTGATAGGCAACAATAACACTGTTCTATGTCACAGAATAATAGACTACGGTTCTCACCTCTGTTCATGTTTGTTTCGGTTGGTAGAATCCTGCTTTTTCACTTGCTTGGACTCGATTTCATCTCTAGAGGCATTGTTGATCTCTTCCTTGTCATCCATTTCATCAACCTTTGCCTCTGTACCTCGTTCTCTCTGCTTCTTCTTTTTCTTTGTTTTCCTGCCATCAAAATTCAGGAACCACTTCAGAAGATATAATTGACGAGTCAATGTAAGGTAAACTCCTTGCTTGAGGAAAGTGCAACCTAATAACTCAACCAACCACTCCCTGACAAAAAAAAAATGAGAATAATTTAAAAAAAAAAAAAAAAACTCCTAGGTATGGAAGGTCTCACCTTTCTGGTTGACCATCTTGATCAACACTTTTAACTTTTCTCTTTTTTCTAGTGTCATCACTATCCTCACTTGCCATCTTTTTCTTAGTCTCTTGGGTTGTTTCCTTATCTTTTTGTCCATCTAGTTCTGCTTGCTGCTCCTGAACTGTATCTTTGCTTTTTGCAGAGGAAGAAATTGGAAAACCATCTTCATCTTCACTTTCCAGAACAGAAATACCTCTATCCCTCTTAAGAACAATTTGTCGTTGAGAGTTGTTTTGGTCTTCCTTGTCACTTGATTGATTATTCTTCTTCTTTAGCCGTTTAGACTTGCCATTTTCTTTTGTAGGTTTGTCATCTTCAGTTATCTCCTCAATTACAACTAAAATAAGGAGCAGATTTAAGGAAAGAAAACATCTTTGGTTAATTGCTGCTATTGATCCTAAATCAAATTATCTAAAACTTCATTGAAAGCGTGCCAACAAGCACATATAACAACAAGTAGCATAAATTTGAAAGAAGTCCACAAACATTGGATGACTAATTTTACACAAGACAAGAACAATAGATTCAGAACTCTTAGTGAAGTAAACATGATATAATACGATAACGCATAAATGTTACCATAAATTATGTAAACAAATTTTAGGTAAATTTTTGTTGGTGTATGTAAACATATAAAATTCTTTAACTAATATTACCAAGGCTTAGAATAAACATATAAAATTCTTTAACTAATATTACCAAGGCTTAGAAAATTCTCATGTTCTGAAATGTTCTGAAGCTTTCCTCCTAATCTTTTTACCAATATTTGAACTGATTTATATTTTGCAGTAATTATTAAACGGCCAACAGTTTCCATGTACAGATATTAGGGGCATCCATTTGGAACAGAGCTGATGCATTCTGTTGCAGAAGCTCTGGACTAATGATCAATTTAGCACTAGATAAACAATTTCATTATACAAGGATATTATTCACCTAAGATACTAAAATGTACATAGTCATAGCTCTTAAAACTCCTTTTGAAACTCTTTAGACCACAAAGTAACAGAAAAAGGTAAATGAACCTTGTGAATATAAAGACAATGTATTTAATCAAATTGTCAAAATACCTCCACTTTTGGGAACAGACGAAGGGGAATACATTTGAAGACCGTCATCGTCGTCATCATATTCATCATCATAATCATATTCACTGGACTCATCCGACTCCGTATCAGCAATATCCTCTCCCGAATCACTTAAAAGTTGTAGAAATTAAGAAGAACAAAGTAATGACAAAATTTAATTCAACCAAGCAATTCTGCATTGTATTCAAAATATCTACAATTACTTGAAGTGGGTGGGGAAGGAAGAGAAATGATAATAAAAACAACCAATAAACTACAAACCCAAAGAAACTCGTGAAGAGGATACTATTCATATTCATCTCGGAGGTGATCTCCTTCTACAGAATCAAAGTAGCCACAAAGATGGATGCTTTGTGGTCCAATCACTGAGAACGCTACTAATTCATCCGTAAATTCAAGATTCAGAGAGCAACTTTCAGCTTTCCCTGGCAACAGTGAACATACAAAAATTGGACTCCTGTGTCCAACTGAACACTGGAGTATGCTCCTTTCTTTTGACGAACCAAGGCCCAAAGTTGCCTACATTGTAATTCAGCACACATAAACAACTCAAAAACTGAAATGTAATTATAATATGATCCACAGATATCGATATCAACAACAGCCATAAGACAGCAAAACCAACAAACACGTGGAAGGCCAACACTAATTGAAAACTAAAAAAATGAAAATTCAAGCAATTTTACTGTCTCCCCCACCAGTTAAACTTTCAAAGCTCTGAAAGAATAATAGAATGGATTGGCCTAGCGAAAAATACCTGAGTTACTCGAAGCTTTCCTTGCACATCATCAGAGTGATAAGGATGAGGCTTGCCTGGTTTCACTTCAATACCTAAATAGCATATCAACACATAAAACATCAAAAACAACATTCAACGACCAAAGCCATTAAAACCCATCTCAGCATCGACATTTTCAATTCTCACAAACTAAAAGGTCCAGAAATTAGGATCCAAAACCACCATTCAAAACCCAAAAACATTTTAAAAAAAAAACTTATCTTTCCATATTCACATTGAATATTTTTAAAACCCCATTTCATTAACAACCTTTTAGATTCTCATAAGCTCAAAAATCCAAAATTTACAACAAAAACACAAACAAATGAAGTAATTAAACCTCAAACGTCAAACAGATGAAGTAAATCAATATAATATGAGAACTAATAGTTTGAGTAATTAAAATTTGACTGAGATACATACCCCAGAAGCTCATTCTTTTGTTTTCTGATACAAAGCAGCTCTATGTCTAAAACCCTAAAAGGTGCCTTGCTGTATCTTTTTTAAACCTCAGCCTGTCTTAAGTTTAGGCTGCTCCCTAGGGTATTACAGAAAGTTCGTACTACCGCTTTGCAATGAGAACACGTGCTTTCTTCCTCCTTCTTCTTATTTTGGGAAAATATCAAAATATACCCCCAAACTATCACCATAGTATCAATCTCACCCACACTAAACTATTTTGATTTCTCAATTATGACTTATGTTACAATAACTTAAGTGAATAGTTATATATTATATAAAAATAAAATTTCTTATTATAAAATAAGAATTAAGATTTGGATTAAAAACCTTTAATTGAAAATTTATAAGAGTTTGAGAATAATATTGATACTTAAAATTGTTTGATGGTAAAATTGAGATTGTCTATATAGTTGGAGGGTGCTTTTGATGTTCTGTTATTATTGGCCCTTTTCTTTTCTCATTCTCCTTGGCCCATTAGAAAAGAAAAATGAGTGTTGGGGACAAATGGGCTTTGAAGAGTGTTTAAATTAGGAAATTAATGATGGTGATGCAATTTGAATGAGGCCCATAAGCCCAGATGTGAAGCAAATTAGGAAAATTATGTTTGAGATGATAGTCTTCTTTCTAATACTTAAATTATGATTGCGAATTTATCACATGGAGAAACGTTTTTTTTTCTCAAGAAACATTAGCTCTCGATAATTGAGAGATAGGTACATAACTTAACCATATTTTTATCTCAAAACTGAATTGAAAAATAGTTTAAGTTTTCGATTTAGTTTAAATTAATTATTTTTATTAAAATATCATTATTTTTTTAAGGAAAATATCTTAAGATTAATTGGGTTAAATTTAAAATGGATTTAACTGAATCATGATAAATTAATCCGAGAAAATCAACCTAATTTCATCGAGTTTGTATCTTTTCTAGTTCAATTTAAACTTATAATAGTTAAACTCATTAACTTATCGAAAGTCTAGATGGGTTTAACCATGAATTTATTTTTTTTCTTTAAAAAAACTTTTAAATAATTATTTTTAATAATTTACAATTTTCCATGAGATACATAATTTCCATACCACTAATGACATCGTAGGAATCTTCATTCTAAAGTGCTTGTAGAAATTCTTCTTTAGTCATACGAACTTAAATGTATATAATAAGATGTTCTAACCAATAAAACTAATTATTCCATAACATATATGTAGTATTGAAATTTAGAATTCCCATGGTTGCTTTCCCATTCGCCAATTAAATTTTAAAAATGTTAGAAGCGTATTATTAATTTGTAAATCATAATTAATGCTTCCTAACAAGTAACTTAAGGATTCTACTTAGCCAAACACAAGTGACTTTCCAAAAAAATCAATACCTTTTTTATGTACTAGAATACAATAACTTATGTGTTTTTTATGTGTTTTACTTGAAAAATTATTAAATTGATATTATTTTAGTACGTATGCATTGATGATTTTGATATACTGGTATTAAAAATAAAAATAAAATATTATTTTAATATATTTTTAAATAAAAAAAATATACTCTTAAAAGCATAGTCCATCAATACCAAACACATGTTAAAGAATTCTCCACGGTCAAGAAGGGAAATGTGTTAAACAACTACTAGCGAATTCTAGGGTGTTTTTTATTTTTATTTTCATGTGTTCTTTTTATGGTGTTGGCCTATTTCGAAAATTTAGTATATGGTTAATAGTTATAAAACCATGGCCAAGTAAGAAAATTAGATCAATTTAGATTAATTTGGGTTAAAAATCAGTGTTATTTTAATATATTTATAAAAATGTAACAATTTCATTTTAGATTTTTTTTTAAATCAAATTAAATCTTATTCGAGTTTTAATCAGGTCATGATTGACACTCACTTATAGTTGACATATATTTTATCAAGTCAATTCCACAACCCAGTTCGACTTGAAACTTGACATGAATCGAGTCTCAAGTTATGGGGTCATCGGTTTGATCGGTCACACAAAATTGAGTTGGTTTTAATAACACTAATGTGGCTAAATGATTGGAAAGTCCTTTGTTTTTGGTGTGTGTGTGTGTGTGTGTGTGTGTGTGTAAGAGACAGTAAATATGATAGGTCTCTTAAGAGATCTTGCACACACCTATGAGTATAGAAAAATCATTACATCAATATGAATAATTGTTTTAGATAAAGAGGCATAACAGTTTATCATATCTTTAATATTTTTATTTTAAGGGATCGTCTTGGATCATGAATACAGCCTTAAAACTTGGTAATGATTAAATCAAAATAATTTTGATCTGATATGTTTGTCAGACCCATATTTCCTTGGGTTTGGCTCACTATCAAATCCATGTTTTTTTGTTGTGATATGTTTGCCAGATACAAGCTATCTTGAGCATAGCCAATTACCAAGTCCAAGCTCTTTAGATCTTAGCATGGTTGGTAGGCTCGCACTATCTTTGACTTGGTTGGCTGCCAAGTCCAAACTCACGGGTTGGAAGGGTCACTATGGTAAACCCAAATTTTTTTAAAAAAAAATAATCAAAACAACCTTATTTTGACCATTTTTTTTTCAAAAATTCCATAGATTTTTTACCTATGTTTTATCACGGTTTAACCTGGGTTTTTGACCAAATCAGGTCGAGTCAATCATTCTTCTATTTTTTTATTAACTCGGACCAACCCAAGCTCTGGGTCAACCTGTCAAGTCATTATAGTCATGAATTATTGCAGTTTACTTTCTATAAGGTCATTATAGTTTCAAACAAACATCTCAATATTTAATTTATTCTCGATTTTACAAGTGTCTATCATTATCATGGTACAATCAAGTTAAAAAAAATTAAAAAAAATAACTCTTAGACCTAGTGGAATTCATAACTAGAATCATGGATATAGCGAATTAAGTCGTGAAGCCTGGATCGATTCAATATATCATCATTTTAATATTAAAAAAAATTCATCTTAGATATCTTTTAAAGCAAAAACACTTTTATATAACCTGTCAAATTAATTAGATCATGCATGTCAAAACAATTATCACATAGTTTAATTTTAAACCATACTGAATAATAAATCAAATTAAAAGATTTCAAGATTAACATACTATATCAGTTTAATAATAATAACATCAAATAATTCTCAATCTTTCTTATTAGAACATCTACGTAGAGTGATCCAATAAACTGATTTATTCTATCCAAACTTGCATAACAATTGTAGTTAAGATGTTTTTTTCTCCTCAATATATCAAACAATCAATATTAGTTCTGATGGCTTGTGACCTCTACCTTCTGTAGGGTCAAGTTCTTGGCATTCTTTTTGTTTTTTTTTTTTTAAAAAAAAGGGTTCCTGGCATTCTTTGTGACATGCCCTCTCGATGGCGGCTACTGGTTAGGCAAGGAGTAGTAATAATATTGAGTGAGTGGGTTTCTTAGAATACACACCAGTGTTGGTATAGACTTGTAGCTCGAGCGGCCAACAAATATTCTCCATCGAGATCTCAATTTCTTGCAGCTTGATATGTCAACAACAGAAACGTTAGCCCTAACACAGAATGTTGGAAAATGTTTGTCGTCTGACTGAAAAGGAAAGGAAAGTTTGGAAGACATGAATGAGTTGTCGAGTCTAAATATTTGAAAAATACTAACGTAGGATTGAAGATAGATTTAATTTTAAGGTATTATATTTATATCACATAGATTTGATTCTAAAGTTGGATTCCACCATCATACCCACCCACACAAAAGAAATTATTGATAAAAAAGTTGGAAATTTGAAACACATGCATGTATATGCAAATATATAATCATTCTTTTTTGTCTTCAATGATGTGTATTATAATGATGAGACCATGTATTTGGTCCACATCGCTTGGGAGGCAGCGAGAAGGAGGGTTGGCGGTCGAATCCATTGTTTTTCTAGCTGCTAACTAATGTTCATCGATGGCATCGTGATTCATCACCTACTTAGAAGTGCAATGATATGCTTATATTTTATTTAAAATACTAGCCGCTCACAATTATTTATCTCCATTGAGAAAAGAAAGCTAGTGTTGTTTGATGAAGACATTAATATTGGCCATGGATTGAGAGAGAAGATTGGTTTCGGGTGGAAGAGGAGCCATGTTTACTTGATCGGAGAAGAAGATTGCGGTGAGGATAATGGATCGTCAAGAGGAGACAATGTTGTTCTTAGTGTTTTTGATCCAATGTTGGGGTTGGATCGGAAAAGAGAACGGTTGGTGAAGGGAGGAGGCTCTTGTTGTTCTTTCCTCGGTGTATTTTTAGGATTTTTTTTCTTAGATTTCCTTTTGTTTTTTACATCTCTTGATTTTGTATATATAATCAGATATTGCGAATCAACAAATCTGGAATTAATAGATTCTAGAACTAAAGAATCCCAAATAATGAATTTAATTGTATGGAGATTTTGTAATTTTAACACCGCAAAGGGCTTTTTCTTTGCTTTTTAGGTATTAATTGAGATATAATATAAACTCGTAAATAATTCAATTTTTTTTTTGTATTTCTATAGGTATATTAAGAATGATAAAATTATTAACTCTAATGGGTGTAACTCAGCTAGTTAGGTTTTGGATTTGCTTTCAGATATCATCAATTCGAGTGCCGCAAACCTCATGATAACTGGAAATTTACATGGTTGTTAACTTCATGATTTCGGGTTCCCCTAGCTCAATTAGTTAGGTTTTGAATTTTTTCATCGGAAGTCATCAATTCAAGTGCCACAAACCTCATGATAACCGAAAATTTATATAATTGTTAACTTTATGATTCTAAAAACAAAAAACAATTGGTCCATACGCTTCAAAACTCAAAAGCATTGTGAGAGCTTATAATTCAAAAATGTACCTAATAAATTGAAGTAGGACCTTATGTATTATTAAAACTTTATTAATGGTTGACAACACAATTTCCTTTAGGGTAGAATGTCATGTCTTATAGTCTCAACAAAAATATGTACTTTTTGACTTTTTTTTCCTTTCACGTACCTTGCTGTATTGTATCAATCATACATGCCATTCCTTGAGAATTCATGAATTCTTTGCTTCGATTGTTAGGGTAAATCATAATTAGCATAATTTAAAAGGGTGTGGTTTTCATCCAAAACCCATGCCATTTCATGATCATAAATCATAATAGCATATGGACGAAAGAGAATTATTAAAAGCATAGGTCTCAAATTAATGTTTTTTTACAATGTCATGAGAGAGTGATTTAAGATTTAGCCCGAGTTAGGTTTAAAATATTGATAGCACATTTAAAAACGCGGGCAAACTCGCTTTTTTAAAAAATTCAAAAATATTTTTGTTGGTAACAATTATTATTTTTTTGTTTTGGATTATTTTAATACGCTGAAGTTAAAAATAATTTTTTTAAAAAAAATTATTTTAATGCATTTCGACATAAAAATATTTTGAAAAACAACCGCAACAACACTCCCGAACAAGCCTTTAATAGTTGATTTTGCAAGCTCAGTGGATTCAATTAAAATTCAATTTAATTCTTTTTTTAATCTTCCAGCTATGCTATTTTCATAAGAATGAATATTGTTGAAAAGAAAGAAAAAAAAAGAGAGAGAGATTATACTGTTATTTAATGTTCCCCTTTGCATCATTTTCGAAAAATGCTATTTTTTGGAATAATATAGCTGAACAAATCACTCGTTAAACCCTAGGAACACCAAATATTTGAAATATAATAATCTCAAAGGATAGATTCAAGTGGAAAAGGTTGGACTTGGTTTGCATTTATGTCTAGGATTTGATTCTATTATTTTATTTTTAGTTAGAATTGATGATTTTAATTCATCTCTTTCCATAAAAAAAATTGCGAAGCATGATTTTGCCATCATTTTTAAGTGATTCATAGCTAGTAAACTAGTTTAATTGCACCCCTCATAGCCACAATTAATGCCCAATAATTAATTATACACAACATTATTTTGAGTTCATCCCATGTGATGTATATATACTTCAATTCTTTTTAGCAAACTTCAAAAAAAAAAAATTCCCCCAATTATATAAGAAAATTCAGTTTGGCCACCAAACAATTTTTTTATATCAAATTAACCTTTAAGTTTTTAGAATTATAAAGTCTATCTTCATCGAATTATACTATTTTTTTTTTTTGTAAAAGCAACATTATAATAAACGTAAAGATTTATATTTTAATAATTTAAAGATAAAATTGATGTAAAAATAATTAGATACCTCTTTTTATTATTATTATTATTATTATTAACATGGATGTTTAGGTTAGTTTGCGTGTACTTCGACTAATTTTATGGGCCCTAAAATTAACAATCATGTAAGATTCCAGTGACCATCATATTAGCAATCATAGAGCTCAAAACTAAAATCACAAAAAAAGCTAATCTCTTAATCTTAAATTGTTATCTTTATACCACCTATTATATAGCTAACACAGCCTCATTTTAATTTATATCACAGATGCATTGAATATTCTATAGCTCAGACATGCCTGAAAAACAGACAAGCTCAACAAAGCATGACGAGGTCGGTATTCCTTTTATCTGTCCCAAATGCCCCTGTCTCTCCTATGTTCTTTCATGCCTCACAAAATTCTTCCTTAACAATCAATGCAATTTGAAACCATTTTCTTGTCCTTTCCCTTTCAGTGGGAATAATCCTACTCGTTATAAGAACAAGTATTATGTTTTGGGAAATTTTATTCATCTATAAATAAAATTAATCACACACTTGTATAAAAATCATGATATAGTTTATTTCAAATAATTTAAAATATGGATTGAACGATGATTCTTTTTCTAAAAAATATGCGAAAGAAAATATCTTAAACTATGAATGCTATTATTTAACACTCCTTCCAAAAGGTATTCAATTTTAACAAATAAATGAATACGAAATATTTCTTTACTATTAAAATAATTCAACTTTGAGCTTGTTTAATATTGTAATGATGGATGTTTTTATTTGAAAATATATTAAAATAATTTTTTTTATTTTTTAATATTTATTTTTATATCAGCATATCAAAACGATCTGAAAATATTAATTTAAAATAAAAAATAAAAAAATTAACTTTTTTAAATCACTTTTAAAATGTAAAAATAAATAAATTATTTTAAAAAGTATATTATTTATTTTTTTAATATATAAAAAACATGCACTTTAAAAAGTTAATATAAGAAAAAAATTATTTTTGATATTTTTATTAGAAATATATTATTTTAACTTTTTTAAAAAAATAAAATTAAATGGTCTGTCCAGACAGACCGAGTGACCTTCCCGATCCGCGGGTTTTACAACCATGCATATAGCCCTTCTTCCTCACAGGACAACAGTCAAAACAAACCTCCATAGTTCTCCTCTCTCTTCCTCTCCCCCTTCACAGCTCGTCTCCTCTCTTCCATTCTCTCCCTCCTTCAAACTTCCAACTTCACATAGACAATTCCACAAACACCTGCCACACACACTAAAATCATCCTCCAAGGACCAACCTCGCCATTCTCTAACCTCATGGGCGATGAAAAGATCGAGCATGGTATCAGAATGAGGTAAACTGAGGGCCTAAAGCAGTTTTCAGTTTTCATTAATGGCTTCTACAAGTTCAACTCCAAGTGACCCTTCTATTTCTATACATGATGACACAGCAATCAGAGCTGTGAACAAGAGATATGAAGGGTTGGTGACTGTTAAAACAAAGGCAATCAAGGGTAAAGGGGCATGGTATTGGGCTCATTTAGATCCAATTTTGATGAAGAATCCGGATACAAATCTCCCTAAAGCAGTTAAACTTAAGTGTTGTTTATGTGAAGCTGTTTTTTCTGCTTCAAACCCATCAAGGACTGCCACTGAACATCTCAAAAAGGGAACTTGTCCTAATTTTGTATCAGTTTCAAGACCCAATTCAGCAATTTCTCCATTGCCTATATCTTCTTTGCCTTCCCCACCTTCAAATAATCATAGAAAGAGAAGCTCACAAAT
This sequence comes from Populus deltoides, assembly GCA_015852605.2. NCBI lineage: Eukaryota > Viridiplantae > Streptophyta > Magnoliopsida > Malpighiales > Salicaceae > Populus > Populus deltoides. Next base: position 1,227,509 of record CM027581.2, read on the forward strand.
AGGTACTGCTTTAAAGTCTCTAGCTTTAGTTGAGTCCAATAAATACTGTGACCAAGTTGGTTACTTTAATTCTGGGTTTACTCCAAAAGGTCAGGATTTAGTGTTGTCTGGTGGAAAAGAGGATTTGGGTGCATTAGCGATGTTGGAAGATAGTGTTAAGAGGCTTAAAAGTCCAAAAGCTTCACCAGGTCCCTTGTTAAACAAGGACCAGATTGATTCTGCTCTTGAGTTACTGAGTGATTGGTTTTATGAGGTTTGTGGGTCAGTATCATTTTCTAGTCTTGAGCATCCAACGTTTAGAGCTTTTCTTAATCAAGTTGGTTTGCCTTGTTTGTCAAGGAGGGAATTGTCTGGTACTAGGCTTGAAAATCGGTTTTATGAGGCAAAATCTGAGGTGGAAGCTAGAATTAGAGATGCTATGTTCTTTCAAGTTGCATGTAGTGGATGGAAGAGTAATAAATGCTGTAGTGGGGAAGATAACTTGGTTAAGTTTGGTGTTAATCTTCCAAATGGAACTAGTGTGTTTCACAAGGCAGTGATAACTGGAGGAGGAACAGCGTCGTCGAAGTATGCAGAGGAGATTATGTGGGGGGCAGTGACGGGGATATGTGGTAGTGGTTTGCAGAGATGTGCTGGGATAGTTTCTGATAAGTACAAGGCTGATGCTTTGAGGAACTTGGAGATTCAGTATCCGTGGATGGTGAATATTTCTTGTCAGATTCAGGGGTTTGTTAGTTTGATCAAGGATTTTAGCAAGGAGCTTCAACTTTTCAGGACTGTTATTGAAAATTGCTTGAAGCTTGCTAATTTTATAAATAATGCATCTCAAGTTAGGAGTAGCTTCCAGAAGTACAGGATGCAGGAGCTTGATTACACTGGGTTGCTTCGAGTTCCTTGGTGCAAATGTGATTGTGTAAAGGACTTTGCGCCTGTTTATGCAATGTTGGAGGATGTATTGAGCTGTGCCCGTGTGCTCCAAATGGTTATCTTAGACGAGTCATATAAGTTGATATGTGTGGAGGATCCTGTCGCTAGGGAGGTCTCTGGGATGATTCAAAGTGAGGGTTTTTGGAATGATTTGGAAGCTGTTTATTCGCTAATGAAGCTCATTAGAGGGATGGCTCAAGAGATTGAGACTGAGCGGCCGTTGATAGGGGAATGCCTTCCTCTTTGGCAAGAGTTGAAAGCAAAAGTGAAGGACTGGGGTGCAAGATTCAATATTGCAGAAGGCCAAGTTGAGAAAATAGTTGAAAAGAGATTCAGAAAGAACTATCACCCAGCATGGTCAGCTGCATTTATACTTGACCCTCGTTATTTGATGAGGGACACAAGTGGAAAATACCTTCCACCTTTCAAGTGCTTGACTCATGAGCAGGAAAAGGATGTTGATAAGCTTATAACCCGTTTGGCATCCAGGGAGGAAGCTCATGTTGCCTTAATGGAGCTTATGAAATGGAGGTCAGAAGGTATGGATCCACTATATGCACAGGCCGTTCAGGTTAAACAGCGAGACCCTTTGACTGGAAAGATGAAAATTGCAAATCCTCAAGGCAGCAGACTAGTGTGGGAAACTTGCCTGAGTGAGTATAAAACACTAGGGAAGGTTGCGGTTAGGCTTATCTTTCTCCATGCGACCTCAAGCGGGTTTAAGTGCAATTGGTCTTGCATGAAATGGTTTTGTATCCATAGAAACTCAAGGGTGGGACTTGAACGGGCACAGAAGATGATATTCGTTGCAGCTCATGCAAAGCTTGAGAAACGTGATTTCTCAAATGAAGAAGAAAAGGATGGGGAGCTGTTCCGCATGGTAGGCTGTGAAGATGAGATGCTCAACGAGGTCTTTGTCGAAGCACCATCAGTGTAATGTTTTTCTTTTTAACTCATGTAGAATTCTCTGAAGGTATAGGATTTATAGGATTCTTTCCCTTGTATTTGTTTTCGTGTCACTTCTAGATGAAGATGTGAGAGGTATGTTTAGGGTAGAGTATATTAAAGGATAAAACAACGTATCACTAAAACTTCTTAGGCGCGTGATCTCAATGGATCCTTCATCTTCAATGGGCATGATTTTGGCTTTTTGGTTATAGACGTAAAAACGGTCCAGGAATATAAACAAATTGTGTTTGATTGTTTTATGTCAACTCCAAGGCCATGCCCCTAAGTTCAAAAACCTGGTTTCGTTAGGCATCAGAATTGACCAGAACAAACTGATGGCTGGTTTGTTATGATCCTCTTGCGTGAATTATTAGCTTTTTCTCTCTCTATGTTTGAATCATCTGTCTTTGTTGTGATGTCTTGAAATATGAAACAATTCACTTCTAAAATATGTTACCTCATTTTGCTGCAAGTTTCCTGCCAGACAAGAGAAGGTGGACAGGTTCCTCAGGAAATAAATTGCTTGTGGTTTTTGACTTTATGAAAACCTTTTGACCCATGTAGGTGATTTAGAATTTGGACTGAACAAGTGCCTTCTTCATTCTACTAGAACTACCAAAGAAAGTTGGCATTGGTATTGGTGCCATCCAAGCAAAGTAACTTTGAAACAGGTTTTCCATGTCCAAGATGGTAAGCTAGCACAGATAATTTCTAAGGAGTGCCTATTTCAATAGATGACTATATGTTGCAGAAATGAGGTCAACTGGATTTATTCATCATTAGGCAATGCTATGTGAATCATTTGCAATGAGTTCTTATGCAATATCAACCATCTTTATTTATTGCATCACTGTTTCTAAGTAGTGAAGAATTGATTACTCCAATGACCAAAATGGAAAATTGTTATTCAAAAAGAAACAATAATTTTGTTGGAGAACAATAATAATTAAAAAGGAGGTGTGTACGCAATGAGGAAAGTGATGATATAAAGCGATGAGGTAAAATATGTGAGCCCACTAAAAGCTAACGTTTACATCAAGGATGAAATGATGACTCTAAAATGTTATTACATGAAAAGGGTGGGTGGGTGGGTGGGTGGGGGGATCCTGCTCCAGTTGTTCCAGTGCGTTTTCACTGCCTTTCCCTACATGGTTTATGCATCAGCTGATAACCATGCATGGAGTTCATTATTATATTGATCTGCAGGAGTTTGTCAGAAACCAGGCGGACACTTCCCCAATTTCGATTCGTGGGCCAAGTTTTAGCAATCCTCCTCCCAATACCATAGATTAATATCAAATGTTCAAATTAATGGTGCTATGTTACGGTATAAGTCTAATAATTTGACATTTTGGCAGTTCACTCATTTACAATTTCACGAGTCTTTTATATTGGTCGGCATATACAGAATTACAGATATGATGTTTGTGTGGAACCATCATGAATGTGACACTGCTGGCAATAATGAGTACTTGCGCGGCCTTACCATCTCCACGTTATTTATTTAGATTCATACGCTAAATTATACGGGTATATGAACAGAAACGAACAGAAACGATGAAGAATAGCTTCACCTTTCACTTTTTGGATGGGAAATTGAGTTCATATAAGCCTATTTTATTGTTTTTATTTATTTATTGGGATTATTTATATAAAACAGTTTTAATTGATAGATTAAACCTAATAATTAAATGTTTTAGAGCTATACTATTTATATGTTTTTTATTTATTTCATGAGACAATTTTGATGATTTAATAAAATAATAGACTTTTCCTCCTAATTCTCTTTCTTCCTAGCTTTTCCTTTTCCCTGCTTTTAATCCTTAGCTTCTTTCTTTACTTTTTCTTTTTTCTAGTTTATAGTCCCACATCAGATCCCTAAGAAGGTTTTGCTGCAGAAGAGTTTGAGTTTAATGTGCTGTATTATTGACATTTCAAATATTTTTCTTGTTTATGTTCCTCCCTGTTTTCTTAAGAAGAACAAATGTTTAATATCGAAGGATCAATCCTGCCAAACTGTTCCTTTATCATAATTCCAGAGAATTTGTTTGTTTGGCAACATTGATTGAATTTAGGCAGGATATTTGATTATCTCGTTTTGAAATGTAGTGAAATATCTCTCTCACTTCGTAGTTTTAATTAACATTGCTTGTTCCGTGATTGAAACAGTGAAAATGTCCATTGTACTCGAGACATAGTATGCTTGGTGGAATGTAAAACTTACTGAGTTACTTTAAAAAAGCAGAGTTGCGAAAGGGAGAAAAAAAAATGACACTGACTAAAAGTTTATAGTATATTTTTGCTGCAGGGTAGGCTTGGCTTGAGTTGATGGGAGTGTGAACCAGCTTGCTGGCCACATGAGTCAACCTTGGAAGAACTCGAGAGTGAATCTTTGTTTTCAAAGAAGCTCTCCTCACTGATTTAACTCGTCTGCATCACCTATGTTGTCTGTTTATGAAATGCAGAGCCCACCATGAAGAGTGGATGTCAATCTCAGTGCTTTAGTTGTCATGGTCAAGAAAAGTAAGGACTAAGGGCCCTTCTTTACCATCACTTCTTAATTTCCCTCTCCACTGTTATTTATTTGTTTACTATTTTCGCTAAGGTTATCTTTGGTAACTTGTTTATTAAACATTCCAATTTTGTACTCTCCAGCTGGGCCCTTTTTTGAAACTTTTGATACCCGAATTGATATTTGAAGTCTTGCAGGTCAGCAGTTAGCCTTTGCATGGTTGCTAAAAGCCTTGAGGAAAGCAGAAGCAAGGACGTCTGTCGACATGGAGCGTCACACAGGATCGCTGAAAGTTATATTGCAATGAACATGATCTTGCAGGCAATAAGATTCGGCGACTGTTGATGACTAGAACTCAGCAGGTAGGTGGTATCTGGAGCATCAAAGATTTGCCAGCTTGTTGGAACTAAATTTTTGCTTTCATTCATGCAGACGGCAAATGTGCACACTTGAACCCTCTTTGACGTGCTCTCTCCAGGTCCCATCCATAAGATCCCATTATCAGAAATCTATATTTATGTTGCCAAAGTGATTTACTCTTTCATTTGATCTCCCCTGCAACATGACACGCAGAAGATTGTACCCTATACATAACATGGCAGGTTCAACCTTTGCTTGTGGTTTATGTGGGAATTCTTGAAAATGAAATTATGAAATCCATGATAAATTAACTAATACATTATCAAGCTAGTCTCGAAACAGTGCTAAGCCAGAATAGCATCTGGGATGGTATTTATCCATCCTGTAGCGTTAAAGAAGTGCTCCATTTCTGGAGTAATATACATGTTACGCCTAGAGATGGAAATGGACTTTCAAAATCACTCCACCATTTCCCTCATCGTCTACAGCACCATAAAGTAATTTTAACTTTGGCCCCCCCCCCTCCGGTTCTTATTCATAGACTTGGATTTATCCTGTAGTGAAAGTGGAGATACCTATTGGATGTGTGAACAAACGAGATCAATTGGGCTAGCTGTTACTTTTTTTATCTTTTCTTTTAGTTAAAGTGCACTCGGTGACTGATGGAATTTATTGCTAATTTACCTCTGGTTTTTCTCGTTGCTAGTCAATTTGGTGGAGACACCGGGTCCTGTCGGTAAGGCTGACTGCTCACCAACTAGGAAGGAGAGCGTCTTTCAGTTTTCACTCGTATGGTATGGTTTTATTGTTCATTCCACTCGTTTTCTTGCAAAAGGAAAGGGGGTATAATGATTGGTATAGGTCAGGGCTTTCTTTTTACAAGAATCTTCACTCTTTCAATGCTCCTCCATGATTAACTTTCTTTTATCATACATCTTTTTCTGCCCACTAATACAAGTCTTTATTGTTTTTGAATTGGAATCCCATCTGTGTAAGATATGTGAGATGATGTTGAAATAGATTGGCTTCATTCATTAGCTATGGCCCTTCCCTTACGTTCACTGGCTATACTTTATACTATTTTTCAGTAGCTTTGCTATAATGAGGTGAGAAACCTATCTTTTCCTTTATGACATGTCACGTTCTAGCATCATCTGCCAAGAGACTACGGTCTTCAAAATCAATACCATCAAATACGAGGAACAACGTAAAGTGACTACTGTAACAGATCACAACTGTAACTATATCTGGTCTCTGGTTAAAACTTGTCGGTGTAAGAATTATCAATTCACTGTTAAGAGCTTAACGGTGGTGTCTTAAACTTTCTGGCGTTCATTTTTGCTTCATATAGTGCGTTATGCCCTTGGTCTGTATTATATATATGTCCACTGATTGATTTTAACTTTATTCTTCCTTTTGATCAGTATATGGTCTAACAAGGATGATTCTGCTCAAGTCTGGCTATGAATGATAATACTTCATCGTTTAGTTGTGGTGTTACTTCCTTTAGACATGTGACAGGCCACCATCTAGCGAATCTATTCCACGTTTGAACCTACATGTCTGTTAAAAAAAAATACAGAATAATGGAGCTTGCCCTATTATTTTATCCACAATTGTCATAGGTGAATCTCACTGGTTGAGATGATTTTTTAATATAATATTAGAGTTATAATAATTAAAATATAAGTTTATGAAATCTTATCTAATAACTTAAATTTTTAGATTGAAATATATAATTTTTTGATAATTTAAAACTTGGTTTGAAAGCTTGCTTTGCTCATTATAAACTCGTGTTTAATGTGTTTAATGTTGATGTGAATGTAAAAGATATAGATGGTCTGTCTATTCTTGAAAAATAAAAAGGTGTTCAAGAAACTAACATGAAAAAGATTTAAATTCCTATCTCATTTGAATAATAATAAAAAAAAAAGCTCGTCAAATTTCAAAAAAGCATGCATGGATGCTTCTTTTCAATTTCTCTTTCATGAGTTTTTACCCTCCTATATGGTCTTCAAGTTTTACTCTTGTCTTCACCAGAACAAACACTTTCTCCATAGAATTTAAAGCACACTTGTAATCAACAAGAAAAACAAATAAGTAGATTCATCAAATCCCAATTAATTATCATACAAATCCTAATTATAATCTCCAAACATTCTTCTGAATCCATCATTACCCTTTTGTTTGGCTCAAAAGAAGGCCACCCACGGAATATCGAAGCAGACAGTTTTTCTCTTTGGTCCACGAAAAAGGGTCCAAATAAAATTATTTATTTAACATTTTGACTAATTTTTGTTTTATGGTTAATTGGGAATCCTCAAAATCACTTTGGAGAATTACTGGAGATTAATTTTCAGGGGCAATGATTACTATCTCATTCACTCAATCTTACACCTTTCTAAACCATGTTTTGATTTGATCAGATGTTTCCATAGCATATGCTTGAGTTAAATCTGCTCCACCAGTTCTGCTAGAAATTTTCTCGACATGGATACATTCGGGAAGGTGACAGAACCAGAGCCCTAACCTAGCCCATGAACATCTCTAGCCAAGCATGCATAAAAAAAGGTTTCCCTGATGAGATGCAAACTGAGTTCAATAATGTATTATGGGCCTAATGCTCAGTTGCCAATTCAGCATGAACCCAGAATATTTAAAAGCCTTTAGCCCTTTTTAAGTATAGCAAGACATGTCTAAGCCCATTACTTATAGGCCCATTACATATCATCAAATCAAATCAAATCATATAATAAATATACTGAGGATTCAATGCAAACATTTTCCTTTTCACTTTTTTTCTCCGTCGGTTGAAAAATCACTTACCTTTAAACTAGGGACTAGGAGTACTATGTATTAAATATTATTGGTTTATTTAAAGGTATTTTGATTCATTGAGTGTATTTATATATAGTAAAATAACTAAAATATTTTCAAATAACAAATAATAAAGAATTCTGGATAAGAGTATTTTGATATTTGTGTTTTTTATATATAGTAGAGTCATGTATGTACTCTTGTATCTGTAAAATTTAATAATGTTAGAAATAATAACAGTGGCAGCTATGGTAATAGTAATAGTAATAGTAATAGAGATGATATTAATTATTAATAATAATAGTAATAATATTTTTGATCTTTTTTTTTATTTGTTATTTTTAAAATTATTTTGTGAGATTGATTTTTTTTTTTAATTTCAACATTTAATATTTAATTTACTGAGAATTGAACTTCATGATTTTTAAGAATTGAAACGGGTTTTAATAATTAGAAAAACTTAGCCCGGCCACCCAAGCTTGGACGGGCTTTAAGAATTGGAACGTCAACGTGAAGAAGAAGCCTATCAAATAACTTAATGGTCTGAACATTTTAAACCCGGTCAGCCTTAAGCAATATTTTAAATTACACTAGTAAAAGTTAATCTGTCAAAACTTATTTAAATTTATTTAAATATTTTTTAAAATATGTTTTTTTAAATACCTTTTAGATCAATTCAAATCAATTCTCTAACCTTTGGATTAATGACATAATTTACCCGGGTCTTGGCAAAAAAAGCCTATCGTGCCTTTCATTTGCTTGTTAATCTAACATATTAGAAATCTTGATTTCAAGATTTTTTATTTTAAAATATTTTTTAAGTTTTTTTAATTATTAGAATATTAAAAAACAATACTAAAAAAAAATATTAATTTAATATTTTTTAAAACTAAATAGACTTTTAAAATATAAAATCAAATATAATTTAGTGTGAAATTATAAATTATTTGGGTTGCGTTAAAAGAAGCCTATCATGCCTCTTGCTAATCTAGTATGTCATAAACTCATGCTTTTGTGTGAGGATTTATTTATTAATCATCCATGGTTGGTTTATTCTTCCTTCCATTAGATAGCATAAAGTATGAAACTCAAGCATGTTGACTTTCAAGCTTTGTGATTGAGTTGGATATTTTGTTTATTTACTGTAAAAAAAAATATTTATATTTTCTTCCATTAATTAGGATTCTTTTGTCGTTGATTTTATTGAAAATGGATATATACATGATTTTTTCCTATTTTAAATGTTAGTCGTTGAACACTGTTCTGGCCAGAGATTATCTATAAGATGTGGATTTTAAAATATTTTAAACTGATATCTGAACATTTGATGACTTAAGTAAAAAAATCTTAAATTAAAAACAAAATCATACAATAATCATAATTACAATAAAGCCAAAAGAAAATCCATCAAAACCATAGTAAAAGAATGTTAGGATCTCCTAAAACAAAGACGCAAAAAAATATCTAATCGATCAAAAGTTGAGGGAAAAAAATGGGAAGTTCGTTCTGTTTTTTATGTGGCTGTGTAGACCAAGCAAGCGTTGGTGTTATTGAAAGGTGGGGTCGTTTTGAGCGATTAGCTCAACCAGGTTTCCACTTCTTTAACTGTTTTGTTGGTCAATGTTTAGCCGGTGTTCTGTCTACCAGAATCCACTCTCTTGATGTTCGGTGCGAAACCAAAACCAAGGTTTTTTCTTATGTTTTGTTTTGTTTGGTTTGGTTTCTTGGTGATTAAGGAATGTAAGATTTGTGGGTTTTGTTTTGTTTTGCGTTTTTTGGATGTGGGTTTTGTGTTTTGTTGCATTTTGTGTATGATTATGGGGTTTTATTGGATTTTTTTGTTTTAGTGATTCAGGGATGGAGAATTTGTGGGTTCTGCCTGGATTTGTGTTTCTTGGATTTTTGCATGTGCGTTTTGAGGGGTTTATAGGGTTTAATATATTAGTATTATAATATTATTAATGGAGTTTGAGTGCTTCATCCCTTGATTAAATTGCTCTGATCTGTTTAGCGTGATCAAATTGTTGATTATGTGACATGTTTTGCCTGCGATGGTGTTTGGTTGGTGAGAAAAGCTTGTAGAAGTTAAAGAGATCAGGAATTGAGTCACAAAAGAGATTAGAAATTGAGTTTTCAGGGTTTGTATTGTTTTGGTTATGAATGAGATTATTAGGTGATGAAATAAAATTTTGCCTTTGTTTTTTCTGTTGTATGATTTAATGTAGTTCTCCAATGGCTTGTTTTGAGTTGAGATTTTGTATTCTCTGTTAGAGAAAAGGCTTACATGGCTTTATGTTAATGCAGGACAATGTCTTTGTGCATTTGGTTTGCTCGATTCAGTATCGAGTAGTCAAGGAAAATGCTGATGATGCATTCTATGAGCTCGCAAATCCCAGGGAGCAGATTCAGGTTTATGTGTTTGATGGTAATTCATTTTCGTAACCTGGGATATAGATTTTTATTATCCAATAATGCCTCTGTGTTACTGTTCTTTTTTTAGTTTTTTAGTTTTCACCTCTTTTCATTGTGGCATATTTCTTGTTTCTTAAGTGGTTCGAGCTCTCGTTCCAAGAATGACATTGGATGATCTTTTTGAGCAGAAGAGTGAGGTTGCCAAAGCTGTCTTGGAGGAATTGGAGAAGGTAAGTGGATACCTATCACTTATGTTGAATCCAATACTTTAGAAAGTTTGTGGCAGTGATTCTTTGGATTATTCGAACGCACTCTTCCTGATACATTATTCTTCTTTTTTTTTAGATCAGTTTTTTTCCTAGTATTGCCAAAGTCATGTCACTGCTATTGTTCTTATCTTATGTACATAATGGATCAGGTGATGGGAACCTATGGCTACAGCATAGAGCACATTCTGATGGTTGACATCATACCTGATGATACTGTTCGCAAGGCAATGAACGAGATCAATGCAGGTACTCATCTTCTATACATTCTCCCGTTGCTTTATTGCATAAAGTTGTTTTCAATATAATTTCTTGGATATCATGTGAAAGATATAGCTGATTTTTGGAAGGACATGGATAACCAAGATAAGTTGCCTACTCGACTTCTACTTTTAGCGCTGAGTTTGCAAGATGTAATGGACCAACTATAACTGAAAGTTCCATAACCATTAACCACTGTGAATTATTTTTTGTTCTGACTCGTGTCCATGTAACCAGATGGTGTGTATTCCTGCTAGTGGTTACCATTCTAACAACATCCTGATTATTGTTTAATGAAATTTGTCATCAACACATGTAAAGTTTTTTCTCGGTAATGTCGTTAAAATCTAAATTTTTGGTGATGTTTGATTTTGGGCAAGCCATCAGTTCCATGAATCCAATACAGGGGTCAATCGCTTGCTTGCTTGCTTGCTGTTGATGGCAGTTAATTATGGCCTCAACTTCATCTGCAAACAAATAACTATCGCATATCGATTCTGTATTGCAGCTCAACGACTTCAGCTTGCTAGTGTATACAAAGGCGAAGCTGAAAAGGTGTTCCTAGTCAAAAAAGCTGAGGCTGAGGCTGAAGCCAAGTACCTTGGTGGGGTTGGTGTGGCCAGACAGAGGCAGGCAATCACAGATGGTTTGAGAGAGAACATACTAGAGTTCTCACACAAGGTGGAGGGAACGTCAGCTAAGGAAGTGATGGATCTCATCATGATCACGCAGTACTTTGACACCATCAAAGACCTCGGCAACTCATCAAAGAACACCACTATTTTTATTCCTCATGGCCCTGGTCATGTAAGGGATATTAGTGACCAAATTCGCAATGGGATGATGGAGGCATCCAGCGCTCAAATTGATCAGCAGTGAACCCATTTCCTGGGTATCATCCGAAGCACGCTTTCTTGAACCTGACGGCAACTTTGGTAAAATATTATTTAAGTAAATAAGATGAGAGAAAATATACGCGGGGATGATATTTTGTGTTTAACAATCCTTTCAGCATTATCAAATTGCAATTTTCTTTACTTTCTTTCTTGTTTTTTCTCTTCCCAGAAGGATATTGCAAGTTTGTTGATTGCAAGCTAGGTTTAGTGTCTACATGACACAAGTCCCTCTTCTCTTGAGTTTTCCCATCTTCCACTAAACAATTGTATTTTAGATGATTTCTTAAAATATTTACCATAGATAGGATGAAAACAACAAAAAATCAAAAAAAGAAGAAGAAGAATTCAAGAAGAAATACACCTCAAGTCATAATGGAAAAAAAAGGTGAAAGAAACATTTAAAAAAAAAAACGAGGGCAATTTTTTCTAGAGATTTCTTCAATGGATTTAGGATTTAGTCCAATCATGATTGCCTTTCTAAAATTATTTTGTTCCATTTCATTGCAGCTTTTTCTTCGTGAAAGATTTATCAAAAAGTGAAATTCTTATTCACAATTAGAGATACAATCACTGAAGATCTAAACCTAAATTTGCTCTTCAAAGAGGAAATTGTTATAGTTATTAAACTTCATCTGATTGAGTGTATCACCTAGTCATAGATCTGGTGAGTTCATTCATTAATTAAAAAATTATTTTTAAAAATTCAAAAAACTTTGTTTTATTCTTTTTTTAAAATAAATCAGATTTTAACCGAGTTAATAGAATTATTAATTAACTCAATAGTTAATAGATCAATTAGATGAAACCAGATTAATTATATGTTATTTTTTTATATTTAGTTTAATCTAATAATGAATCGAACCAGGTTAATAACAATGGAAATTATTGTGATTTGCTTGATCCAAGTAAAAAAGAAAAATCCGATAATAACCTGATTTAGGATCTAAAACCTAAATTTGCTCTGCAAGAGCATACTTGCCCCAATGCATGCGCCGAATGAAGTACGAAATGGGTACAAAAGAGCACGAACATGTGCAGAAGCTTCTAGCCAACGTGATCCAAATGTATCCATCATCCATGCTCAAATAAATCTTAAGAAATCAGTAACTTCAAAACTTAAAATCTCTTAAAATTCAATAATCATTTCTTTTTATTCAATAATCTTAAGAGCCTAGTTTTTAAACTTGGCTGGTAGTGGACCGACCCAAGATCCAGGTCACGAGTTTTATCTAGATCACTGGGTCACACAGATCAATCCCAATATTTTTATAAATTAAAACAACGTTATTTTGATTAAAAAAATAAATAATTAACAGGTTGCAATAGGATTTTTAACCGGGTTGCAATCGGGTCAACCTGTTAGATCACCGGGTTATTAACTTTTTTTATTTTTTTAAAAATATGATTCAATTCCAGCCTTCAGTTAACCCAATCCCAGATTAACCTACCGAGTTTTAAAACTATAATTAAGTGCATGATCATGTGAGCAAGGCCGATAAGCCAACACATATCCATACATGTACACGCACGAGCACACAGATACGCAAAAATCACAGATACACTATGGATATCTCTTCTATTGAATTTTTATATATATATAGAAATCAATATGATTTTTTCTCGGAGAAAATAAAAATAAATTATACAACGAAACATACATAAAATACAAATTAACTAACATTGATCTATGCATACATGTCCCCTCCAAGGATGCATTACCAATTAAGCGGAATCTTTGAACCCACAACTTGTTTATATTACACTCTTCCCCATTTCTGAACAAATTCTGACCACCACGTTCTCTGATTATTATTTTTCTCTCCACTTGTTAATTTTAATTATCTAATTGCACCCTAGCCAACAAATTAATTAATTAATAGCTTAGAAAATATTTCAAAGAATAAGCTGCAGCATCTGCCTTGGAGAATCAGACAGAGAGGACCTCTTACAGTGCATGAGGGACCAGAAGACAAAAAATATATAAATGGGGATTGATTTGTTTTCTGTGTGTCTTGGAAGGGAGCAGCATGATTTGGATCTGGATGTTTGTCTAGCTATTCGGGGACAAAAACTGGACCTCTTGCGATGTAGCTGCCCAGTTTTGCTGTAGTGTCCATGTTCATAGCCAGCCATTGAAGACCTCTTCGTTGTGGAAAATCAAGATAATTAGGGTTCGGAATGTGTCTGTGAAGGTGACTGCTGCTACTTTTATGAGACAAGGGTTGCCATGATTAGACTTTATAGGTCCTCAAGATTCAAAATATGTTGCGCCTAAGAGTGACGTGTTCGATCCTTGTCAAATCAGGAAGAACATAAGATATTTGTTCAACTATTTCTTGATGGGGAAAGGATAAATGTGCTTCCTAACTATTGTTTCAATCTCATCTGAGTCCTCCAACAAATAAATTTCCCAATTGAGTCCCCCATCTAGTTGATGCTGCCCAATCATTGAAATCCAATCTAAATTTAGGATTATATATAATGGTATGGAAGGAGTTAATTAGGTAACCTATGATTAAATGAGGACTCAATTGGAACAAAATCCTTTGATGGGAGGCTCAATCAAGAATTGGGTAAAAGTTAGGGGGGCATATGTGTCCTTTTCTTCTACATTGTTTTGCCAGTCTTGTTGTCGGCTCTCAATCCTGTTTGTTGGGTTAAGATTTTTTATTGTTTTATTTTTAATGGAGCAACCACTCTTCTCACCCGGTAAAAAATAGGTTGATTCATGCAGAATTAGTTGGTTAACTCGGGTAAATATAGTTAAATATAAAATGATAATTAAAAAATTATTATTTTAATTTTCTTTAAAAAAAACTGAATTTCTTTTTGATTTCGATAAGATCAATCAAATCATGAATTAATTAAACTTAATTAAATTATTTACTATTTAATTTTACATAAAATTTAGTCAGAATTAAATTCCGGGTCAGCAGAATACTAGGTTGACCCTTTAATTAAACTAAATTCAAGAGCTTTATCTTTGAATCACGGTGATAAGTTCGAATATTTTCAAGACTGCACAAATTAAAAACACTTTGCTTGAGCCATCCAACACCTCCAAGAGCCATATAATATTTATCTGATTAGATTCCCAATAACTTATAAACTCTAGTCCCTAGACAATCCGTACACAAGAGGACTATCAACAAACTGTATACGTTGTTTTTGTTCCATTCTGATAATTCATCTACAAGCTTGTCGCTGGCTTGCTTCCAGGTACTAACATGGGTGTCTTGTTGGATTTGTCTCTAAAAAATCTCAACAATACCTAATTCATTGCCGCAAATTTCTAATTATTGTTCACTGCATTAGAGGACAGAACAGCTAATCAATGAATTAATCCTTGTAATTAATTGATGAGCTAGGGAATCTCGTGCCAGATCTCTTTAAAAATGTTACAACTATCTCAGAATTATAGCCCTAAAATAACATCTAAAGCGGGGGCCAAGAAGCTCCCTCATAATCTTTTTTTATCAGTAGGAAGTTTGATAATCACATTACAGGCAAGCTTATAAGTTGCAATCATGGGTCATGGCAATGTGGTGATTTTGATTGCTACAAGTCTGGGACCAGTGAAAAGATGCCCATAATTTTGTGTCTCGAAAAATTATTGAACCTTATCTTAGTTGATGCGCCTTTTCGTTGTCATAGTATTTTTAACCTAGCCACTTGGATTGACAGTCCCTTTACCAACCTGCCTTGATTGTACTATATATATAGGTCCATCTCTCTTAACCAAGACATCATCAACTCAACAGAGTTCAGCTTTAGAAACCCTATTCCTCTAGTCATATCCAAAGCTTGAATCAAAAGAAGAAGAAGAAGAAGAAGAAGAAAGAGAGATAACATGGGTTACTGGTCTGCTGAGAATGCTATTAATGCCTACCTCAAAACTTTGCGAATGGTAAGTCCAAGAACATTTTTTGCACTTGTCATTGTAGTTTCAGTTCGTTATCTGTAGAAGTATTTATAGCAATATTTTCTAACTGGGATTCTGAATTGATCTGATGCAGGGCCAAAGGGCAAACGAGCCAGATGCAGCTGAATTCATTTCGGCATTAGCGGCTGGTAACAATGCACAGCTAATGGTTGTAGCATGTGCCAATGCTGCTGCCACCACTTCATTAGCCTTGGTAGCTGCAGCTCATCAAACTGGCGGCCGTGTGGTTTGTATCCTTCCTGGACATCAAGAATTACAATTGTCTAAGAAGATCCTGGGCTATGATGCCTGTCATGTTGAGTTTGTTATTGGAGAAGCTCAAAGTCTACTATTAACCCACTACAGTGAGGCAGATTTTGTGCTTATTGATTGCAACCTTGAGAACCATGAAGCTATTCTTGGATCAGTACAAGCTAGAAAGAAAAGAAATGGAGCTGTTGTTGTGGGGTATAATGCTTTTAGCAAGGGATCATGGCGGTCTGGTGGGTCGAAAACACAGTTGTTGCCTATTGGAGGAGGATTGCTAGTGACCAGAATTTCTGCCAGTGCCAAGAATATTGCTGATGGCTGTGGTTATGGAAAGAGGAGTCATTGGGTTGTTAAGGTAGATGAATGTACAGGTGAAGAGCATGTTTTTAGGGTCAGATTTCCACAAGGAAAGCAGATTGAAGCTTAATTTTCTCTTTTAGTGCTCCAATTAGTTCTAATCTAGATAATCATCAAGATGTAAATACGTACCAAGTTATTGAACTGTAATGCTCAATTACTCAAATTTTGAGAATGGAAAACGCATAACTCAATACAGGGACTGAATGTTCGAAAGAAAGATGGACTAGCTAGAACATGACCAAAACTAGTGAGCCTAGCAGAATTACCAAAAAATCTCTAATGTGCTGTAAACCTATAGATCATGATGTTCTCATAAATATCCCCAGGATTAACAATCTGGGAAGGGAAACGAGGGTGATTGACTGCATCAGGAAATCCTTGAGTCTCTAAGCAAAGACCAGCATACTGAGCATAAACAAATCCACCTTTTCCCTTAACATTATCCAACATGTTACTTGTATAAAACTGCACTCCGGGCTGATTAGTCCACAACTCCAACTTCCTCCCAGAAACACCTTCTTGCACCACAGCAACCTTCTTGAGGTGTCCAGGATTAACGTTATCTAGAACATAGTTGATGTCATATCCATCAGGCAGTTGAGTGAACATGCTACCAATCTCACGGGGTTTGTGGAAATCATAAGGTGTATCTTTAACGGCGACAATCTCTCCGGTCGGAATGAGTTCTTCATCAACTGGAGTGATTTCGGATGCTAAAAGTTGGATTGTATGAGACAAGATGTCACCACTGCTGTGTCCACCAAGATTCCAGTAAGCATGCAGAGCCAAGTTCACTGGGGTACGCTTGTTTAGAGGCATAGCCCGCATTTTCACCGCTAGCTTGTTTGTTTCAACTAGCATGTATGTCACAGACACAGCAACATCACCAGGAAAACCTACTCAAAATCCACAACCAATCAATCAATGCAAGTATTACATAATTAAGAACAGATACAAAGTAATAGCACAAGGCATATGAGATTGCATTCTTGCTATATATGCATATAGCAGCCGATCCGGCTGGAGACTGATTAGGAAAGTTTTCTTTCAAAACGTTTTGAAAGTCAACCACATGTTAAGCTTGAATGACTCTACAGGGCACCGTTAACTATGGATTGACCGAAAAACACACGACTCGAGCCTCGGATCAAGTGAGATCCTGGGCCAAGCGAGTGCAGTATCTATGTAAGAAACAATGTACCTTCTCACGTATACTCTCCAAACACTAGTTCTTGTAAAAATTAAGCTGTCGTAGCTGTAATTTAATTTACTCATCCAATTTCCCAACAATTTAATTCTTTGAACAAATTGCATTTGATTAAGAAACATTACCTTCCTCTCCATCGAAGCTGTTGTAGGTGAACGTTACGTGGTTATCATCATGGCTGCCTACACCCCATATAACTTCACTAAAACCTTTTGGGCCACCTGAAAAATATATTAAACAATCAATTAGCAAATGTATACTCTCTAAAGTAATTAGATTATAAACAATTCTAAAAAAAAATTGAAATTAAACAATGAATTAGCACATAAATATATATATGCACCATGTAGCATGTTCCTTCCATCATTAGGGACCAACTTATAATCAGTTCCATCCAAAGTAAATTGAGCTCTTCCAATTCTATTAGCAACACGTCCAACTATAGCTCCAAAGTAGGTGGTATCATTCTGCAATATAATGTAGATATTCAATCATAATAAAATGAAAAATCCAACACACATACACACACACACACACACACACACAAGTAAAAATATCATGGTAAAAAAATAAATGTATGAAATAATATTTCTTTGGTGGCAATATGAAATTAATAATAAATATAGAGAAAAAACATCAATGGCATAACTGAAAAAAGAAGCTAAAAGACCTAGCAAAGTAAATAAATTAATGAGTTTTACCTTGTAATCATCAACTGAATCAAATCCAAGAACAATATCATCTAATTTTCCTGAAAAAGAAAAAAAATAAGACAAAATTTATATTATTGTCAATATCACTATCATGAAATCTAATATTTAATCTAATATAGATAATAAATATGAAATAAAAAAATCAAACCATTTTTATCTGGAAGAATGACTGAGATCACCGTGGCACCATAATTAGTCAATTTAACAGAGAAATCTCCCATTTTCAATTCATAAATTCCAATATCTTCGTTCACAGCTTCAACGTCATTAGCAAAGAACAAAATAAGGTAAACAAAGCAAGAGAATAAAAAAATATTAGCCATTGTTGTAAATCACTGTTAGAAGAAAGAAAGAATTACATCTGAGTAAGCGGGTGCGTGTGTGTCTATATATATAGGGATGTAAGGATGTAGATGACGAGGATAGGTGTGGTTAGAATTAAATTTCGAAGATAAATCTGTTCAGATTTTTTCGGTTTAGATTTTGAAGATAATTCTTTCAGATTTTTTGGTTTAAGATTTACTTCAAAGATTCTCAAATTTATTTTTATAGTTATTTATAAAAAAAAATCAAATTTATTTCTATTGTAAAGTTACTCAGGAATGCATTAATTACACACAAAAAATTTTTTTTTAATTTTGTACAAGATCAGTAAGGATACATAATAATGTAACCCGGCCATGCTCTAGGTTATTGTTGGCTAGATTAATCAAGACATTATATTTTAATATTTTTTATTGAAAAAATATTATGGTGAAAAAATAAATTAAAAAGTGAATTTTTATTTTAATCAGGTTATAAATCAACTCTTAAATATAATTTTATTTACTTGGTTTGAGCTCAATTTCAAATCAATCTGCAAAGCCGAATGTAATTTAATAACTATAAAGTAGTTCAACACTTCAAGATGATTTCCATTAGAATGAACAACAAGCGATGATATTGGCATTTGTAAGATTTTGCACTTGTAAGGACAAGGGTTTTCTCCTCACGAGCCCACAAAATGCCTTTTTCGGGGGATGAGGTTTCCTCGAATCCAAAAAAAAAAATTAATAAAGCATTGCACAGTTTTTATTGTTATAATAAGTTGATTAAAATGTTGGAGGAAATAATTAACTATAGATAATTACTAAATAGTTAGAAATCAACTCAATGAGGATGCTACAAATTTATGTGTATTGAAATCACTTATGATTTTCAAATTTATTTTTTATTTGCACCTTTTTCTAGACATAATATTTTAATTTTCATTTTTTAACTCAGTTACAATTGTGTTGTTAGCAAACAACAATAAAATTAGAAATATAAATTTATTTTGATTTATTTTTCAGTTTAAACTTAACTAGTTTGCAATATATTGCAAGCGAGATGAAAAAAAAATACAAAAAAAATTATGAAGGTATTTTTAGCATGTAATCTAGCACTAAGAAAAAATTTCACTGTTAATTGAAAATCTAATGTTTGTATGTTTGATAAAAAAAAATAAAGAACTATACACATGGATAAATATTAAAAACAATTGTTAATACTATTTAAAAATTAAATCAAATAAATATAGATTAAAATATTTTATTTTGTGTCTCATGTAGCCTTCAAACTTTTTGATCTACAACAAGGCACAATCTAATACTTTGAAGATAGCTTGCTATTTTATATATTCATTCTAAATTGAGTTTTAAATCTATATTTATTACAAAATTTTCAAATCGTTCACGTATAATCTTGTCTTTGTATTAATATTTTCGTCAAATTTTCTTCAAATTGAATCCATTTTAGCACATTAAATATGGTCATTGGAATGAAAATACTAATATCCATCACATTTTCTTGCAATAAACATCATCTTCTTGAATAAAATATGCATATTACAAATTGGACAAAAATATATATTGAGAAATGTAGAAAACACTTGGGACCTAATTGATGAAATTTATAGAATTGGGATGCAATTGACAACAATGTATTTACGTTTAAGATCTCATTGAGGTTTCCATCTCTGGTCTCCAAGAAAATCACCATCCCATGACACTTGCGACAAAGCTAGCTAGTCCTCAGCAAGAGGATATAGCAATAAAACAATGAACAAAAGTTCAGTGAGTGGTTAATGCCACTGCCATTTTTCAGCTTGCAATTTCCTATTTGAAAACTTCCCAGGCAATGGTAAAAGAAAACACTCATGGATACTAGAGACAGCTACTGCAGCTACCTAGTTCATGAACAACTGCTTCCATAGATGGTCTTTCCATAGGAGACTCGAGAGTGCAAAGCCAAGCAATTCTTGCAAGCTTAGCTGCTTCGTATTCAAAGAATCGGCCATGGAGATTGGGGTCAATATAATCTTGGAATCTGCATGCATCTGCTCCAAGACGCACCAAGTTACTCACTTTTTGCTTCCCTGAGAGAACTTGGAAAACGATTACTCCAAATGCATACACATCACTTTTGTCTGTGAACCGGCCTGTGGTAGTGTACTCAGGAGCTAGGTACCCCATGGCAGCACTGGTCTTGAGTGCTGAGAACACGATGTCATTCGTAAGAAGGTTCTGAAAGCCAGAATCCGCGAGCAACGGATTGCATCGCTGATCGATGAGGACCTTTTCAGCAGTAATGTTTTGGTGGATCAGAGAAGGTTTGTTTGCGTTGTACCCATGCAAATATGCTATACCTGTTCATGTAATGAAAAACAGGATCAAAATAAAATCTCCATCAAAAAATCCAATATGAACTTTAAATATCATAAACAGAATTCAGCACCATTTGATTTGTTTCCTATTCCGTAAAATCTGTTATATGACAAGATAGCACCTATAGCGAGAGAATTATACAGTTTCTGGACAATATTCAAGCCTTCTTAGTTCATGGAGACAGAACGCAGTCATTGGCTTCCAGATCTCGTCCGACCTAATCTGTCCTAGCTTGGTATTACCTTCAGACAGAAGATAAAGTAAATAATTTCTTCTGGTGGGTTTCCCGGTCCCTGAGGGTAGCCGCCCGCACAATGAGCAAAAATATCATGTGCAGATAAATTCCTCCAATACTAACTCATTAATTTTGACTATAAAATGCACTGGCAATGCGCAAGGGACCAGAAGGGATTAGAAACTGAAGTAAAATGAAATATAGCAAATCTTTGATCTGTTCTTCCTAGAATCTTCATAAGACATTTTCATTATCCTTCATAACCAGCCTAGTATAGTTTAATAATCCTTTCCATGATTTCTCAAACGTTTGAAACTTCAAACCTTCAAAAGTGACAGAAAAAGATTCAGAAATATTGAGTCACAGATAATCACAAGGGAAAACTGACCTCTGGCAATACCCCTGACAATTGAAACTCTGGTGGACCATTCAAGCACATGGCCATCCCCATCCTTCACATCAAGATATCTCAGCAAATTACCATTGGGAACAAAATCATAAATGAGAAAGCACTCCCCTCGGCCCCTTGAACAGCAGAATCCTCTCAACCTCACTAAATTCTCATGCCTCAGTGATGTCAAAGTATTCAACCCCTTCAAGAACTCAGCTTCCTCCGACTTGCAGCTGCTTTTACTAATGCTTTTAATGGCAACCGTGGATCCATCTCTTAAAATTCCTCTGTAGGTTGCAGAAAAGTTAATCTTACCTAACAAATTCACCTTGGAAAAGTACTGTGTGGCTGTCTCCACCTCTTCCAAGTTGAACCTGAAGCTCTGGAAGACATCCTGTGCGTTCCCACTTAAATTCCTGCCATCAGCCAAAGGGTCCCATCCATTAGGATACTCAAGACTGATTAGAGGAGAGCCATTCTTCCTGTATACCCCCTTTGCCTGGTCAGTACTAAGGCGGCTATCAGAAATTTCAAATGAGCTAGCAAGCTTCTGTTTCCGGCGGCGATACTGAATAAATGTCAGAATTCCTATGGCTGCCAGTAAAATAGTCACAACAAATGTAACAACAGCAGCTGATGCGTGATGGGCCTTGGACTGGTTCGAACACTGACTTTGGTTGCAAGGCAACCGCAAATTTGCTGTTTCTGGGATCTCTCTTGGCAGGCCATTTACTTTTGTTCCATAGGGTTCAGGTCTGCCTGGCATAAGACCCGATGCATTGCAAGCTTTCAGAGACATAAACCCAGCTCCACATAATCCCAAGTTGTTTTCATACAAGAATCCATCATCCAATCTCTTAAGAGCTGCATCAAACAGTTAAACACAACATTGAATCAGATTAGGTCATTTCCAACAAATCAAACTAGTCAATAAACAGAAAAGAAAAGAAAAGACACAATCTGATTGATAAAAACCAATACCTAGAGGTACATTGCCAGAGAGTGAGTTATTTCGGATATCTAGAAATTCAAGCAGAGGAGCATCTGCTACTTTTGTTGGAACTGAACCAAAGAAGTGATTGTAGCTCAAATCTAGCCTCATTAACATCCCCAAATCCCCTAAACTCGCAGGGATTGCTCCAGTGAGATGATTTGACTGCAAAGCAAGAACACTAAGCCTCTCCAGGGACCCCAGCTCAGAAGGTATACTTCCAGTGAACTGGTTATAACAAAGCTGCAAAACTACAAAGACAACACAAAAGCATGGATAAGCACAACACAATTGATAAGACAAAAGATCATTATCCAATACAAGACAGTATAAAAACGATCAGCAAGTTTTGATTCTTTGCTAAGAGAAACTTGTTAAAGCATAGCTGCTGAATCCAGCACATAATCAAGGAATATGTTCAAACTGTTCAGGAACCCACATGAGTGAACTTGCAGAAGAGCATTAATGTAAGGGAGTTCCAGTTTTGGAAGTTATAGAAAAAGGGAAATAAAAAATGGAACTTTTCAAGTAAATAATCTCTAAATCAGAAATTTAGAAATTTGAACACACACATTTGAATCCTAAGTTCACAAGGTTTTGGTTTCCAAAAAATAAAAGAGCATTTCACATATAGCTGTATGAGGAAAAATTAAGAGGCGTTATTGTCTATCAATCTATCTTCTTTTTTTATGTTTCTTGAAACACCTTAAAAGCCTTATGAACTACCTATTTTCAGTGAAAGGCAAAGAAAACCCATATCATAGAAAGAGACAGATAGTAATGAAACAGATCATTGTAAGGAGATAATGACAATTAGGAACAGATCATAGCAAATAACTTTCAAAATTTTTCAAAGAAGGCTTTTCAAAGAACATCAAACTAGCTGCATACATGATAAAGCTCAATTTTTTCCTCAAAAATAAGCAAACCAACCTTGCAAATTGGCCATGTTTCCAATCTCAGGAGGTATCTCCCCGGACAGATTATTCACATTCAAGTACAAATCACTTAGCGCGGTCAGGTTAGCTATTTCTCTTGGTATCTCTCCATACAAAGAGTTGTAATGCAAGTACAAACCAGTCAAATACTTTAACCCAGTAATAGCAGGGGACACCTTTCCGTTAAGCCCTTTTCCTTGCAATGAAATATTAGCCACTTGACCATTCTCATTGCAAGCAACACCTTCAAATGAACCATCACATGGGCTACCATTAATGTTCCATGAACTCAGGTACCTGGCTTCTGGGTCTAGAGCATCTTTCATATCCATGAGTGCTCTAATCTCAATATTTGCAAGAACCCATTTTGTTCTTGACAGGAAAAGAAAGAAAGCTAAGAGAAAAACAGCAAAACCCATTTCTTGGTTTTTTTAGCTCAAAATGTTGGAGGATGACCCTCTTTAACAAGGGTTTTGGACCATTGGTCTGGTTCTCAAACCTCACTTTCTTCTGTTTCTTTATTTTGACTGTTTGTGCTTGTTTTTACACTGCAGAAAAGCAAAAGTGACCCCTCTCTCTCTCTTTCTTTCTCACATACACAAATTCTCTTTGGCATTTAAGTCTTTTATGTTATTCTGTTTTAGTGTCTTGGGCGTGGCGAAGAAGAGACAAAGGTGACGGGGGTATATCTCCATGCTCATTGGAAGTGTGTCCTGTATGGGAAGACTCGAAAAGGAGGAAATCTTAAATGTGATTTTGATTTCTGACCGTTTGATTAGTTGGATTTCTTGAATGAGCATGGTGCCTCATGGAGGCTCGGTTGCATTCTAGTTCGTTTGGAGCGAGAGATTGTATTGGTGAATGGCAACAGCTGTGTACTTTGGGTGTGATTGAAATCATGGTTGTTTATAGTTTTTCAAAGTGTTTTATAAATTAAAAATATATTAAAATAATATTTTTTTATTTTTTAAAATTATTTTTGATGCCAAATACATAAAAATAATTTAAAAATATTAAAATAATATTAATTTAAAATTAAAAAAAATAAATTTTTTAAAGCATTTTTATAATGCAAAAATAAACAGTACCTTCCTTTTATGCTGGTGATGAAGAAATTAGCATGGTTAGGAAGAGAGTAATAGACAATAAAGAAGTTTTCTTTGAAAAATATAAACATATTTTTATGAAATAAAAAAGCAATTCACATAAAAAAAGAAAAACAATATTATGATGTTTCATCTTTTAACTCTTTAGATCTAGAGCTAGAGTTGTGTGTATTACAGTTGCTGATTTTCCATTTGTTTTTATTTGAATATTTCAATTGAATTTATGTTTTAGAGAGAATGTTTATAAACATAAATTAAATTTATTTTTAATTGGCCTAGTGGGATAATCCAATTAATAACGTCTCACTCCATATCAAAAACATAATCCATGCTTGATTTCATGTTAAACTAAATATAAGTTGATTTAAATAAACTTGATTTATTTAATAATTTAATGTATGATTTATTTAACAACTCGAATGAAACACGTTTTAATTTAAAAAATAATAATAATATTTATTTTAATTAAATTTTTTTAAAAAATTTTAAATTCACCCTCTTAACCTCTAGTTCGTACGAGATAGGTAGTAGGTCAAATGGATTTAATAACATTGATTAAAAAATTGATTTTTGTGACTCTTAACCATTAAGCTTGTTCCTTGTGTTAGAATAATGAGTGTTTCCTGGTTTAGATATTCACATGTCTCTGTTTATATCAATTTTTTTTCTCCAACTCAAGGTTGAGTAGCAATCCAAGGAAAAGAAAAGGTTATTTTCCCGATGTTTTGATATATTAATATTAAAAATAAAAATAAAATCTAAAAGAATTAAATTATTTTAATTTATTTTCAAAAAACAAACTATTTTAAAAATATCATATATAAACTAATCATCTTTTATCCATTTTCAATTCTTCTCGTAAGAAGCATATACGGTGTGATTACCAAGAGGCACTTGACAATCAAATTGCAAAGGTGCAAACAGTAATAACATAATTATTGAGAGTGATTAACACGCATGAAAGAAGAAAAATAATTAATGGAAATGATCATCATGCATGTGAAAATGTTCGTAATCAGTTAATCTTCACAAAGAAAATATGTCTCCTAATTAATGAAATATTATAAAATAGTTGTCAAATAATAATTACTCATTGGTTGTTGTCTCGAAAAGAATGAGAAGCTAGAGACAGACATGACATATCTTCTTATATTTTGAAAAGACAGAAAATTTATATTAAAATTGTTCATATATAAATAATTTTATTTTATACAATTATTTTAATTTTTATAATCAAACATATTTTTATCAACATTAATCAAGCATAGCCCTAAAAAAATAATATTATAAACTTTTATATTTTTAATTTTTTTTATTAATGTGGGTATCTAAGTTAGTTCATGTACATCTCGACTAATCTTACGAGCCCTGAAATTAACGACTATGTAAGTTTCTAGTAGTTCCGAGGTTTGCGAGACTCAAACTAATAACTTCTAGTAAATAAATCTAGAGTTTAACCAATTAAATTACATCCCTTAAAATTTAAACTTGTATTTTTAAATTCCCAGCTACGAGTCTTGTTTATCAAACTTCCTTGCCGAAATTGATCATAAAATCTATACCCTAACGGAAAAAAAAGAGAGAGAGAGAGAAGAAGGTGCATGTAATGATATAGTGTTTAATCATGGCATAGATATTCCCTTGTATGATATACTGTTAAAACTTTAATATAAAAAATTAAGGAAAGGAGATGATGATACATGTAATGATATTGATTGAACAACATCATGATATAACCTCGCCTGTAATTCGAGGGAGGAAAATAATTTAGAGTCACGAAATGAGATATGTGATGGTGGTGAATAACTTAAAACCGATGGAATCGAGGCTAGGATCTTCAAGCTTTAACCTAATCTAATAACTCCAAGAGGTAATAAATATAGAATAAAATAAAACGATTTGATTTTAATTGCTCTTAGATCAATCCTGTAGAATTTTGTTTTTCAATCAAAATAATATAAACTCCTAGGTTAATTTTCTTTTCTTTGACATTTGACATAAAACATTGTATCCATGTTTTCCAATTCTTTTATTTAACATTATCTAAAAACCTGAGTCATGGACTCGTAGAGTTTTTCAAAATTGTAACGTCTAAAGATTTTTTTTTAAAAAATAAATAATCTTGTTTTAATATACTTTTTTTATAAAAAGGGTTAAATAAGATTTTGATTGAGTAGATTAAATCTTGAGTTAACTCACCGAGTTGATCAAATATAATAATATCAATTTATATTCAATTTAAATAGTGTTTGATATTATAGTAATGAGTGTTTTTCATTTGAAAATGCATCAAAATAATATATATTTAAAAAAATATATTTTTAACATTAACACATTAAAACGATTTAAAAATATAAAATAAAATAAAATTTAAAAAATCAATATTTTTTTAAAAAAATCACAGCATTGCTGCGATAACAAATTTAAATCTAGCTAGCTCGGTTAGGTTTCAAATTATCAAAGTGTACTATATCAGTTTAATAATACTGTTTATAGAAAATATTTTTGAAGTGGAAGCTAGAGAGATATTCTTAATAATATCAAATTTAGAAACGACTACTTGAATTAACCACTGCTGTTGCTTTAAGTAAATCTATCTTTAACTTTAACTGAAGTGGGGGATATAAAAGTAATGGTGCCACGTGGTAATTTATGAGTTGTCAGTTACGGTACTGTTCAGGCTTATGGTAAGAGACTACCTGCTGTCTAGAAATAGTCAACGTAGTTCAACCTCCCAAGGCAACCAGTTTAAATTCAAAAAATCATAATCCTGGAAGCACGAGCCTGTAGTAAGCATATCTTAAGTTCTTGATGTCCAGGCAAAATATAATTATTTATATTTTTAAAAAATATAATTTGAATTCACCTGTGACTCAAGCCTAGCTTTTATATATCCGGATCTGATCTCATAATTATGTTTTTTCTTTTTCAAAATAATATAACATTACTTGAACTTGTGATCCAGCCTTAATTATATATCCAGATTTGATATCATAACTATGTTTTTTTTATTAATATTAATTTATTATTACTGTGTCTGCTAATTGTCATATATACGTGGGAGTACTGACAACTCTGTCTCAATGCTATTTTTCTTGTTCTTAGACCCTCTTCAGGCATATCTTATTAATTTCTTGGTTTGCTGCTTTTTTCTGTTCGATGTACATTTTGTAACTTTTTTTTTTCTTTTTCTATCAAATTTTCTGCGGAGCATTTTTGGGGCTGTAGATTTTGTAATTTGTTGAGAAAGCAACCAATTAGAAGTTTCCTGTGAGGTGAAACTATGGAGAACAGTTTGTGATTGCGTAGCAATCCACATTCATGTCATGGAATAATGCATAGTTAAGGTTAATATACCTTCCACGATACCTGTTCACGTATGAACTGTCACATATACAGCTTGTGCTTTTCAGCCTTTGGTACAAAACTAAGTGAAAGAAATCGATGTATTTTTAAAAGTGCAAAGAACGTAATAACAACTTGAAGATCATCAGCTGGTGCTTCAGCAGTAAAAATATGGCAAGGGGCTATTGACCATGGTTATAAAATTCGATTTGAGATCGACTCAGCTCATTATTTAAGTTATAGATGAAGTGGATTAAGTCGAGCTTAGAAAAAACCCCGAAAAACAACGTTGCGGCGATAAAAACTGCAATTTTCACTAACCATGCACGAGCCAAGCCCTAAGTGAACGGATCACTGAATTGACGATAGGTTTTATAACAGTGCACTAGCTTTTAGTCTCAGACAAAACTAAAAGACAAAACCTTGTTCTGTTCCCGTACGTACCAAAAATTATATAGTATATATAGACCAAAGCAAAGCTCAAAAAATAATCGAAGAAACAGCACAAGTCAATGAGTTAATTATGCTACTGAGAATAACACAACTCGTAATATTTAGCCAGTGCTAAAGAAATAATTTAGCCAGTGCTATTAAAAAAAAAAAACCCCATAAAAAGTGGTTCCCAGCACTGATGCAGAATGGTGCTTTCCATATGCTAGATGCTTCAAGGAATAGATTCTGCCTACCTCGCGAAGAAGTGAAGAAGCTGATCACATGATCGATCTCACAACCATGTATAGAAAGCCAGGCACAAACTTTATGCTGTAAAAGACAAGTAAAAAAACCAGCGGAAAGGAAGAATCCAAAGAAAATCACATGATAGAGGGGGAACAGGAAGATTTTGCAGATGAAAGTTGGACCATATATGGCAGAAAAGACCACTCAAATACTTGCTTTTGCGACACAACTACATCATTTTACTTGGTGGAAACTAGGGCACCACACAGCAAGGTTACAATTACATAATCCACTACTGTTTAATTAGTGCTTCTTTTGTCATGGTTTGCACACCTTGTTCGCGTCTGTGAATTAATGGCCTCCTGACATCACAATGCATGATAACATGCAAGTCTTCTTCTGCATGACATTTCGCGACCAGCAGGACCACGTGTACCAGAGAGTTTCTGCAAGCAATGTGCCAACAAAAGGATGAGTTTCGATAGTTGCTAGAACGTGGAGGTTTTTTAGTGACGCACCAATTTTTTTAAAATATAAAGAATGTGCTTTTTGAAATAAATAATCGCTTCAAATTTTAGAATAAAAAAGACTTAACAAGTTACGTTGTTGACTTTCTTATTTTTAATCTTGAGGTTGCATTGTTGGGAATAATATAACCTAAATATTTAGTTGCTAATGTAATCGGGCTAGTATGAATTGAGAAGTTAAATGACTATTCGTTATAATCCGATTACGTAGATCGATCGATGATGTAATAGGTATTTTCATAAAAAAATTAGCCTAGCTTGACCAATATAATAATTAAAAAAAACCAAAATTTTTGATTATATTGTTGGATTAAACTCAAATTAGCATATGAAAACTCTATTTAATTTATTTTTGTTTCTTCATTGATTTTTCTAGATTTTATAATTTTTAGTTTTCTTTTCTTTTAGTTTTAGGATTACGAGTTTTTATACTTTACAAGGTTGATTTCATATTTATAAACTTGTAAACCTTACATAAAAATAGACTTTATCATATTAATATTTCATAAATGAAATAAGATTTTAAGATTATTTTTGTGTTTTAACTCTATTTCAATCTTAATTTTTGTCTTTTCATGCTTGTTGCTTTTTGTTGCATCAATTATATTGCTAGGAATAATGATGTTTTTATAGGTTGTGTTTTTCCCAACAACTCAATCTATAAAAGCTTTGTTATGTTTTCAAATATTATTTATGATGTGCTAGTTAGTTAAATTTTTTTTTTACTAACGTGAATGTTCGCAGGCTAGTTTGTACGTACCTCGATTAATCTCACGGACCCTGAAATTAACGACCATATAAGCCTCCAGTTACTGAGATTTGTGGGACTCGAACTAATGATCTTTAGAAAACAAATATAGAATCTGATCAATTAAACTACACCGTAGATGTTAAATATTGATTTAACAAGTGTTAGGTTTTTATATATAAAAGAAAACACTCTAGAATGTGACCAATCTTTGTTCAAAATGCATGTATTGTGATTCTCCATTTTTGTAGAATTTGATCATATACTTGTCCTTTACACCATAGAATGGGCATCTCTCTCTCTTGACCTGTAAGGATAAAATTGATTGATTCCTCTTTCAAAGACGAACACTTTGGGATAATTTTTTTAAGATTGGAATCCATGGGGTTGCACAATCTATCTAGATGTAATCCACGGTTTAATTATAATTTTTAACTTCACTTTATATCTGATACACTAATCAAAATCGCTACATTTACCCATAAAATCATGACATATTATATTAAATTGTGTTATTTTCTTAGACATGAATAGATACAGGTCTTCTTCTTGTTTAGTCTCTGTCCATATCTGACCAACAATGATATTGGCGCCTATTGTGTTTGGTGCTTGGGGCTGTGAGAATTCTCTGGCCAGAAAATATTATAAACAGAATCGTTACTTATACGCCATTTGTTTATGTGGCCATATCCTCGTGTTTTTTAAGAAAATTGATTTTTCTTTGATTTAAATTATTATTTTTTGACGTTTTTGAATTATTTGATGAGTTAATATTAAAAATAAATTTTTAAAAATAAAAAAAATTATTTTAATATATTTTCAACTACAAAAAACTTTATAAAATAATAACTATTATAATATATTATAATAGAGTGTGTTCAACAATAGCCTTAGTTTTATCTTTGAAGTGTTCTGGGAATTTGTTATCTGCCCTGTAACTTTTTGCAGAACTTTCCTAGCCTATTTGCAGAAGGACTCGGCATCTTATTTTTTTTTTAATTAGGCACTATGTTACTTTCATCCGACAACATGGTTTGCATAACTTTTCTTTTTAGGTTTTATAATAATTAGGTGGCATTTACAAGTTAACTTTGACCCATGAAGATTAGCTTTTTTATTTGTCGGTGTAAAGATAATAATAAAAAAAAAAACATCAAATGACATGGATTTAGACAGTAGCCTTGCTACTGATAACGAGAAAGAAAAAGTCATGCTCACAGAACAATATGTGCTGTCTCGAAATAAAAATAAACAAGTGAAACAGCCTGGAATGAATAAATCTACGTGACATTAAAATGCACAAAGACAAATAGAACAAGGAACATTGAAGAGCCCAATCCTAAATATATCTTATACCAAGGTGCAATTTTTATTAGGTTTTGGAGATCTCTTGTTTCTAATATTATTATTGTTGTTATTATTATTTGTTGTTGCAGGTGATCGATGTTAGAGAATAACGTAAATCATATATTGAACATTACCTAACAACTTAAACTATTGGATTGAGATAGTTCCTTAATATGGTATCAGAATTTTAATGACCAAACGGTTACGAGTTCGAATCTCATCATCCTTATTTATTCAATAAAAATTAAGCACAAAATACTGCAAGTATATACAAGTTTCAAACCCAAAAAATTTTCGCTTAAGGAATGTGTTAGAGAATAATATAAATTATATTTTAAGACGTAATAACTTAAACTATTAGGTTAAAATGATTTTTTGACAATTGAGTCAACCAGCAGGTCAATTCTTTCAATAAAAAATATTCGGTTCAAAATGAAATCCAACTCGAAGTAATTAAATTTAATGGCTGTGGTGAGTTATTGATCAGACAATCAGAATTTTATAACTAGGCGTGGAATTCTTTCAAAATGTGGTTATCAAAGGGTGGGGCTGGGGACTTTCAAGGGATGCATCGGGGTCAACACCGAAATGAAGAGCATCTACCTTTGAGACGAAGAACATGACTAGAGGAGATGTTGAGAGCGTAAAGGGGCGTGGTGGCCAGCAAATTACCAAGGGGAAAGGAGTTTGGGAAGATTAGCAGCTAGTGGAGGATAAAGTTGTGTTTTTGATGGCAATGGCACGGCCATGCAGAAACCTTGAACCCCAGAAAGAAACTTTAGAGCCCACACTCATGGGGGAACTAGCATGAGGCAGCAGGCCCTACCACTCACAAAGGTTCACAAAAATAGCAATTAGGGCACTATCCTAAGTTTTAACATCACCTCATCATCATGTCCAGCATATAAATCTGATTGCTACTTGACCTAAACCAGCATGTGGAATTTTCAATTACTTTCATGGAAAGTTCCAATAAGAATACTTGAAAAGCTTTGTCAATTTGTGTGGGAGGCATATTTGAAAGTAGAGCGAATACGTGCATGTTTGGTGTTATTTTGCAAGATATTTTTTTATATTAAAATATATATATTTTTTTTTACATCAATATAATAGGATTATAAAAAAAAACATAAAAAATTTTAAATTAATGATTTTTCAAGTCAAACACATTTTTAAAATATATTTAAATACATTTTTAAATACGAAAAACAAACCGAAAATATATAAAACTAATTTATCTTCAAAATAACACGCTCCATAAGAAAGAATTACTTTCAATATTGAGATTGAAACCACGAGGAAAAGGTTTAAATCCTAATGAATTTAACTTATATCGTTTGTGACATTGAACTATATATAATAATTCACAAATTCATTCACTTTATTTTTTATTCTAACATTATATATAGGGTGATGTAGATCATTGATCCAGGGTTATGTCAGCCTTTAAGCCCAAAATACATGGGCCTAGACTCCTTATTTCACCTCAAACCCAAAACGTATAAGACACGTAAAAAAGGCTTCGGCCCAAACTTTAAATTTCGATCAAGATATTGCCAAGGTCCATTTATCTGCTAATTATGTATAAAGTGCAAACCCTAAATGTGCAAACAAGAAGGGAGCTCTAGGGTTTGCGGCTAGTTGCAGAGGAAGCTAGACACAAACACAGAGAGAGAGCTCCACCTTCATCACCGTCACCATGGGTCGTATGCACAGTCGAGGGTATCTCTCATTCACTCAAATATCTTTCTTTCTCTCTTTAGGGACGATTTTTCTTGGTAAAAAACTGAACTTTATGTGATTTGTCTTGCAGTAAGGGTATTTCAGCTTCAGCCCTGCCTTACAAGAGAACCTCACCGAGCTGGCTGAAAATTTCAGCACAAGATGTGAGTTTCTTTAACCTCATTTGTTGTTTTCTCTTTCTTCTTATTGAATCATTCAGTTTTGGAGATTAAAGGTTTAAGCTTTATCCTCAAGTCACTTGTTTTTGCATGGTTTCGTAGTTCGTAATTATTGTAAAAACATTTTCTGATTAATCTAAGCTTTCGTATCTGTATTTAGCGCATTGTAGGGATATGTTTTTAATCATAAGCATTCTGTTTAGTTTTATATTGTTTACGGGTAGCAAAAGAATTATTACTTTAACGAATCAAAGATATGGTACTTGTACTGTTTTAGTTCATTTTGTTGGTGGGTTCTTAACTAGTTTTGGTTGGTTATACAAGGCAGTTATTTCAAATTCTTAGGATTTTCATAGTGGGTTTTGAAGGAGAGGAATGATTGGTGTGATATGGTTTCAGGTTGATGATAGCATCTGCAAGTTTGCGAAGAAGGGTTTGACTCCATCTCAGATTGGTGTCATACTTCGTGACTCTCATGGTATTGCTCAGGTCAGGAGTGTTACTGGAAACCAGATCTTGCGTATCCTTAAGGCTCATGGTATGTATCTCTTTGTTATTGTTGGGATTTTGTAGCTGATTTGTGTGTAGTGAATTTTGTTGCTTTCTGAAAATGGATAAAATCCATACTGAATCCATTGTTTTTGTTGCTGTGGCTATACATTAATGTTAGGTTAATTATAATTAGGCAAGTGAGGGGAGCACAAACTGAGCCTATTTTAGTGTATGTTTTGATTGTTCTGTTGGTATTTGTATGGATAGGTCTTGCCCCTGAAATTCCTGAGGATTTGTACCACCTCATCAAGAAGGCTGTTGCCATCAGGAAACATTTGGAAAGGAACAGGAAGGACAAGGATTCCAAGTTCAGGTTGATCCTTGTTGAGAGCAGGATTCACAGGCTTGCTCGCTACTACAAGAAGACAAAGAAGCTTGCTCCTGTCTGGAAATAGTAAGCCTGCTTGCTTTGTCAATACTTGTATCTCCAGATTTTGCAAATTACTAGTCATTGCTTTACTTGGTATTTGTGCATGGTAGTTTGTTCATTCCTTGTAGAAATCATTAGATGTTTGGTTCATGTCAATGTGGTATGGTATTTATTTGGAGAAACTAGTTCCTTTAAAATCATGTGATTTGAATCGGCAGCAAGCTTTCCGAGGCCTAATTTCTCATCTGTAATCTCAGTTAATACCTTGCCCCTTTGCTTATATTTCCAATAAAGATTACAGCCAAGGCACTCATGTTTTACTGGAGATTTTTAATTGCTATCCTGCACCCACTCCTTTTACCAAACTTTAATCAAGATTCCAAGATTTATCTGTAGGGTTTTCTTGCCACAAATAATGTTGGATACCTATCCGCTTTATATTCGTCATAGTAACTCTGCATTCTTTCTTGCAGCGAATCAAGCACTGCCAGCACTCTAGTGGCTTAGGCCAGTTATGTCATGCGGCACAGTTTTGGGACATCCTGCATAGTTGTTCTTCACGTGTGGAACTCTGGCATGGTTTCATAAGCATTAGGAGATCATGTTAACTGGGAAAAAAGGATGTAGTGGATCCTAGATTTCAATTTTTTCTTTAAATTTTTGTTTTGGCCTTGAGCTTTTGTACTCCATTTTTGGCCTTGAGCTTTTGTACTCCATTTTAACTTTTTTCTATACTGTTTGTTTTGAGCTATAAAATTTGCAACTTTAGACCTATCATCCTTGTCAAGTAGGTTGCAGAAACAATGTATGATCATAGTTTGACGTTGCTACCCAATCTACTGCAAATTTAAGCTGGTAATAGTGGCAGATTGGTACATCTTGCCAACACCATGATGTAGAAGAGCTTCATGTTGGGCAGTTAGAAGAGCTTCAGTGTGTATTAACATGAGGTTTGCGATTGCACATTTGTAGTCCTACGATTTGGAATTTTTGAATTTTTTCTAAATGTTTTTGTATTATTTTAATGCTAAAAATAAAAATATTATTTTGATATGTATTTAAGCTAAAAGTATTTTGAAAAATATTTATAACCCTGACAGGCTGACCTCTTCCTAATACAATGAGGGGACACTGGTGGGCATCCAAGACGCTGGATCATGCTTTGTGTGGATGGAACCTCTGAACGTTGAGAGCAATCATGTTAGAAACGGCCTTCACTAACTAACAGTCTAACATGGTTTCTGATTTGATCAGGCAAATCAACTAAATAACGGGAAAATCTGTAAATGATCAGCATCTGATATTTAATCAGATCGGCGACTATAGTAGTAGTGGTTGTCAGAAGGGGACTGAGTTTTTAGTAAGAAACGTGAGGGATGCTTTGATATTCACTAATTTAAAGAGGTGTAGATGCTAGCAGCATCGCCAAGGTTTCTTACATGTATACTGCATTTTCATGGATGCTTTTTTCCAAGCAGCCTGGAGATCAATTTAAAAACATCCCCAGCTTTCGTTCATCATCACGACTGGAAAGGAAGACAGGCAAACGAACCATATATCTTCCCTTCTTCCCTTGAGCTTTGACTTTAATGGTAATTGAATTTGTTTATCAAGATCATAATTGAATTTGTCTCATGTTATTATTTTGAGTTTAAATTTAAAGGAGATACGAGGATGTAATTATAAATAATACTATATCTTGATGTATATAGTCAATTAACCTAGCTCAACTTTACAAGTTGACTCAAAAAATATAAACTCGGAGTTTAATCTAAATTAACTAAATAAAATATTAATTTGACGAGATCTAGTTGACTCTTTCAGATTTTTAATGATTTAGCCAAAACAAAACGCTGTCGTTAGATTTAATAAGTATGGGACGATCATGCTTAGGAGAATAATCTAGATAACGAAAGAAAAGAAGCCTTGTCTTGGTTATTGCGCTTTAACCTCTCGAGTTTCCATCAAAGCCCATTACTAGTTACCCCTAAAAATAAAACCTAAAAAAGGCCCAAACCAAAACCTCAATAAAACCCTAGAAAAACACCAGAAACCTTGACAACTAGAAATCAAACCCAGACACGAACAAAAAAAAATAGAAAGATGGCACCAGGTTTAAGACAATTCACCGAGAGAAGAGGAGACGGTGCTGGACAACCAGTTATTGACACCGAAAATGGCGAGGAGTTTATGCTCATGTGTCGTGAAGTCTCCATTGTCATCGGCAACGGGTCCCCTGAATCTCCAGGCACTCTTTACATCTCCACAAAGTAAATAAATACTACCAATCCATTACTTTTTTTTTCTTTCCATTCTGCTATGAAATTGTGTTTCTTTTTTGAGTTTATGAAGTTTTTATAGTAAAAAGGGAAGTGGGGTTTTGTTCTTTTTATTGCAGGAAAGTTGTGTGGTTAAGTGATGTGGATGGGACAAAAGGTTATGCAGTTGATTTCTTGTCTATTTCACTTCATGCTGTTTCAAGAGATCCTGAGGCTTACCCTTCTCCTTGTATATACACTCAAGTAAGTTTCTTTGTACTCAATTTCAAATTAGATTTGGAGTTTTTTTTAAGTAGTAATTTTGATCATAATTATGGCTCTGAGGAAATAATTCTGTGTTGGATTGAGTTTAAATTTGACTGAAACTACCAGTGGTTTTTATTTATTTTATTTTCTGGGCTGTTGGTAGTTGGTATTGGTGGTAAACATGTGAATTCAATGCAACTATGGGGTCATGGATTTGTAATGACCCTTTGTATCAGATATATGCATGCAGATATTTTAAATTAATATTTCTCTATCTTTGGTGGATAATGAAAAGCTATAATGTTGTGGGTGTCATTAATCATCATTATGATTCTAAAAGTGGACTGGTTTAGTTTAGAAGGAATTGAATGGTGGATGTTAGAAAAGGCCTTTTGTTTTGTCAAGTTTGGAAGGGATTTTTTTTTACATTTTCGGGCTGTTGCTAGTTAGTTTTGATTGAATACAACTGTATGGTCATGAATTTGCCTTCAAATTTTGAATTAAGCATGTATCAGCTGGACTTTCTCAGTATCTTTTTTTTTTCTCTGATTGCATATGGTGGCATCTCAATTTTTTACTTTCAATTTACTACTTGGTGCATTGTGTTTCTGATCCATATTGTTTTATTTGAAGATTGAGACTGGAGAGGATGAAGATGAATCAGAAGTATCGGATTCAGAATGTAGTGATGCTTTAGACTTGTCGAAAGTCACGGAGATGAGACTTGTTCCTTCAGACCCTAGCCAATGTATTTCTGCACTCCTTTTCTAATAGATTTATCATATTCAATATTCATGTCACATTACTGCTTTACTTGTTCTTGCATCATGTTTGGCATAGGTTTGATGATTGAAGATCAAACTTTAACCTTTTCTTTTGGTTTTCAGTGGATACTTTGTTTCAGGTATTCTGTGAGTGCGCTGAACTAAATCCTGAACCAGTTGAAGGTGGGAGCTGTCTCCATTTTTGCAATTGTTTTAAACAGATGATTTCTGTTTCTATTTTGCTATTCAATGTTTGCTATTATTCTCCAATAAATTGCTACTGATTCATATGCGTTTGATAATGTTTATTTAGATAACGAAGAAGAACATAATTGGATCTTTAGTGCTGATCAACTGTCAGATGAAACTGCTGGTATGGCATAGAGCATTTAGCATTCGTACCTTCAGAAAAAATAGTTTTTTTCACTCATACTGACTTCTATTTTCTTGCTACATTTTTGTGTCTACAGAAGCGGAAGATTCTGAATGGAATTTCTCTCAAAATCGAACAAGTTCAATTGGTCATTCAAATGGGGATCATGACCTAGCTCGCACAGTGCTTGAGGTATCCCAGTGCATGTTCATTTAAACATGCATTTTAAGTCCTATATTGATTTTCACTTTTGGCATCACAATTATGGATGTTATGGATATATTAAACATCATTATGGTACTTAAATTGCACGATGAATTGACAAGAGTTCTATGTTTGGTTTTTCTTTCGGTCTTTTGAACATTTGTGCATGATGAAGTGACAAGAGTTCTATATTTGGTTTTTCTTCCATTCTTTTCGACATTTGTTCTTTATATGATTGAACTTAGGAACCTGAGAACTTGTAAAATATCGAGCCAAATATTTGATGACACTATCTTTCAGTATGTTAAGTGTTATGGTGTGAAATATGAGCATTAAATATTTTGGGATGTTCTGGTGACCGTGTGCCCTTGGTTGTAGTTTGTACTCCATTTTAACTCTTTTGTTGGCTTCTTTTTAAATCTTGATCATCTTCTGGTGATGATATAATTATGCACGTGCAGCTCCAAATCAATGATCACCGGTTTGAAGACGCAGAAGAGATGGAACATGAACATGAAAGCAAGGGTCGCCATTAGTGGTAACATATTTAGGTGCATTTTCCTCGTCAATGTCCTGAAATTTGCTGCACGTGTATATTTTTGTTTTCTCTAAATATTCGATGATTGGCTGGGGAGTGGAAGGGTTGTTGTCCTTTCCTGTAACTTCTGTGATGTATTGTCGGACTTTTAATGCAGTAGTAGTCAATTACATGGGGATTAATGTGTTAGTTCCGTTATTATCAGCATTTATTTATCTTAAAATCATCGGTAAATTTCTAGCATGGTCCTTCCAAGGAAGGTTATAACCTTCCTCTGCCCTTGGAACTTTCTAGCACGGAGATGCCAATCATACGTGGTTTCTCTTGTTTGTGTCAAAGGGCAGAGGAAGGCTATTGCAGTCCACCAGTGGCATGGTGGATCTCTTGTTCCGGGGCATAAGTTTGTATACCAATGGCAACTGTGGTTGTGGTCAGTCTCGGTTGGAGTGTATTGACAGTGGTTTTATTTTTTCCTCTGTCATCTCTAGATGAACTCTTTGATTACTACGAGAAAGAGAAGAGATGGAAAATGAGATTTCTAGTCAACAAAAGCAGAACGGAGAAATTTACATCCATTGATATGCAGTCACAAGCAGCTCAATGATTGCAGTTTAGATGAATCCATGCCCCTGTATTGGACTGGTTTCTTTTACCTTTGAGTCCGAAATATTTGTTCAATTGCGTTGCCGTGCCATTAGAAAGCATGAAGTAAAACGGGTTATCTATCAACTGTCATCATGGAAATGAAGGAGCTATTAAGAGTATGGGTCCAGACGATTCTGTCATGTCTCGTTTCATCCCATCTCCATGAAACCACGGTTGCAGTGAGCATTTTCTTCAGATAAAACAAAAGCAAAGAACCCAAGATGAAGTATTGTCTGGCTAAGGCCTAACAGGAGCTAGATATCATAATAAGCAACCATGGCTCTTACAAGTTGTTTGCTTTACAATGGAAATGGCGGTCCAGTGAGGTACCTTAGCAACACAACTTAGAACATCAAGCCATGTCTGTGCATCTCCTTAGGAGTTGATTCTCTCTTTTTGAAAAAACAAGATGCAAATCCCATCGACTTAAAAGAGAAACAAATTCAATTATAATAATTTTTTAATCTTGCTAGAAACAATACATGAACACGTTGAAATCATAACAATTCATAATAAAATAAAAAGGAAACAAAATTCAATCTCCTTCGCCGAATCTTTAACATGGAATGGGGAATGTACTACATTGAATTCTTTTCAGTCACAAGGCTGATCAACGTCTTCCAATCAAAAAGAAGTGTTCTAGTAAAATAAATAAAACAGTCCAAAAGAAGTAAATAGCATCTCTCTAATCTGCAATGGTAACTTCAACCTCAACACCAGGTTCAATTGTAATAGAGGTGATCTGCTTGACGACATCGGCAGAACTGAAGAGATCAATAACACGCTTGTGGACCCTAAGCTCGAATCTGTCCCATGTGTTGGTTCCTGCAAGATGACAAGATATACATGAAAAACCCTTTAGTAGCTTAACAGATGTATTGGCAAAAGACGAGAACAAGCCCTTGAGAGAAATGGCAGATAAAGTAACAAAAAACTCCACACAACAAATTCCAATCTTTCATGGTGTCAGCAGCTCATATATTAAGTGCCTTTACAGGGACAATCATTTATATGACATGTGCCTAAAAAAATCATTCTGAAGCAAATATCAACTTTGCAAACTCGTGTACAAACACCACTAGGAAAACAGTAGAGCAAATTATGACTTGTTTTCTCATTACAAGACCAACTAACACGGTCTAACTGATCCATCCTAGGTCCTGGTCCTATGCTCAGACTAGAACACCTAGAAAGTTAAATAAGTAGCATTTTAATCAAAAGGAAGTTATTTCACATGCACCAACCAATTATACTACTAAATAAGACTGCATATGGTGCGTGAACCAACATTTGATTATTGCAGTGGTTGTAAAGGGTAACAAACAAAAGAACATATCTATAAAGAACTGTAATGTTGCTAAACGTTCTCAATTTCTCCCTCGAACTACTCTTATCAAATCAAACAAATCAGCCATTCAAACATTACCCAAAGAGGAAGAAAAAAAAACCAATAACAAACACGTGGACCCATGAAGTGATATGTGTTAGAAGAAAGCACAAATGAAATTAAAGAAAGAAGAATACTACATGGACTTGTAGATAGCGCATGAAGTAAGTAATAAAACAAAATGCCAGACACTGCATATTATTCTAACCATGATTATTCAAGCAGTTTTTTGAGATGAATACCTTCACCACAAGGGGATTTCCTGGTGGTAATGTTAAGAACCTTGGTAGGGATTCTCACTGGACCCTTAACCCTCAGTCTCTTATCCTTGGCACCACGGACCAAGTCAGTGCAAACTGTTAACACAAGTGAAAGAACAATCAGGACAAAAAAAAAGGATACAACTCAAAATAACAAATCATGTCGTATCAATGACAACTACATTGTAAGATAGGATTTCCAGATTAGACCTTTCTCAAGGTTTTTGACATCCTTGGAGGAAAGAGTGATCCTGATCTTGTGAATCTGCTCCTGAGTCTCCTCCAAACCCGGTTTTTGCGCCTTCATAGCTCCATAAGCTGCTGCCATTTTCTCCTTTCACTTTTCTATTACACAATCAAAATGCACAAAACCATTCAAAACCACATGTCCACTTCATATTCATTAAAACAAACCAGCAACACTTACGTTTACTACCATATCTCTATCTTTTTAAATTTTTTCATACAAACTAATAAAATATTAAACTTCTCAAACATAAAGCAAAAACGGGTTTCACACAAACTCAAGTAGTCATTCACCAAACACAAAATCGACAACCTTTTTTTTCTTTTCAATATGTACCCCAACCTACGCTTTCTAGTTCTTCAGCTATTAGTCTCTAAAATAAAAATGATTCATTTTCTCCCATAAACCAGCAGATTTTGAACATATCATACATAAATCAAAATGGGTTTTAGCTAAAACCAACTATGCATTCAACATGAAAAGCACAAACTAAACAAAGTGATTATTAGTTAACAGCTTATTGTCATGGATCTACGTTAGAGTTAATAGCTTCAAAGTTAACAGGGGAATATCAAAGGAGCAAAGGTGGAGAGAGAGAGAGAGACCAGAAAGCGAGCTTGGGAAGTGAAGATGCTAAGGCAGAGACGGCTTTCTCTACTTGGAGCGATGGATGAAGCGGAGGTGAAAATTTAGGGTTGTAATATACATGGAGCTGCTGAGTTAGGGTTTTTGTTGTCTGGTGAAACTGTTGGGCCGGGCCGGGTTTAGACTAAACTTTTTTTAATAGTATTATTTTTGTAGTCTTTGAGCCTTTTACATCTATAAAACTTAGTTATAACAGACGGGCTAAGCTGGAGGGAAAAAAAAACTAATTAAACCAATAAAAATAAAAAAACTAATTAAATCAATTAAAATTTTAAAAAAATTAACCGGTTCGATTTAGTTTTAGTTTTATAAACTTGAAACCAAAAAAACCAAACCGAAACCAATCAGTTTGAACCGGTTTCGGTTGTTTTTTTAAATGGATTTGGTTGTTTTTTTTTATAAAAACCAAACCGAAAATCATCACTTCTAAGCTAATCTAATAGAAAAAGAATTAATCCACTTTATTTTTTTAACAAAAACAAACTTGTTTTAGATTTTTTTTTAATAG
Source organism: Populus deltoides (assembly GCA_015852605.2). Classification (NCBI taxonomy): domain Eukaryota; kingdom Viridiplantae; phylum Streptophyta; class Magnoliopsida; order Malpighiales; family Salicaceae; genus Populus; species Populus deltoides. The sequence continues at coordinate 1,269,289 of CM027581.2, forward strand.
CATAAAATTGAGTTTTTTTTATATATTTTTATTTACTAGAACATAGAATGAGAGTTTTACTTTCATGTTATAAGCAAATTTTAACACCATTATTTTGTTCTTTTTTTTCCCTAACAGTATGCTAATTTTTATTTTAAAAATAAAATAATTTTTTAAAGGGTAATTATAGATGGCTGAATGAACTTGATTCGGGCTCATTCACAAGAGATTCGGACAATATCTTGCCAAGATTGGTAGTTGAAGTACTTCTCTGGATCACAAGAGATCGGCTACGCAAAAGAATCAGGAGTGGAACCTACTGTAACTTTTGCTGGGATGGAAGGTGAGCACATTATTTTACTGCCACGACAAATTAGAAAGCTGAAGTTCAAGCATAATCGGAAACCAGGTAACTTGAAGAGATATGACAAATATGTTGGAGATTGCCTTCTTCGTTAGCAAATCCAGGCAATATAAAGAAAATAAACATCCAAACTTGATGGTACAAGAACAAAGATCAGCAATAGATTAACCAGACTCATCATGCTCACCCTGGTATCAACAACAGTGATTTGATGTCATTCCTCCGACACACTGTTAAAATCAACATATGAACAAAAAAAAAAAAAAAAACTAGAAGAATCAAGGTCCTTATTCATCCACCCGAAACTGACAAACATTCTCGGTGCTTTCAGAAAGAGCGATCTAGCCAAAAATTATAAGAAATTCTTTGAAACAAACACAGCTTAATACAACGGCATGGAACGTGGAAACACAACCTACGCATCCAGGCTCCAATTTGAAACCCTAACACACCGTTGCATAGGCACACATGAGGAAGATGGCCAAAGCATCAATAAACACAAGGTTCAAAGATTCTTGAGAACACAAGGTGTAAAGATTCTCGAGAACATAACAAGGTTTAGAGATTCTTGAGTTGATATTAGACTTTGAGATATTCCCTCTCTTTGCTCTATTGGCGAGTTCATATCGGTTTAGTTACTGGGATTGTTTAACTTTTTCCAGCTGAAGCTGAGTGTAGCTTCTTTCAAATGATGTTTTGTAAAGTTTTACTATTCGTACCCCATATCCAATTGGTTAAGGTTATCGAAGTTTTCTGCTTAGGATCATCAATTACAGACATTGTTTTTCACTATGACATCCTGTAAATCGCAGGTTTCTACCAAAAGAGAGACACAAAATCATTGTAAGTAGATTTAACTAGGCCTTCTTCCAAAACATATCATGACGTTGACAGTGGAAAGTGAAATGGAAAGGATTATGTGAAATCCGGCCAAAATGGGACTCATCAACCTGTTATAAGAATGTCGAACAGTTACCCAGAAAGAAAAGGAGAAAAGGAATCCATACAAAACACCCATAATTGAGAACCACAACAAAAATTGCACCTAAAATAATAATAATTTATGCAAAACTGAGGAAAGTAGACAAGGACATTACTATATCTATCTACTCTTATCATAAATCGACATGGACAACACAGAATAGGTAACAGAAGATTAATGAAACCAAAAATAACAATTGCAACAGAATTCTGATTGAAAAAAATTCTAAACTAGGACTAAAATCTTGATGGATAAAAAAAAAAAGAAAGAAAAAACAACGAAGAAGAGAAAGGGCAATGCTTCCGGTTTCTCATCACAGTTCTAGAGGCCCTCAGCATGCACATAGACCATTAAATTCCTATATGGGGACAGAATGACCAATCCCTGTGTCACAGCAGCGTGTAGCTAAATGAACGATGAATAATTAACAAATGATAAAGCGTGTAAAATCACATAAATTGAATCAAATATGGATTCAAATGATCACACCATAGATCCACCAATTTAGACAGAACTCTTCTTCCCGGATGGTTTATAGTAATCCAGATACCATGCCACAAATTTCTTCAATCCTGATTGCAAGTCAGTAGTGGGCTTATAACCAAACTCCCTCCTTGCTAAACTAATATTAGCATGAGTAAACAGCACATCCCCATTTGCAGGCATTGGCGACACTACCTTATTAGCCTTAACCTTCAACAACTTCTCCAATATACTAACAAGCTTACTAACTGGCACCGGCGAGGTATTCCCAAGATTATAAACCCGCAATTGCGCCGGGCCTTTCTTAACCCCACCACTTCCAGTACTCTTGGTAGCAGTATCCAATGCACCTAAACAGCCCTTCACTATATCATCAATGTAAGTAAAATCCCTCGAAACAGTAAACCCATTAAGCCCTTCAAAAACTGAAATCTGCTTCCCTTTCAACATATCCCTAGTAAAAAAGAAATAAGCCATATCCGGTCTTCCCCAAGGACCATAAACCGTGAAAAACCGCAGCCCCGTGATTGATAAACCATGAATATGATTATAAGTGTGTGCTATAGCCTCACCAGCCTTCTTAGTAGCAGCATAGAGACTAGAAGGATTATCAGTCCTATCAATCTCTGAAAAGGGTACTTTTTTATTGAGTCCATAAACAGAACTAGATGATGCCCACACAATGGCAGGCTGTGGATTCATTAATTTACAAACTTCAAGTAAACTAACAAAACCACCAATGTTACTATGAACATAAGACCCTGGATTCTTCATTGCATACCTTACACCAGCCTGTGCTGCTAAATGCACTACATGTGTAAATTTCACTAATTTAAAAAGCTTTGTCAATAAAACACCATCATTTATATCACCTTCAACGATAAAAACATCTTTACTTTTCAGCAAATCCTCTCTTGCTCTCTTCAATGATTTTTCATAGTAGCCATTGAAGTTATCAAGGCCAACAACGCCATCTCCTCGCTGCCTAAGTGCAGTGGACACGTGCATTCCAACAAATCCAGCAGCTCCAGTGACCAAAACCCGGAACCCATTTCTTGATTTGGGTCGACCCGAATTGAGAATCTGATACTTCCAATCAGAGTCTTCTAAATACTTCAGTCTGTTACTGGGACTTGAGTGAGGGTAGTGTAAAGAGAAGAAGAGGATTAGGCCAAGGAAAATGCAGGTCCAGGCTATTAATTTAATGAGTGAAAAATGGGTTCTCAACCTGTTAACATTAAATGGTTTGTCCATTTTGGTGGGTTTGTTTGTTTGTTTGTTTCTTGGGAAAATCTTGGTGGGAATGTGGAGGAGAGTTTGAGACTTTGGTGGCTTTTGATGGAAAGCGAAGATTTTGAAAGAAAGTTCGAGTCTATGGTTGGAAAGTGAAGGAAAGTTTCAATCTTCAGTGAGTTTTCTTAAGTTACAAAATATTGAAGGAAAGTTTGAGTCTTTGATGAATAAGTAAGGGAAAAAATAGTGAATTGGGTTCGAAGATGATAATGTAGAGGTGGGTTTTGTAGGTTTGTGGGTTTCTGCAGGAGAAAGAAAGAAAGACGGTGATGGAAGAAACCGGATTGGTGTTATCTCTTTTTGGCTAAACTTGGTGCCTTTTTTCTTTATATATATAATAGTGGGTTTTTATTCTTCTTGGTGAGGTAAATCTTTTGTTAGGTGAATGCAGTTGATGGGTTATGATCTTTTAGATTTTTGGAATTTTATTTTTTGAGAAGGGATAAAATATTTGTGCTTTATTATTTGAATATTAATTTGCATTTAAAAAAATCATATAAATTGTCTTATTTTTGTGTTTAAATTCGAAAGAAGTTATTATCATAAAAACTTTGTGAATTAGGTAATTCTAATATGAGTGTATCAAATACTTATTGCTTGAGAATAACTTTTTTAAAAAATTTATTTTACATGTAAAAAACCTTCTCATAATAATTTTGGTCAAACATATTTTTTTAAACTTACTAATTTTTTTAAATCATAATTAAAAATATTTTTTAAAATCTTAACCGCAAAATCTATAATATCTCTAGAGACGTTGTCAAAACAAATCCCTTGAATAGCGAAAGTAGCTCTCGGCATTTTTTTGCGGATTAGACTTGAAGAAAAACGGATCTTCGGGTACAAGACTGGCTGAAAAAGGGCGTCCATATCTACGAACGAAGAACAATCTGGAGTGAGTTCGTCAAATTGTTAGCTAGCCAGGGAACTTTAAGGCTTAACGGCACTCATATCCCTTCCCCCAAAAGACATTAATTTCAAGTCTTCCCTCCACAGAACAAATTGTTGATTAGCAGAGGCTGATCCCTCCATGAATGGGCATTATTGGACTCAGCCAGCTTTGGCTGAGAGTTGAGACAAGTACCGAGGAGATGGGTGCATTGTTTAGTCTAATGAGTACACTTGATGAACCCTAAATTGTAATATTTTAGGAGTATTATTACTGATGCAAATATCATGCTGAGAGAATCCTTGGTAAGACCACCGCCAAGTCCATGTGAAGTGGAAGTTTGCATAAAATCTGATAAAATATCTTACAAGCGCGAATACCCATGGAGTGTTTGCTAGCAATAGAATATTTGATTAAGAACTAGAGAGTGTACATGGAAAAGAAAAAAAAAACATTAGAAATCCACAGAATCCAGTCATCCTTGTTGGGACATGAAGGTATAACAACTGATTAATCACATAATCGAAGTTAAGCACGTGTGGCACCTTAAAAAATGTTAGAATCATTGCTGTTCTGTCCGTGTGGTCTAGTGGGGTATTTCTTCACACCGATCCAACCATTCTTGCTAGTTCTAGCAATGCCAGTAGCTTGTAACATGTGTGGCACCTTAAAAAATGTTAGAATCATATGCCATCCAGGATCCCAGCATTATCCGAGGCTTATTGTTTTGGGCCAGGAAAAGGGCTTTTCTTAAGGCTGGGAAGTGTGTCTCCTGGTTCAAATTATGGGTAAGTTTTCACGAGAATCGAAGTCAAATGGTGCCCACATGTGAATGAAATCGGAGGTTCCCCTAGCCATGCATGAAAATGATAGCCTTGGCATTATGGAATGGCTTGAAAGCACCACTTAGATCCATTCTACTACAGTATTTTCGAATATGAAATTATATGTGTATCCTTGAGGATTAAGTGAAGGGAAAGAGGAAAGCGAAATAAAATAATATACAGTATAGTTGAATTTGATTATACTATATATTATTTTATTTTAAACATAAAAGTTATAATAAACTATTAATTAAATTTAAATTTACTTATAAAAATGAATTCAATTTGACATGTGATTTGATTCCAAATAAATGTCAAAGTTAAGACAACAAATCAAGACAATAAATTTAGATTATAATTCAATCAATATAATTGTCAATTATGAATAGTTATTTATTTATTTATTTGAGACAAGCAAGAGGAAACTATTACTCCCTGTGAATAGTTAGAAAAGGATGAAAGTTAATCGTTTTTGCTGACAGCACCTGCAAGCACATTCGATCTTTATTGCCTTTGGTAGCATACTGCCGAAATCAGTGAAGCAGAAATAGTGTTTTGGTTTCGGCGTTTGGAACTTTCTGATCTCGATCATGTTAGTTGTCGAGTCAATTTCTAAGGCGTCGTAGCCTCCGAGCCCACCGTCTTCAATTCGGGCAGCAAGGTGGAACATGTGAGGGGCCTTTTGGGCTTGAGACGGTTCTCTTAAAATATTTCCTCCACGTATTTTCATAACTTTTTTAAATGGGTAAAGAGTTTCTTGTTTTTTTAAATGTTTTTTATTTAAATAATATTTTTTATTTTTAAAACTTATTCTTCATATTAAAATAACATAAAAATATATAAAAATAATAATTTAAAGATTTCAAACTTTTTATAAAAACACTTTCCAGCCCCGTCAAAAAATTAATAACAAACAGGGCAAAAACTATTAGTAGATTAATTTTATAAATCACCCTCTTCATGATACACGGTCCTTTCTAGATGTGTATTGGGTGTTGTTAAAAAATCAATTTAACCTAAAAATTTAAATTTTTAGAAAAGATCCAAAAATATGATTTATATTATTCTCTAACATATCCTTTTAAGTGAAAGTTTTTTGGGTTTGAAATTTGTACATGCCCACACTATCTTGTACTTAATTTTTATCAAATAAATGAGGATGATAAGATTCGAACTCGTGACCGCTTGGTTATCAAGACTTTGATACAATGTCAAAAAATCATTCTAATCCAATAACTTAAACTGTTAGATAAGGTTCTAACATATGATTTCTATTATTTTCTAACACCACCATCAAGTGAAATTCTTTTAGGCTTGAAATTTGCACAGGCTCATGTTACCTTGTGCTTAATTTGTTATCAAACAAATAAGGATGGTGAGATTCGAACTCGTGATCGCTTGGTTATCAAGGCTTTCATACCATATCAAATAATCATCTCAACCTAATAGCTTAAGTTTTTAGATAAGATCCCAAAATATTATTTATATTATTCTTTAACACGTGTGAAATACATAATATTTTTTTTGTCATACATTAACTAACCTATTTATACCCCTATTTTAATAAGAAAACAAATATTACCACATCAATATTATGAATTATATTAGTTATTCATACCCTGTGATGTGAAGAAGTTACATAATGAGTGTGATTTATTCAAATAATATGTCAATTTATTCATTTTTTAAGATATTGGAGTAAATTATATGTTGGTTAGGATAAGAGTATGAAAAATAGATAGAAAAAAATGAAAACGGTAATTATGAACTATTTATTAAATTTAGGTGAAGATAATGTTTATAAAGTGAGGATGTTATTCTAACAATTTTTATAATATATAAAAAAAATAAAGACAAATAAAATGAAACAGATATCGTAATTTGAATACAATATTTGCAAGATTTGTTTCATTTTATTCACCAAACCTCACTCTAAAAATAAGTGATAAAACCACTTTGTTACTTTAAGTGCTACTAGACGTACTGATAAATTCTAATTGAGATCATTCATAATTAGTGACCAGTAATAATCTATTTTATTGTTTTTAAAAAAACACCACATTTATGTCTCCTCTTGTTTTTTAATAATATATTTATCTTATTTTATTTATTAAAATAATATTTTTAACTTAACCTATATACAAGCTCTTTGTATTTAGGTTAAAGGAAGAACAATAATACAAATTAATTAAGGAGAATTCTAACCTTTTTTCTTCTCATATTCATATTTATTTTTGTGTTAAATGAATTGTTTTAATACTTACAACATCAACAACAACAACAACAACAATAATAATAAATACACAACCTTAACAAATCATGTATGCACATGATTAGATTTATCTAGAATCGCAACTAAATGAGTTTTTGTTTTTGCATTACAATTTGTTTTTTAAATTATTTTTCTAATAAAAAACATTAACTTGATTATTTATTTTTATATATTTCTAATATATATATTCAATTGAAATAAACTTTCTAAAAATAAACTTTTTATATAAAAATACTATATACCACAATATCAAATTCACATTCTACAAGCATCTTCTTTGAAATTTCATCGCATTCTTTTGATTAATTATACTCAAACAAATATTTACTTGTAAATGATGTTTGAGAGTATAGTAATAGTTGTATTTTAAAATGTTTTTAACTTAAAAATACATCAAAATAATATATTTTTTTATTTTAAAAAAATTATTTTAATATTAATATATCAAAATAATCCCAAAACATAAATAAAAAAATAATTTTAAATATGGGTAGTAGTCTTGAATTCGCATGCTTGGTAACAATGTAAGAGCTAGCTGTTCACCCTTGTCCTTGCATACACGAAACAGTAGCATATTGCAAAAATGGTGCGAAAACTGCATGGGATGTCAGGCCCTTGAAGGCCAGTAACTGAATAATGAATTCACAAGTAGCCGGATAGCGTTAACCCAACTATATTTGTCCCGTTTTTCCCCTTATGTGGATAGATAAGCACTTCCACTTTTGCAGGTGCTGTGGCCATCTTCTGCCAAGCAATCTCTTTCCAAGCGACCTCAATGTCATGTAACTGATGAACAGTTGTGTACAGAGCAGACGAGCTTGACATTTAGGAAGAAAGCTCTGCTACCCTCCAAAGTCCATCATGGCCGAGATTTCTTACCGAAACACATGCTGAGTGCTGACCCACCTTTAGCATGAAAGTCCAACCATGTAAGCCTTGACCCATTAATTCTTACTTTGTCGGTCGTCTATCTGTGTTATTTTCAAACAGAATCATTGATCATTTGCAATAATTTGGTCGTTGTGCAACCATAACTAGAGAGGTGAAGCTCAGTACTGTAGCTTCACTCATCAAATTTCTTACCACATCTTGGCTCAAGAATTATATTTCTCGTTTCTCTTTCTTTTTTTTTTTTTTTAATCTTGCCCCAGTATTTGGCACCAGTTGTTAAGGTTGAATCCTTAATTTTCAGAGAAAATCATTGATGTTTTTTCATATGAAAGACAATTTGAAAAACAAAAATTACCGCGGTGTTAAATGAGCACTTGAACCAGAAACAAGTGAATTCGAAACAACCTAACCCGACTGGATTCTCAGCCCTGTATAGCAATTCATGGATGGGATTTGAGCTTTTAAATAACTTTTTCCACGGTTATGTTGCGAGTCTTTCAGGATTCTTGACGTCTAATGAACAATGGCTCGCTACATTTTTTCATTTCTCTATAAGAAAGCAGGGACAAATGCCACTCGCAAACTCCCTTTAATTAAATTGAAATTGTAGAAAAGAGAACAATTTCACATCAGTAGACGATGCCCGAGATTGCAATAGCAAGAAAATGTTTTCGAACATGATAAGACAACTTGATGGAAACTACACCAAGTCCAGCCAAGTGCTCATGTACCGTAAATTCAGACAAGACCACAATTTAGAAAGATCAAAGAAAGAACGCCGTAAAAGGACCACTCATTAAAATGAACTAGAAAATATCAAGAGTTCTCTGGGATTCTATCCTAGTAAAATAATACAGTGAAAAAAATAGTTAGAGAAGTAATATACTTTAGAGAGTTGTAAATGACACTTATAATTCTAACTACATTATTTTTTAAAATAATTTTTGCATGATATTATTATTATTATTATTATTATTATTATTATTATTATTATTATGCTAGAATTAAAAAAAAAAACTCCAATATTAATGCTGTGGTATAAAAAAAAGACAAGATATATGAATATTTCACAATCTCCTAAGAAACATTTTCAATCACCTATTCAATCAACAAAGACGATGTACGGGTGTATTTTTTTTTTATCCCTTAAATCACTCAAGCAAAAACAGAAACATTGACTGGACTTTTGTTTTGTTTTATAGAATCATGATTTGTTGGTGATCTTTCGGTTCTTTTTCACTCACAAGATTACAGTCTCTTCTGTCAGTTCTCGTCAAGTTGCATCATTATTTGAGGTTAAATTATAATACTGTTCCAATTATTAGCTTTTTTCAATAAAGAAACCATGCTGATTTCCAATTATCAAGAACAAGAAAACTGCTGAAGCATTACTGTTATTTTCCTCATAATCAATTCTGGGACTTGAGCTAATTATAAGTCCAGCAAGACCTTGTAATTCAGTCGGGTTTATCTCGAGTTAACATTGTTTCGAGCTTAGATTGTATTCGGATTTGGCTTAACATGCACCTAACCCTAACCTAAATTTATCGAGCTTGAGTGAGTTTTGATCAATCCATGGATTTGAGAGCTTATACTAAATATTGGTTTTATAAGATAGTATTAATTTCTATACGTGCCTAAGCTATGAACACCTCGTAAATTTATATGTAATGAATAGTTAGATTTAATAAAATCAAAGTACATTAACTACAAGATATTGTTAAAATAATTAAAGAAAACATCCAAGTTCTAGCATTATAAAAGTAAATCTGGCTTAAATGAAATAATTAATCCATATGAAAGTGAAAAGGAAAGTAACAAGTGAGGCCTAATCCTTTGGATCTTCAAATAATTTCTTAGCAGTGTTTTTGTTGGGAAAATGAACCGCAAATCCTATAGCGTTTCGAGTCTCATTTTTATATATTTCTTCGCTGCTAGACATGTTGCTAGACATGCATGCTTGCCTATAATGAGACTTGTTATAAAATTCGACTTTCATACTCATAGGCAAGAATGCATGTCTAGCAACATTTTCTCTCGAGTTTTTTTTTACTGCATCTATGCATAGAAATCCAAGAAGCTAATCATGGTGTAACACAATTCTCAAACCACAGTAATTGATATATAAAAGAAAGTAGAAACAAGCAATCAAAGCAATGTATACTACGGTGGTTAATTATATATTAGGGTTCTTATCAGCTGATTTACGAAGGGAAAAGCTTAAAAACATTAAAAGAGAAGGAGGCTTTTTTGTAAAGTTAAAGTTTTACATAAAGCGAGAATCACCGGTTACCCAACTCAATGTGTTTTTTTTTTATTGGACCATGGCGCCGAGTATTTAATGTTGTGGCCAATTGAGCATGTTTCTGGTCCCATTTTCTCTCGAGTATTTTTGCAAAGCCGATACTAGAGTTGTCCATAAATTATATGGGCATCTGACAGCATGTGCGCTGCCATGACTGCCACATTTTAAATTGTCTTTATTCAAAATTTGTACACCACTCAATGTTTTTTTTTTAATTATTATTTATTTTGAAACATGGGGGTATTCTCTGATTAATTCCATGTATAATAGCAATGATACGCTGGTGCACGGTGAATTTCCAATCCAAAAACATTAAGATATATTTTTGAATAAAAAACACATATTACATTATAAGCGCAACCGCATTCTCAACTTTTTTTTTTTTCCCATGCGGCACAAATAAATGAGCCCTTGGTGAGTATTTGTTTTGGGATTATAATCTGTTTTTTTTAATGTTTTATAAATTATTTTTTATTTAAATAGATATTAAATTAATTTTTTTAGTTTTTAAAATAATTTTAATGTGTTAATGTCTAAAATAAAATAAAAAATATATCATTTTAACATATTTTTAATTATACATTTAAAAAAAACCTTTCATCACAGTATCAAAAAACAGATTTAACATCTCCATAATTTTATCCATTTAGATCCCATTTGTCATTATAATAATGGTTGTTTTTTAAATTATTTTTTATTTTGAACTTTATTAAAATAATAATTTTTATTTTTTAAAATTTATTTTTGATATAAAACACACAAAAATAATCTAAAAAAATAATTTGAAGAATAAAATTAGAACATTAAAATAATTTAAAATATATATATATTTTTTTTTTTTTTGTTACACCTATGTATGGCGGCATTTACAAACGGTGGCTTAATCTCTCAGCAATCTAATCCAATCTGAAGGGTACCCTCCTGATTGGGACGTGGGCCAAAGGCACTGACGAAAGTGAGCAAGAGATGGTTGGTAGGTGGACTAATGACCTTAACTTACCAACCCTGTACAGATCAACTAGCCACTAGCTCGAATATATATGCCTTCAATTCTCCATTGCTCAAGCAGTCAAGCTCATGTGCACTGTACGTAAATATCCACAACAAGTCCTTCTCATAACCATCTTTTGAGGATGGAACTGACAGCCTAAAGGGATACCCTCCTATAGATTCTCCCACTTACGACGTAGGCTTTTCTTTCTCGATCTCACTGCCTTGTGTTTCGGAGTACAATTCTCTCGGTGGTTTTAAATGCTCCATACCTGAAACATGGAGTCCTTCCATTGTGGCTCTTGTGCTTATGCAGGCTACAGAGTTCTCATTTATGCCGCTTTACAAATTCGGTGGAAAAGATCGGATGCGCATGGCCATCAATGTGTGAATGCATTTCTTTCATGAGCTAGCTGCTGTCCTCGTGCCATTTCGCTAGTGGGCCCTTTGTAGATATCCTTTGGTAGGGGAGGAGGAGGACACCTGCGTCATTCATGATGCATCTCGGCCAAAAGGTTGAGAAAAGTGACTGGTGAATATTTCATCTCAATCTCATTTTCACCTGAATTTCGCCATGAACAGTGAGGAAACTGTGCTTTTGAAATGGATGCTCCAGTATTTCCTGCGAGTTACAGCAATTTTAGATTGATGCTGATTTACATACTACTTTGGCAAGATTTAACTATGATTCCCTTTATGGGTGGTTCAAAGTTTTGTTAAAAAGGAAAAGGAAAGAGGAGACAGAGGCATAAAAACTCTAATTATTAATAATTATAACCAAATCTTTCATTATAATTAAAAACAAAACAACTATTCCAGAGGGATTGGTTTATTTTTTTTTATAAATCAAAATCCTATATATATTTGGTCAGATATGGCTCACGAAATCATGCCAACAGGATACTCAATGAGAATGTTCATAATAATATAGTAAAACATAATCGAAAGCGTAAAGTGATGAAGACAATTACAAGTTTTATAAGTTCAACTATTTGGGTTGAAGATTCTCGCTCGTGTCTTGATCTTTTGAGGGCTTTTACCCGTGCTTACTTCATTGTGATTCATGATTTTTTTTTTAATTTCTAAAAGATTTGATTATTAGTGGATATTGCATGTAGGATACAGAGTTATTGATGTTGTCCATTATTTTTTAATATTTTTTTTTATTTTACAATACATTAAAATAATATTTTAAAAAAAAATTATTTGTGACATTAACATATCAAAGCAATCCAAAATCATAAAAAAATAATTTAAAGTAAAAAAAATCAAAAAAATTTAAAAGTGTTTTTTAAACGCAAAAATAAATACATTCTAAGTTTGCTTATTTGTTGTTTATTTATGACTTTTTAATTAAGGGAGTTATTAGATAAATGTTGTTTGCTGTTGTTTTAATCATTTTTTAAACCATGATATTATTATAAAGAGTCATCCCTTGGTAATGAAATTGCATTGAATTCTAAGAAAAAGGGGGGCCAATCTGGTTGCATTGTTAATAACTATCCATAATTAATGACTAGTTATAAATACATATATGAATCTAATACACCTTGTACAAATAGATTACTTTGATATACTAGACATTAACAGAAGAAAATTGACTCGCAATACACACACACAAAATTTGTTTAGGAACGCAATCTAACTAGTGTTTCTAAAAATTTTAAATTTTTTTTAAATTAATATTTTTTAAATTAAATAAAAATAAAATATTCACGAATGAAGTTATTTTATATTTATATTCCATACATTACTAACTAAATAAAAAATCCAGATATTTATATATTATTTCTTAAATTTCAGGTATTCATATCAATATTTATGGCCTGATTATTATTTATTATTTAACAAAACATAAAATATTAATTTTATGGGTTATAAGTTACGAGTTCGCTGTAATAATATTTATATTTTATCTATTAATTATTATTTTAAAAAAACCTATTTACTTGGATTAGTTTTCGCATAAGCTACAATTGAATTTGAATTAAATTATCATCAGTGTGCTCCTCAACCCTACAATGAAATATGTGGCATAGCAAATTCTTATTAATTGTGAAGGAGGTATTTGAGATTGTAATATATAATAATTTTTTTAAAAAAATTTTAAACAAATATTTAATTTATTTTTATATCAGTATGTTAAAACTATAAAAAAAAATATATTGAAAAATATTAACTTAATATTTTCTAAGTAATAACAATTTTAAAAACATCGAAAATATGGACTGGCGCAATCAAAATATTGAATAAATACAAGTAGGCCCCATGACCATCAACGTTTTCCAATAGAAAGTATCGCAACATTCACGCGCCTAGCCGAAAGCCATCAAAGCCTGAACTGGTAGTACTCCTCGACATGTGTCGCCTCACTCCCCCACACAGACCCCAAAGTTTCCGCTGCAATGTCGCACCCAAATGTACTCGTGATTGATGTCAGTGACATGCACGCGTAATGCAAGTTCTTGTCATCCTCTTGTTTCTGTCTTTATTTTTGGTCTTGTAGCCAATCTTCTCCAGTCCAATAAAATATTGATATTCACACCGAAACTAATAATTTTGTGATTTTTTCGTATCACTTTCATCTTAAATAGAGATTACAATTCTTCATCGTTATACATGGAAATGGATATACAAATCATAATTAAAAGAATTATAAACATATAATTTCGGTATAAATAAAAAAAGAATTATGAAAGAGAAAATCACGAAACATTATAAAAAAAATATCTCCCCTAATCTAATCTAAAATTTAAAATTCAAGATAAAAATATAAAACAATCATGTGGGATCCACCGATTCATTTCTTGGCTTGAGCTGGTTGTGAAGAATTTAACTTGAATAAATTTAATCTGACCGATTCAATAACATTATTTCGATTTTAAAACAAAATTATTAATCCGATCAAACTTAGATCAACGAGCTTAACTTGTAACTTCGGTTCTGCATCAAGTTCATCCCTGGTTTGAGTTTAGAATCATGTTCAATAACATGGTTCTGGGTGCCAATTCAAACCAGCTTCTTCATCACGGTTTGTTTGTCTGTTTCATAGTTTTTTTTGGTTGAATGTTTAATTATTCATAGCTTCTCGTTTTCATGATTGAAAATCTTGACCCCACAGAAACCATGTCCCTTTCAATCTCGGCTGTACAGTTGACGGTAGTAGATACACTATTTTTCTTGATATTTCTTCGTTATCATTTTGAGCAGCGCAATTTACTCCGTGATTAGCAGTACCATCCACTATTCCTACATTCCTCTCGAAAGTGTAGCTCATTTCCCCCACTGCTAGTCCTTGCATTACACGGCACAAACAAGTCCTGCAATTGTTTCACCATCTTCAATTTGGTGCTCTTTTCGCCCACCTAGTATTTATGGACAGTTCAAGTTTTCAAGCTACTAATCAAGACTGAGTGGTGAGTAATGATTCTGATGTTGCATCAAACTCCCTTCTGTTTTGGTTGAGTTCTTTGGGCCACCGAGTAAAGTATGCTTCGAGTTAGCATGTTATATAGAATGTTTTGAATTATTTTAGATGATAAATTAAAAAATTATCATAAAAAAGCTTGATAACAACATAAAAAACAATCTCTAGCTATAAAATACTTTGATCAAGAATCAGTAAAAGAATACATACATTGTCGAAAAGTTGAGGAATTTTAGCGCCTAAGAGTTTTCATCAGAGAGACTGAGGAAGTGTGAACGAGAGGAGAATGATTGGAAGGCAGGGATAGAGTGTTCAACTTGTTAGACAGAAAACGATGTTTACACGTGAAATAACCAAAGTTGCCTGGTTGAATTCGCCTTAGTTTTTACTTTTTAAATTATTTTTTAATTAAAAAAACATTAAATTAATATATTTAAAATTTTTTTAATGGCTTTGATATGTTGATGAAAAAAATATATTTTCAATCTAAAGAGAAACTCACTCTCATATTTTTTTATTTATAATTTTTATTTCTTTTAATTTGAATAAATTGCCATTCTCTTTTAAGTTATTCAGACAGTTGGATAAATAATAATACATTCTTATTTACTCGTTTTCATTCTTTCATTTTACTCGATTGAGTCTCGAGTCTCAAATCGATTAATTAGAATAAACCGAGTTTTATAGATATAAGTGCACGTGTCAAGAACCCAACTCGTCATCGTTAAGAACTAAAACCAAATTATGGATGATTTCTCTGCCCAGGCACGAGTTATATGGACCTTTAGCGTATGGAGATTAGGAAGGAAGACAGCGAAAACAAACATTCAAATTTAAGACAGTGAATGTGCAAGAATGCCCTCGTTTCAAGGATTGTTCGGAAACCAGAAGACAGCTTCAGGGTCCCATCCTTGTCACCCTTCTTTCTGCACTAGAGGACATAAAGGTTATTACCGTAAATAAATAATTTCAGGGAGCCTTTTGGTCGGTCTGGCCATAGGGACCAGTTCCAAAGATTCTCTGTTTTATGGAGCCTCGCAAATAATTCCTTGCCGCTTGTTATGTATTTTTTTTTTTTTCATATTCAAATTAAGTACATCTTTCTAGCTGGTTAAAAGAATTTCCGAAGGGTGTTTGTTTTTTAGTTCACCGTGTTTTCGAGACAAATTATTATTATTTTATTTTAAATTAATTATTTTTAATCCTTTTTTTATTATTTAATATAATAATGTTTAAAATAAATTTTAAAACTAAAAAAATATTATTATAATAGTATCAGTTACCTCTAGAAAATGATGTTTCTCGGTATCTTAATCTGAGATTTGTATTTTGATGATTAAAACAAGAAGAAATATATATATAGTCTTATGTAACGCATAGTTACCATGAATGAAAGATTGAAAATTGAATTAAGAAATTGAAATGAAAACTAAGGAATCGAAAGTAAATTTTAATTCCAGTGATGTTTTTGAAACGATAACAAGAAAATAAAAAAATAATTTTAATATTTTATTTTAAAAAGAAAATAAATAATGATTTCATTGCAATTATGATAATCTGGTTAATAAAGATGATTGTAGAGATAGTAACTGCGGTGAAAAATAGAGGAGGAGATGGTAATAATAATAATAATAATATATTTTCTAGAAATATAATTTCTTACTATTTATATAAATAGCAGCAGTATTTCTTTCCAAGCATCATTCAACATTTTGTTCAGCCCTTATATATATATATATATAAAAAATTACAAACCCGTTCACGCTTGGCTTGCTATTGGGGACCTGCCCCTGGCCATTTTATCTCCTTTCCTTTTTTTTTTAATTGTTTTTTTTGGATCCAATTGTTTTTTTTACTAAATTTACTTATTTTCAGTTTTAAAAGGATTATTAATACTATTATAATTTTTACTTGAATTTTAATGTTTTTTTAATTATTATACATCTAATATAAAAATAACAATGCTAATAATAAATTGACCACAAATTCAATTAAAATTTTTCTTTTACTCTTAAATATTTTAAATAAATTATTAATATAATTTTATCATATTTATCATATTCTTAGCTTTTAATCACAAGTAAAATATGAATATGTTATTTTGATATTTTTTAAAACTTGATCATAAAATTATTTTCTTAACAGAAACAATAATTTCAATTAAAAAACTCATATTCATTAAAGTAAATAAGATACATTAATAAAAAAAAGTTATTTTGATTAAAAAAATTAAAAATTATATTTTCAAATTTAATTGTCAAAAAATTATTATGGTCACCCACGTACAAACTAGTCCTTCTCGAGAATAGATAGTCTTCACTGTCCACCATGGACCCATAGAAACCCCTATCAAATCCCCAAAATACCCGTCCCCAAAAATTTCCCGCGCAATTAGAAACAAACGGTGTTTGATGAGATAAATATCAGAAAATCTGATGATAACCATCATGATCATCTCTGACCTGTAGGTCCCACTCCCTCCCTCTTCCCTTTTATTTTAAAACCCACCTGTCTTCCATTACCCACAAATCAATGCCACCCTTCTAATTTGTTTCGAAAATTCACCATCTTATAACACAAGCCCTTCCTACCTCACCTTTTATGACAATTGAGAGACTGCAGTTAGAATTGCTTTTTCAAATTATTTTTTATTTTATAATAATTTATTTTATTTTATTTTTAACACCAAATCAATATAAAAATATTATTATCATGAAGATTTAAAAGAAAAAAATTTAAGATTTTAAAAAAGCGCTTGTTTGTAAGGGAATGCCAAACGTTGTCTTAGCTCTCTCTATATAACCACAAAAACCATCTCCTCTCCCAATTTGCCTCACTCCCATCACCATGCCCGTGTAACATAACCTCCCCCTACCCCTCCTTCCCTACTCAATGGCACCAAGCACATCTCATGCTTCAGTGCTCCTCATCGCCACCATACTAGCCCTGCTCCTTGCCGCCACGCCCATCACTTGCTGGCGTCCATGGCCTCACCTAAAACCCAACAGCTCAGACCTTCTTTATGATTCCTCCAAAAAATTTGAAGGGTCATCAGAATTTGTTCACCTGCGTTATCACATGGGCCCAGTCCTGACCGGGAACATAACAGTCCACACAATCTGGTACGGTAGATGGGAAAAATCCCAGAAAAAGATTATTCGAGAGTTCATCAACTCAATCTCAACCGTCAATGCACGGCCACCGTCAGTTTCTGGGTGGTGGAGAACTGTGCAACTCTACACAGACCAAACTGGAGCCAACATCTCACATACTGTCCAATTAGGACAGGAAAAAAACGACAGGTTTTATTCTCACGGGAAGTCTTTAACGAGGTTGTCTATACAGTCGGTGATCAAGAGTGCCGTCACGGCCAAATCTAAGCCGCTGCCTACCAATCCGAAGAACGGTTTGTATCTGTTGTTGACTTCCGATGACGTGTACGTTCAGGATTTTTGCGGGCAGGTTTGTGGGTTTCATTATTTTACATTTCCGTCGATCGTAGGGTACACGTTGCCTTATGCTTGGGTAGGTAACAGTGAAAAGCTGTGTCCTGGTGTGTGCGCTTATCCGTTTTCCGTGCCTAAGTATATACCTGGGTTGAAGGCACTAAAGTCACCGAACGGTGACGTGGGTGTTGATGGGATGATAAGTGTGATTGCTCATGAGATTGCGGAGCTGGCGACCAATCCATTGGTGAATGCTTGGTATGCAGGACAGGACCCCAGTTTTCCCGTGGAAATAGCTGATTTGTGTGAGGGTATTTATGGAACTGGAGGTGGTGGGTCCTATACAGGACAAATGTTGTTGGATCATGATGGTGCCACGTATAATATGAATGGGATCAGACGGAAGTTCTTGGTTCAGTGGGTTTGGAACCATTTCGTTAGTTACTGTACTGGCCCTAATGCCCTTGATCAGTAGTGGTATTTTCCTATTTTGACCTTGTTTAATTTCTGTAATTTGGGGTTTTATCGCTCTTTTTTTTGTTGGGTTTTGGATTTTGGGGTTATTAATGCATTAAGGTAGTTAAGGTTGTTAAATCTGTAATAATCTCTATTATACTATTTTTGTATACCACTTTGCTGTCTTCTCCCATCATTAAATCTTGTCTTTTCCCATCATTAAAATAATTTTGTAGTCTTGTTAAAGATATTTTATGATTAGATATTTATTTAGATGGGGCTAAGTCTTTATTTGTCAATGCGGTTTAATTAAAAATATATTAATTTAACGTTTTTTTTATATTTTTATAATATTAAGAGAAAATGTCGTTTTTTAGTAAGTGGGATTAGAGCTTGTTTAATATTTATAATATAAGATACAATTTGAAACATAATTTTTTTTTTGCGGTGTAAAATAAAAATATATTAACTTAATATAATTTTTTTAAAAAAACAATCACACTTTAATTTCGCAGCAAGTTGATTTACGAAGTTTTTAGGAAGGTACACTTTGATCACTTTCAAAACAACCTGTGCAGGGCGCGCCAAGGTGTTCTTCTGAAGCCAATAAGGCTCTCAAGGACCCCACTGTCTTTATCTTCTTCAAGACTTATTCAAGGAAACTTTGTTGGGATTTGAGCTATAAGGCTGTGATATGATGTATTGTACTATATTTCCCTTCTTTTGCACGACAATTTTAGATGCTTTTTTCCTTCTCTTTTCCTGAGAGATACGCATATATCATCATGTACTGAAAGCATGGAATGAGCCCTCGGTTAAACATGTAGTAAATATCAGCTCTTAGGGTGTCTGGTAATAAATTTTAGATAAATTAATATTATAAATAAATTTTAAAAAATAAAAATATATATATTTTAAATAAAAAACATATTGAAAAGTAATTTTTACGACCTTTTCTAGACAGATATTAAATGCATGTTTGCGAAATTGATTGTCAAAAAAGTTTTTTTCATAAAAGTATATTAAAATATTTTTTTTATTTTTAATATCAAAACATTAAAATTATTAAAAAATACTTAAAAAAATAGATTTTATATTTTTTCAAAACGAATATATATTTAAAAAATATCTAAAAATAAAATTTATCACAAGCATAAGAGTTACCAAATGCATGATGGAATCAATTTTGTTTTTTATCCTAAACACTTTTGATACCGTGGTTGGTGTAAAAGAACCTCCCATGATGTTACCCAAATGGTGATTTTAGAATATGATTTTTCTTTTAAAAAACATTAAATTAACAGTTTTAAACTATGAAAATTGCTTAAAAATATTTTAAAAAATATTAATTTGATATTTTATATATAAAAAAACAATTAAACAATAATATCAAACGGTGTTTTCTCAACAGGTAACAGCCCTCTAAATCTAAATAGGTAACCCTTTATTTTATTTTTTTCATTTAAAACTAAACAGAGCACCACCACATTAAGTGGAGCTTAAAAATTGATGCTTGAGCGTTTAACAAGGCTTCTTATCTTCTCATGATTAAAAAAAAAGCGAATTTTTGTTTAAAATAAGGAAAAATATGTAAAATAAATTTATCTCGAAAAATTTTAAAATAAATTTTATTATTTTTAAAATAAAAAATACATAAGATATGTCATCTTAATCTCTAATCAAACACTACATGTAAAATTTTAGAAATTGATTTTTATAATTGCTTGAAAGTATAGTAATTTTTACTTCTGGGTACGTTTTAAAATTATGTTTCACTTTAAAAAAATTAATTTGATATTTTTTTTATAATTTTTGATATGATAATATTAAAATTATTTTTTTAAAAAATATATTAATATATTTTCAAATAAAAAATAAATTTTAAAAACAATCCCACTTAAGTTACCAAACTTATTAATCAAGTAAAAAACCTCACAAAAGAATTGTTTAATTAACTACTCCATAGTCTACGCTAAGGGTGTAGGGGGCCTGTCATTCCTATGTTCAATTCACCATTTTTTTAATAGCTAGACAAAGAAGCAACAAGATTCAATTTTGGGAACCAGCTGGCTTTGGTTTGAACTTTGAAGTGCCATTAATTTGCAGGCAAAAAAACAAATTTTTTTCTTTCAAATGAAACAAGTTACTTTGACTTCGGTGGGGATTTGTAGCTTCTAAGAGTAGGTAAGGTTCGATAATAAAGTCATGCTAAATCACAAAAGAAGAAATAAAATATTTAGCAAAACACCATCTTTATCCTAATTATCAAAAGAAAAGTTTATGTTAATCAGATTCCTTGAAACATAATTAGCTAGCGATGGTAACACTCATCAATATCTAGTAGTCAGCACTCAGGCAGCGGTGGAAAAGTAGTTGCCGCGCCTGAACCCTTGATCTTTGACCTACAAGCACAAAAGTCATGCCTCCTGTCTCCCATAATCTATTTTTTATTTAAAAAAAAAACAGGCCTACTAAGCAAAGCATCCTGAGATCTAATTACACATTCCTATTAGTTCATCACCATACTTTAACGAGCATTGGACTATACTATAAGGATTATATCTATGCCAATGGTGATCGCGATGGTTTGTTGAGTGCTGGACTGTACAACAAGGATTAAGAGCCAATTTGTCTACGTGGGAAAGCTTTTTTCAAACCATAAAATATAAAAAATGATGCCTTTTGGCCTGAGACGTAGACAAACGCACAAGCAGGCACTAAACCGGTGTTAGTGGCGCCGCCCGCTCCAATAGAACCCACTAATGTATGTGGGTCATGGACGGTTTAGAAGGGGTAGACGAGACAGACACGGCTGACTCTGGGTGGCTGCAGTCCTCCAAAGATTGAGTAATCACATCTTGATCACATTTATCAAGTATGAGTGAGGTTCAATAGTAGTTACCTCTTCCTTGGCAGTTTTTAGCATGTCTACAAATTGTTTTTTTGGCTTGCGCTGTGTTTAATTCATCTGTCAACTAATTAAGCTGGTTCTTACCTAAACGAGGAGCTAAATATTGCACTGCCTACGAGTTTATCATCCTTCTGTTGTAACATTGCTTCGAAATTAGCTGTATTCTGAACTACGCGAGAAAGAGGGCAATGATGTTAACAGCAGCTAGCTGCTTGTTCTAAATCTTGAGGTTGAGGGCAAGCTTGTAGTGACCATCTCTCCCTTTCCCTACATCCTGTAATATTAGCTAAAAACAAGCATGTCACTGTCAATATCACTATAAAGGAATAAATGATGATCAAAAAAGAAGGAAAAGGAAAAGATAAAAGAGAAAAGAGAAAAGAAAACAAATTCCCTGAAGGCTGTCCATATCATAGTCCAGCTCTTTTGATTTCCATGTAATAAATTCTAAACAACCAATAAAAAGAAGGGAAAAGAATGAAGAAAAGCCATAAAGAACTTTGGTGCAAATTGATTATAGCATTAATATGAAAGGTGGTGTAAAGGAAGAGCAGGTAATAATTAGGAGAGTGGGAGGGGAGGGGCCTCTGAGGATCATGTCATCTATTTTTTACACAAATTTGTTGAAGAAGTGACACAAAGAGAGCTAGCAATTAAGGATTGAAAATCTGAAACCAACTGAAACGCAGAGAACTAATGATTCGATGGCCCATTAAGGATTCCCCTGAGATCTACTCGAGGGACACCAGATGCATGATCTTCCAGTACCTGTTATCGAGCTGTCGAGATTCGTGACGTTCTTACAGTATCTACTGCATAAATCTTCAGTGCAAGAAGGCGAACAAAATAGGGCCATCATCATGTAGCCCAAGCATGTCTACATACTCTTTAATCATGAGCACACTGCAAGGATATTAGCCCCAACTGGTAGATTGTATATGCAAAATTAAACCATAATCATAGTATGGAATTCCCAGTTCATAAATTTCACCTAATTCCCTTTTTTGCCTTCAACCTGAATTGATCTTTCCCTTTTACTGCTATGTAGTACTAATTGATCTTTACTGCAATGAAGAAACTATCTCTATATATAAGCTAGAATTGATCCTCACAACCTTGTTTCCTTGATGATTTATTGAGACTAAGAAGGGAAATATAAACATTCAAGATAGATCATGCATGATATTTTTAGAAAAATAAATTAATATCTTTCTTAGTTATTTTTTTTTCATTCAATTTAAGAATTTTACTTTTTTTATTCAATATTATTAAACTTTTTAGTTTTTCTGTTTTAAAAGAATAATTTTTCTATTTAGCATTATTATGATTTTGTATATTTTTCATAGTTTTTTTTATTAATTCAATTTTACTCTTTTTTTTTATTCAATATCAATATTAAACGGGTCATGTAAGTCGTTTTCTTAAGACGCGTAATTGTTAAGGTGAAGCCTAAAAAAAACCTAGAAACATCAAATAAACTTTATGATAAAAACTTTATTTGGTTTAATTTCATTAAATTGATCGGTTTTAGCTATTATTTAAACAATTTTGTATTATTAAGATTATTGATATTTAAAACTTTTCAGCTCAAGAGTTCTCTCTACCGTTTAGTATCATTGTTTTTAGAATCAGAGAAACTTTAATTTCCATATGCCTATTTTTGAAGTTAAACCACATTTTAAATTTCTAGCATTTTCTGATATCTTGTAATGCCGAGACATCTCAGTCGGACAGCCAATGTCATGGCCGCCTGTAAAGAATCAGTATTCTGATAATGTTCTTAATATTTACCCTACTTGTTTCAAGGAAACTATCAATCAGAAGCCGGTCCAAACGCAACCAACAAGTCAGCCTTTGAAAATAGACCTACAAGCATTGATTCATAATGCTGGCAGCACTATATACCATAGGGAAATGATAATTAAATTTCACGACTCAAATCTCAACGTGATGTGAGGGCAATGATTATTATTTTTAATGATAACATATTAAAACAATTAAAAAACATAATTTTTTTTTAAAAAATTTACCCAATCCTGTTTGAAACGTAATAAAAAACGGGCGGGGGCTAATGCTAGATTACACCTTACCTTATTATCTAGATCATAGAAGCAAATGCTAGAGAATGTGAAAAGCAGCAGAATATGACATGCAGAGAGGCACTCAAAGAACCATCTGCAGGTGGCTATATTAATGCCCTTGGAAAAAGATAATCTTTTTCTCTCATTTGATCATCCGTCTTCATCAATTCATTAAAGATATGTCGAAATACTGCCTAAGGAAACAGCATTCAATGATCACTCATTGTGTGTAGATTGCTCCTAATTTAACATGGAAACAATAGTTTGTGTTCGCAAATTATCGTTTTAGGTCTTCAACATTCTCATTCTGCAGATTCTTCAAAACTCCACATGCAACCGTTCCCGCCACAAACAAGCCAACTATAGGGATGAAAGATGGGTATGGACTCTTCACTGCAAATCTATCCCATTCTTCTGGCAGCATGCCTGTTGAAGGAAAATGCCGAGTTATTGTTATTATTGTTATTATTATTATTTTCTATAGGAGTTAATTAAGGGTTGATATTCATAAATAATACGAGTAATGATTAAATATAAAAACACTAAAAGAAATTTGTATATCAAGATATATTTTGTTGTGAATCATAATAATAAAATGATTATTTTGTCATTCTCAAATAAAATTATTTAATTAGTTATTAGAGATAAAACAATATTTTTCACATTATTTATTTGTTATTATTATATTTATTGGATATAAATTAATCTTTTTATATTTTAAATACACGATGAAATGATTTAAATATTTTTAAAAGTAAAAAACATTAAAATTGAGGTTCATGTACTTTTCAATCTTTTACTATTTTGATTGCATAATATAATGACATTTAAAGAAAGAAAAAAAAAACAAGATTAAAAAAAGGTGCCTGCGCTTTTTGGATGACGTGTGCAACCCTTTTCACTGGTCAAACACCACCTTATGTGATGATGTTGAGTCAACCCAAGTTGATTCAGTTTTTTTTTTAATGTTTTTTTAAAAATTAATTTTTTTTCATGTTTATATTTTATTATTTTTGTTTGCTTGAGAGTTGGTTGTTAGGTTTTTTTTTTTTGCTTTTTTTAAAATTGATATTTTTTTAGTTTTTCCTTCAACGTTTGCTTTTCTGATAATTGAGCTTCAGATTTCTTTCACTTTTCTCTTTATGATGCTTTTTTATTCTCATTTAATTTTTGCATTATTAACAAATAAGATTGTTGATACATTTTAAAAATATTTAGAGGGAATGTTTTTTAATACCGACAAGTGTTTATTTTTTCGATCGATCATTGATATTAATTCTTTTATTAATTATTATTGTCATTGATTTTTTAATTAAATTTCTAACTAAACCAAAAGTATTCAACTCATTTGAATCAATGATTTAGGTTCTAATTTTTTTTTTTAAATTTTTAAAAACAATATCATTATCTAGACAACGTTTTATTATATTAGATAAAATTCAACCAAACCAGTGGCATGATGAAGACCATCTATCTAGTAAACTCTTTTTTTTTTTTTTTCTTTCTAGTAATTTTTAAAGTTGAAGTGCCTAATGAACCAACTCTTTTTATTTTTTATTTTTATTTTTTATCAACCGTAGCGAAACAATCTCGTCAAGCCATAATTGCATGCTGAGGCAGCAATTACAGAATTCGTTGCAAAACAAGCTTCTTTGTCAAAGAAATAAATTCCCTTCACCTTAAAGGCTCCCTCTTATGGAGGACGACTAGCATCATCATTTGGTTATGAACTAGTAATGCATTGCCGAAGTGTTTTTTTATAAAAAATATAATATATAATAGTCATCTTAATATTTTTTTTATTTGTGATAATCTAATTGTAGAATATTAATTTCATCTCAATATTCAAATTAAAAACTATTATGGATTATATTATTAACAAAAAAAATCTTTATATTACATTCATAATAAAAATAAATTTATGATACTAACTAAATATAAAAATATAAAAATAAATTTTACATTGTTAAAAAGTGATTGTATATATAAAAAACGTATTATTGTTGAAGTTTCTTTATTAAAAAAATAGTGAAAAACTTGTAAAAAAAAAAAACCGTGGGGAACATTTAAAATATATTTTTCTAACTTAGTACAAATTCTAGAAACTAAAAAAATAGTTTTTTTAGTATTTTGAATATATAGAGAAATGTTATATTTAAATAATAAATTTTAATTTTCTTTTTTCCAAATCTAATGTTCCAGAAAATTGAAATACGAGGTTAATTTCCAAATCTGAGAATTCAATTAATTAGACCCAATTCACGACAAAATCTAATCTAATCTCGAAATTCTGCAAAGCTTTTAAGCAAAATTTGACATTTCTGTCATCTTTCAGTTCATCAAAATTTAACAGAACTCAAAAACTAAAATCTTATTTTCTTTGACTTACCTGAAGCAGCAAGCACAAGGTCCTCCACAAGAATGATCCCACCAAGTCCTAACCAAGCAAGAATAAAGCACGCACGGGGCCACGGGCAACCGGCCGCCCCCGCCCGGTCGACCCTGGGCACGCCTATCACCCCAGGGGCCTTACCACCGGGCGCGGGATGCGAACAGCCCCAGAAACAAAAAAAAAAATAAAAGCATTCTCATTTCTACTCATTTCTTTAAATGTAGCCTCATATTCTTGTCTTATAAATCCTGGCTTCTCAACTGGAGTCCTCTCCAAACTATCGATGCTCTCCCTCTTCTATTACGTTTTCGTTTCTTTTTACTCCAACTCCCACTTGTTTTGCTTGAAGTTGCTTCTGTAGATGATTGTGAGCCAAACCCTCGACCAGGGGAGACTGCGGTGGGTTTTTTATTAGGTGGGGATGGATTACTAGTGGGGTTTTTGGCTTTGATTTTGAGTTCGGTGGGTTTTCTTAATGGCAAGAGAAGGAGACGATGGGAAGGTTTTTTGAAGAGAGAAGAAGATAGGGATGTGTGGATCTGTAGCGCCATTTCCAGTTAATAATATGGTGTTTTAGTTCATGTCCTAACTGCCTTGCAGCTTCTTGGTTATGCAAATATTTTCATCCCTAGCCATAGCATTAGACTCCCCAATTATACTTTTCTTGCCCCTTTTCTCAAAATTAAGCACCGAAATCCTCTAGGGTTGGCTCGGATAGAGATGAGCGGGCTTGCTTTTTATCAGAGGATTACGTAAAACAGATATTCGACAACAAATGACATATTGAAATCCAGCCTAAATTAATGCCTGGCTCGGCAAGGAAAATATTGGGAGTATTTTACAAATATGGAAATATTTGAATGCTGTTTCCTTTTCCTCCATGGGACACCGTTCATAGTATCGGTTCAAAAAACTATCTCATCCTCCTTTTCTTGTCAACTCCATGCATCATCCCTCCTAACAGATGATAGGAAGGTTGAATGAAGGGAGAGATGAGATGACATGTCTTCCTTTTTTATCTCTCAACTCAATCCATCATCCTAAACAAGTAACTAAGCAAATTCCCCAAAAACAAACATTTATACCATAATTATATTTGGTAGAAAAAAGATTAAATATACTTCTTTAAATAATAGAGGTGGAATGAATAAGAATTAACAAGTAAAAAAGTAAAAGTTAATTTTGATTGAAGTTCAAAAGATTTCTAACAAAACATATTCATAAGTCATAACTATTCTTTAGTTTGTTCTATCATCTCGAAATAACAGCAGAATCACCCTTTGTTTATTAGTAAAAAACAATGATTCCGCGAGATCATTTAAAAACCTGTTTTTATTCAAAATCTAAATAAATAATTTTAAGAATCTCAATGATTTAAATTCAAGAGAAAAAAATGTATTTCTTTACCCAAAACTTCCCTTTCCATATTCATTTATTTCCCCTTTTATTTTGGCGAAAACATGCCTTTTTTTATTAATAATATAAGATTTTAAATAAGAACTTATCATAATCTAAAAAATAAGTTTTAATAAAAAAAACAAAAACAACATGTATCTATAATTCTTGTATGACTTTATGAAAAAATAAATCTTAATCCCATTTGGAAAGTATGGTATAATTAGATTATTTTTAAAATATTATTGTAAATATTCTATTTAAATAGAATTTTATTTTAAAAATTAAAAAGAGAGAGAGTGAAAAGCTAAGAGAATGAAGCTGTATGTATGGGCTTGAAAGGATGGTCAAAGCGCAACTATCTTTTTATATATAAAAAAGTTGTAAATGATACGTCAAGATGATTTATCTGATCTTGAGCTATCTTTAATAGTCAAATTTTAACTTTCAATCTTATAAATACTTGAAAAAAACATCATAGAGACTCCCTTAAACCATATTTAATCTCAAAAACATATCAAAATCATATAAATCAAAATATAATTAGAGTATCACTTACGGGAGATGACAGATGTTATGGAAGAAAACCTTAACGAGGATTACTGTTTTAGCTTTTGTTAATTTCTTTATCATAACTTCAGTATCCGGTTTGTTGGTAGTGGAGACCCTGCTGTTCTTTAAGTTTGTTCAGCCTGAAACACTCATAGCAGGCAGTAATTTCTTCAGGAACCTAATAGTGTTCCAGGAGAAAGAAACTTCACGTGCTTAACACACAAAAGTCCAACGATCATGGTGTCTTGGTGATACTGGAAAGTATTTTCAGTTTCGATCGTTCACTTGCTCTTAATTATCTTTTGGAAGGCTTCAAAGAAAAGGTTCTAATCATACAGGTAAAATGAAAAAGACTACAAATTTGTGTTTTTCCTTTCCTTTCTTTCCTAGAACAGCTTGATAGTCCGATTGAAATGCTGTGAACATGCTACTGATTGATCTCTCTGCTGTAGGAGATGAGAGATCCTATCTCTGACTCCCGAGTCCAAAGTGGCTAGCTATGCTTAAAGAGCTTTGTCCTGGGGTTGTCATCACGGAAATGAATGCTGGTAACTTTGGTTCTCTGTCATCAAGTTGATGCTTATTTCTAATCTTTTCTGTACAGTAACCAGGGACCTTTTTTTTAATTAGATTAGAGATTTTTTGTGATCTTTTAATGGGAAATACATGATTTTTTCTTTTCTTATTGTGTCTATCTCTATCAGTAGTTGCATATAGCCCTTATTAGATAATATAATCAAAGATAAACAGGCCATATATAAATCCATCAATCCATCCATTATTCTGTATTTCTTTTTACTTAGAATCAGAAGATTTCTCACAGGATCATGAAGAAGACCTTTGTTTTTGTCCTTCTATGTTTATTTTTACTTGCCTCTCCATTTGGTTCAAGAGCAGATTGTGTTTCGTTTAAAGATCTAAATGCAAAGGACTGTTCTGATCAAGATGCCTTTTGCTTTTCTGCATGTGTCCCTGATGTTCATGGGGCTACTTCTGGAAGATGCATTCTCGTTAAAGGCACTGGTTGAGTGCGTTGTGAATGTGACATTCCTTGCTGATACACAATACCCTTTCCAGCTTTTACTTTTTATGCACGGTAAGATGTTCTGCATTTCATGTTTCTAATTCAAACTTCGATGTGAATTTTCGAAACACATTTCTTTGACTTGATTTCTTATCGGTTTGTTCCGGATGCGTTTTGCTCCAACCACACATTCAATCCTGTTTAGTTAGTAAGATAAGTGTATGGTTTTAAATGGATCCTATTGAAAACACTTTCTCCAACCTTATTAAGAAAATGCTAAAATTTATAAATTTTTTGAACCACAACTCTAAAAGCTATCTCAATGCCAAACACACTTGAACAATTATGGAGAGTTAAAACTCATGAAGGAGTTCTTTTATGGCACCTCTTGGCCAGCACTGTGTCTTGGTTTCATATCTGCAATGTGAAGCAATAAATATGAGGAAAAAAAAAACGAAATGCTGGATTTTTGTCAGAGTTTAGATATTCATCTGCTGCTGTGTGCTCAATGGAGGTATTGTGGTTTGTACAGTTGGCTGCTTTAGGAGGGAAAAACATTTGAGCAAGAACAATTGATACATAACCTTGATTTTTGAAAGTGTTACAAGATTCCAAAATACATGAAATCTGTAAATGAAAAAACAGGACTACAAAGAAACCAAGAAAAGGAAATACAAAAAAAAAAAAAAACCCCTCAAAATTCAATCTTGAACACAAACTAGAATGGTACAAAGGGACTGACGAAAACAACAATTATTCACACCACTCGTCGGATTCGATCCGACTCTGCAAAATCATAGCCCACTTGAAAAAGAGAGCAATCCCTGCAACAAACTCATGAAGACCTTCTGTGTCACAAAGAAAATATTGCTGCAACAATGCCCACTCCGAAGAACACAACATCATTAAGAACAGTTAAGCTTACTGCTCCAGAATTATCCTCAGGAGCATCTGGACTCTCTGCAGCTTTAGACCTCTTCTTTGGTTTTTCAGGTGCTGGTGCTGGAGTAGGAGGTTTAGGTGTAAAAATATCAACAGGAAGGAGCACCTTGTCAACCTGATAAACAGCTAGCTGGTTATCAGTGTAAATAGTGCCAGATACGCTTGTATTGGTAAGTCCTGTGGTTATATTCACTGAGTTACCTGTGGTGGTTACATTAAGCTCTAACCTGCCACCTGATCCTGCCTGTGTGGTCAAAGGGTTGCTCACTGTCTGGAATTGGGAACTTGACAGATATTGTGGGATAATGTGAAACTGCACTAACTCAGCCTTTTCTTGATCGTTTAGGGAGTTGAGGGTGCCTGATTTGAGGCTCGAAAATGCGTTGTCACTAGGTGCGAAGATGGTTATAGCATTGTTTGTGTTGTTGAGTTGGCCATTCAATGTGACATCCTCTTGAGTGGCTTTCAAAAGCCGGATAAACACACTGAACTGACCACCTTTTTCTAGTATTTTGGTGACATTGGTTGGACCAGGTGGTCCTGGGGCTGCAGCTGGTGACTGAGCTAGGGTTGGGGGGCAATGAAGAAGAAAGGATAGAATAAGTGAAAATGATAACAGAAATTGTGGCACCATTTTAGTAGTTTTTGTATAAAATGGCCTGTATTGCTACTGGCTACAAGTGTTTGACGCATAGAGTGGAAAGGAAGAGGGTTTTTATAATTCTGGTGGTGGAAGATTAGAATTAGGTGTAATGTACAATTTTAGTTTCAAAACCTTAGCTTTTAATACCTTATCTTACTTCAAAAGATAGAGGGAAATCAGTGGAGAGAGAGGAATGAACACTGTTGCAACAACTAGATTGCTTGAAAAAACAGAAAACAGGAAAGAAGTAGCTAGTGGGCGTGTGAGCAAATGAAGAAGTGCATCATTTCCTTTGCTTTTACCTGTAAATGTATTTTGGGTAATCCTTGATAATATTGCTTTGCTTGCCACAATCTTAAGAAAGATTGATGGTGGCATGGTGTACTGACCTCATCAATGTTATCCTCTGACCAGAAATTACATGATCTCTACAACTGTTATTGCATCATGTGGGTTCCCTCTCCGTTGACTTGTATAAATGTTTTTTCCTGTTCACCTTCCTTCTTTTGGTAATCTAAACATGAAGACTACACAGAGGTTAACTTTAGGCAAACACAATCAGGTCTGCAGCTGAAAACTGATTTTATCATGTTGATTTTCTTTTAACTCCATTTCAGCTTAATTTTTTCATTTTATTATGTAGAATATGTTAGCCTAAGTTAGTGAATATACCGAAGTTATGCGGGCTGAATTCTTGATAGATTTTGTAATTGAAGTTTTCGGTGACCAGTGCATTTTCTGGGGAACTCTGTTGGTGGTATGTTCCTGTTCTAATTTCTCCGTTTACTTGTCTAAAACTCATCCGCTTAACTCATCATCAGTTGCTATTCTTCAACACTCCTCTAATTGTTCTTGGTCTCTATCTTCAGGCTATCTTGTAGCTCTTGCTGCGTTCTTCGGCCTGCTTTAGCTCACTCTGAGAGTCTGATATCCTTGTCAAAAATTCTGGGGATATTGTTCCAGCACACACTTTGATGCAAATGCCTTATTCTTGACTTGGTATCCATCGGGATGTTTTCCTTGCACACTTGTCAGTGTCCTCCAGGTTGACTCTTTGAGCTCTGTTATTTCTGTTCAGGGATCTTGACGTTTGCTGGTAATCTAAAGATGTTCCCGGTGATGCACTAGGATTTTTCATAAACTTATTTGAGCGATGGCCCTAGTCCCGGAAGGGTCTGGAAATGCGTGGCCTGAATCTAGTCTTGATGACCCAAACTTTTTAGCCTGGATTCAAAGTGCCGGGAGACCTAGCAATCGAACTGCAATCCAGCTGCAAGTATTCATCTATTTCCATAATCGGTCTTCCTGTTCACATCCAAATGTTGCACGAATTCGCTTGCTAATGAAATGCTAAGAGCTCTATCCTTGTTTCTAGCTAAGCATGCCCTGATCTGACTCTATTCACATCAGCTTAACATGCATGAAATTCTGATCCTGTGCTGTTGGTACTGGAAATTATTTTCATTTCTGATCTCTCACTTCCTCTTAATCAATTCTTGGACGGCAGTAGCAGCCCCCACTCTTATCTTGATTGCCCGGTTGGGATTGCTCCCTTACAATTCTGATTGATTTCACCATTTTCAGGGAATGAGAATATGAAAAATCCCATCTCCAATTCCAAGTCCAAATTTACCAAGCTCCAAAAGCATTATCTTGGGATAACTTTGATGATCATATGTGAAGTAACAAATTAATAACCTTTGCATCTGATTGAAATTTCAGGCCAATATCCACACGATGAGCAACCGGAAGAAGTAAATTCTATAATTCCACAATGGATAGTGGCGATACAAAGTAAAATTATTTCTTGAAGTTGCTGTTCATAGTTTGTAGATAGCTGCTTTCCATGAAGGAGACACATTCTTTCCATCACTACATTCCACTCTCACATAGTTTAGTAATTAGTTATTTAGTTTAGTAATTAGTTATTTACCCACGAGATATTGTTATATAATTAAAATTCTTTATCACGAGACTGAGACTAATATATAGTTATTTTTAAAATACTGTCTTTTAAAAATAAATAAATATTATATTGTTAACGCATATTTATTTATTTTTTAAACTCCAACTTCCCAGACTATATTATTTTTCTAATTAAATTTGCAAGAGTGTTATTTCTCTAATATTTTATTTTTTTTAAAGAAGTTAACAAAAAAAAAAAAAAAACTAGAATATCATAAGCACATAGAGTCAGTAAATATACACCCAGAGAGAGTTTCAGCGAATTGTAATTGTGAATAATAATAATTCCTCAAAAGAAACTAGAAGAGTCATATTGAAAATTTTAAACTATAGGGATAGAATTAAGATATCGGTGAATCTATAGGGCTAAATATAAAGTTTACCTGCTGAAAAGGAAAACTATATTTTAGCTATTATAAATTTATCATTGTTTCACTTATACCTTTATAGTTTAAAATGTTTCAATGTTACTCATATAGTTTTTAAAAGTTTCAATTTTATCCTTTACAATAACTAAAGCTATTTTTTATTTTTTTATTATTATAGTTTTTCTCACTTTTCTCTCATATTTTTACTCTCAAGTTCATGTTTATTTTACAATATGTTACAAATTTTTTTTTTAAAAAAAACCCTCAAAACATAAATTACTTAATGGTTAAAATTAAAACTAGAATTTTAAAAAAACTATGAAAGCAACATTGAAAAATTTTAAAATACAAGGACAATAGTGTAACATTAATAAAAATATAGTGGGAAAACTGAAATTTACAAAAAAAAACTTTGCGGCAAGCACGTTTCGAAGCAGAAAATTAACAGAACCTTCCCTTCATCGTCGTGTCGCCCTCTACGCTCCATTTCCCGCGAAAACCTCTCCTGTCTACCCCTCTCATCTCTCTATCCATATGTTTTTTCTCTTTGTATCCTCTCTCTTTCTCTCTCTAACATTCTCACTCTACACTCACAATGCAATGAAGAACCTGATCAATTCAATCAGTACCGATTTACATCCATGTCGACATACGATCACGAAGATCCTTCATCGTCGTCAAAAACGATGCCGTCTCCTTCTCCGTCAACTCTCAATCCCTCCTCCTCTCCTTCCTCTTTCAAACTCCGAAAAATCCCTCCCATTCCAGTCCGCCGAATCCAGAAACCCGACGCTCCACTGAACGACACCGAATCAATCAACAATGACGACGGCAGCGATACATATTACGATAGTAGAAATGACGGTAAGGAGATATTGGAGGAGAGAAATTATAAAACGGACAAGAATTCGCCGATAATTATGGCGTCAGCGCTCGGGTTGAATCATATCAGAACACGATCCCTCCCGGTTCCTTCTCCGCTTAGGTTTTCGTCGTCTGCTGGTACGCCGTCGTATTTAGAGAATGATCAGGTTAATAATAAGGAGGATAAAACTGACGTCGAAACGAGGCTTGCTGGAGGTAATTAATTACTTTTTTTTTTCATATATGATTAATTGAGACATCAATTTTTATTTTGAATGACTTTTTTATGTGTGGGACCCACGCTTGCTGTTTTTTCTCTAACGAATTTGGATTAATAAAGGGATTAAGCTGTATTGTGTTTGCTAGCGGAGGATTTTTGGTTGTTTTGCACAGGTTATATTCAAGTATGAATTTTTTTAAATTATTTTTGAGTTGTTTTTTAATTTTTGATGTAAACAAAATGCATGAGGTTATGTTCGATATGATTTGTATAGACTGATTTAAGTTGATTTTTAACCTTTGGACTTGTGAAAAACTCTTCAATATGTTTAGTTAGAAATAATTCTTGCTTTAAATGAAAGAAATTGTTAGAAAATTGAGTCAAAACTTTGATTTAATCAAAATCTAAAATTTTTAACTTTTGACCTTCTTAATTCTATTGAAGTGATTTTTACCAAATATACTTCTAATTTAAAAAAGCTTCAACTCATTCAAAAATAAAAATTTTGAACTTTTGATTTGTGGATTCTATCTTATATTACAAGGGTATTTAAGAGTGTAATAAATGTTTTTTTATAAGTATTTTTTTGTTTATGAATAAATTAAAATAATATTTTTTTTTATTTTTTAAATTTTATTTTTGATATCAGTACATCAAAACGATAAAAAAAACACTAAAAAAAATTAATTTCAAAAAAATATATATCAAATTTAGATGAAAAACAGGTTTTACCTCAATTCTAAATAAAGACTACATCTTTTGTTAAAAAAAAAAGTTGATTCAAGTCATATTTACCAAATATACTTCTAATTTAAAATTATTTTAGCTTAGAAAAGTGATATATTTATAAATAACTTGTGACAACATTAAGTTAAAATGAAAGAATGTTAGGTTAAAGTTACTCAAAATAACTTTTTTTTGAAGAATAGATAAAGTATAAGTTAGAATTCATAAGTTAAAAGTTAAGAATTTTAACTTTTGTTTTAATTAAGATTTTGACTCAATTTTGTAATAAATTCTTGATTTCAATCAAAAGTTATATATAATTAAATATATTTATGGCTTTTTAAAGAGTCAAATGTTAAAAAAACTAACTTAAATTCATATCAAATGGAATTTTATGAAAAACAACTTTTCAATTATAATTCAAAGTTAAAAATCACTTTTCTTATGTCATGCCAATTGGACTCTAAATATGTTTGATTTGAAGTAATTTTTATGTAAATTAAAAATTTATTATAAAACTGAGTCATCAAAAGTTCAATTTTTTACCAATGATTTATTATATTTTATATTACCTTCATTCTTCAAATAAGTTATTTGAAGTTATTTTTGTCAAATATACTTTTCATTTTGCTCATTTTTATCGTAATTTATTTATGAAAAATTATTTTTTAGATTATGATTCAAAGTCAAAATTATTTTTCATAAATCGTGTCAACTGTACTCGTAATTTTTTTTTGTTATTATTTTTTAATGCAGGGGAAAAGGTTTCGTGGAGTCATTCAAAACCACGGAGAACTCATTCGCAACTCAATCCAGCAATGGAGGTAATGAACTTGTTAGTTATCGTTTGACATGTGTGATAAGTTTGTGTACATGTTATTGTTAAATAGAATAGCTAAATGAAATTTGTTTTTTCTTTTTGGGGTAGGGCAATCAGGCAGCATTTTTTGCAAAGGAAATCCAGTCTCCACGTTTTCAAGCTATATTGCGTCTTACAAGTGGAAGGATGAAGAAGCCAGACGTTAAGAGCTTCTCTCATGAGCTTAATTCCAAAGGAGTTAGGCCTTTTCCAGTTTGGAAGTCCCGCGCATTTGGTCATATGGAGGTACATTGGCGTTGTGCTCTCTATTGTTACTTCGTTTTTGTATTCATTTGGTGTCCATTTGTCTTCCTTTGAAATTTTGATTGTTTGATAAAAATAAATCTCATCCATGACATTACTAGGAAGTTATGGTGGTAATCAAGACGAAATTCATCAGGTTAAAGGAGGAAGTTGATTGTGATTTAGGTATATTTGCTGGGGATTTGGTGGGTATACTTGAAAAGACCTCGGATGCTCACCCTGAATGGAGAGAGAGTTTGGAGGACTTATTGGTTGTAGCTCGACAATGTGCTAAGATGTCATCTAATGAATTTTGGGTGAAATGTGAGAGTATCGTCCTGAACCTAGATGATAAACGTCAAGAGCTTCCAATGGGGATTGTCAAACAAGCACACACTCGGCTTTTATTTATCCTCACTCGATGCACTAGGCTTGTGCAGTTTCAAAAGGAGAATGGTTATGATGAAGACAAAATTCTGGGTATTCATCAATGTAGTGATCTTGGAGTTTATCCAGAACAGATTATAGAAATTGCGCAGCAGGACTTTAGTGGTCCATTGGTGGGGTGGAAGACAGCAAATGAGAAGCAGAGAAAGAAATTCCGTAGTCATGAACAAGACAGTAAGGTTATTAAGCAAGATCATCTAGATCAAACTTTGGAGGTTGGCACGGCAAAAAGTTTTGATTCAACTGGAAGTAGTTTTAGGATGTCATCTTGGAAAAAACTTCCATCCGCTGCTGAGAAAAATCGGAAGGGTTCTGATCTTGTTCAAACACCTTCAAAGGATAAATCAGAACCAATTCACAATAAGGATGATTATTCTGAAAATCTTGAAACTCCAGAGCATCCTCTATCCCCAGGAACAAAAAGAGTTTCTTGGGGACTCTGGGGGGAACAACACAATGTTGCATATGAAAATTCCATGATATGCCGGATCTGTGAGGTTGAAATACCGATTGTACATGTAGAGGAACACTCTCTGATTTGTACTATTGCTGACAGATGTGACTTGAAAGGCTTTGGTGTAAATGAAAGACTTGAAAGAGTTGCGGAAACTCTAGAAAAGATACTGGACTCATGGTCACCAAAAAGCACACCAAAAAGCACTCCAAAAGGCTGTGATACTCCAAGAGGAAGTCCTGAGGTTGAAAGACTGCCTACATCAGGTATACATGAAGTATCAGATGGGTTATCAACAAAACAAAACAGCTTCTCTTCTCACTGCTCTGAAGAGATGCTTGATGTCGTCCCTGATACTTTTGTGATGGAAGATCTCAACGCTTTTCCAGGAATTTCAAGCGAAGCATGTTCCACTCTAACACCAGATGTAGACAAAAAAACCTCATCAGGAGAAAGCTTGACACCACGAACACCATTATTAACGCCAAGGACTAGCCAAATAGGATTGCTATTGAGTGGACAGAGGACAATAGCAGAGCTTGAGAATTCCCATCAGGTATGTAATTGTGTTAAATTGTTGTTCTTTATAATTCACCTTGGTTTAGGAGTTATCTTCCTGCGAACCTATTTTGGATATCTTTGTCAGTTTGGTACCTGCCGTTATCTCTTTCAATAGTTGCCTTACTCTTTTTTGTCCTTCTCATTTAATAGTTTAGTGGAATAAAGATTCTCATTCAACTTCTTGCTTAAGCTTGTTCCATCCTTTCCAGGCTAGTAGTAGTGTTTCTTTCTTTCTTTTATTTATTTAATTTTTTTTTGCCATTTTTTTCTGCAACTACTATATATTCAAAATTTCAAATTTGACTACTTGGTTCCTACCACGTAGTTTTACAAATAAACCTTTAAATACATTTAGGAATTTATCTTTCTCAACACTGAAAAAATAGTTACATAACATGGTTTAAGCAGTTTCCTATCCATAAAGATTTCGACAATTTGGCAATTTGGATTTTCTGCAGTTTCCTTGATCCTTGATTAAAAAAACTTCCTTGATATAAATTGCATTATGGATGCATGTTATGACAAGAAAGCATTTAAATTAACTGTTTTTGTCATAGTCTAGGGCATACAGCCTACAGAGCCCGTTGATGTTCTTACGACCGTAACTTTAGTCTCTTTAACCTGTATTTTGCAATGACAACCTTCACTAATTTCTAGGATGTTTGAGCAGTCGATTGTTGTGCTCTTTCTTGAGTTGTATACCTTTGATTTCTCCCTTCAATAATACCAGTAAAAAATGCAAATGCAGATAATTTTGGTATCATAAGCGGTAGTAGGTCATAATTTCATGTCACCTGCAGTTAAATATACCTGTCTTTGAATGAAAGTCAATCTGAACACTTATGTTTCAGTCACTTAACTTCTTTTTTTTTACCAGCATGAATGATTCCTGTACTACATTACTTCATTCTAGGTTGGGAAATTTAGCACATGATGAAATTTCAGTGAACTTGGTCATTTGACTAACTGTTGTTATTCTATTGAGCTCTTTGTTTTTATTTTCTTAATTTTACTGTTTCATGACAGGTAAGCAAGCTACTGGATATTGCTCGTTCTGTTGCAAGTCTAAGTGGCAACTATAGTGCATTACAGAGCATGCTGGACCTTGTACAAGACGTGAAATATGCCATTCAGGATAGGAAGGTGGATGCCCTCATTGTAGAGACTTTTGGAAGACGCATAGAGAAATTAGTTCAGTAAGTCAGTTTCCAAGTCTTAGCCTTGTTGTCAATATGAAACTTTTCAGGAGGTTTTATTTGTAATAATTCAACTGAGCATCTTATTCTATAACTAAAAGAATCCAACTTTCAGCTTAGTTGCTTCATCTTTTGTTTGTGTTCGAGCTGTTGTTTTGTTTGGACTGTATTAATTGTTTCTGATTTTTAGATATTAATTACTCAAGAGCCCTCAAAAAGATTGATGGAGAATTAATGCATAGAAACAAATTTGCAATAGTTGTTTTCATGCCATGTGTTGATTTCTTAAAAAATGTCATCTCTTGAGACACATTCAACAGTTGATTAAATTACTTATCATTAGCATCTTTTGAAATGATTTGTCTATTTATTTTTGATAATTTAGAAACTAATTTAATAATTTTAGTAATGGAATCAGTAAAAAATAACCTATAACAACCATCACTTTAATGTTGTTTATCGATTGCTTCACCAGTGAAAATTTTATTGTGTCTTTCTTTATTTTCTATTTTATTATTATTATTTTTGAATCTACAGGGAGAAATGTGTACTTCTCTGTAAACAAATAGATGATGAGAAATCAGATCCATCAAATCATATGGCTGATGAAGATAGTTCTGAGGAAAATGATGCAGTTCGAAGTTTGCGTACAAGTCCTATTAATATGTCTTCTAAAGACCGAACTTCTATAGAGGATTTTGAAATAATAAAACCAATCAGTAGAGGGGCATTTGGAAGGGTTTTCCTTGCCAGAAAAACAGCTACCGGTGATTTGTTTGCTATAAAGGTTAGCATCTAACAACACCATGAAAATGGCTGTCATAAATATATAAATGCATAGAACATGCTTTCTTAATCTTTATGATTGAACATGTGTATTTGACTATTTGTCCTCTTGGTAGAATTGATATCATATGGCTAGGCATTGCATTCCCACATTTCCTTCAAGAACATTGCAAATTCTGGTTCAATGAAAAGTCTATTTAGTCACATGGTTTTTATACATCTGTCTTTGAAGCACCTAATTTATGTAAGATGAGAATGGGGATTAGATAGGGTATAGAAAGTTAGAGGGACGGATGGTAATATGTCTGATTCATGCATAACTCTCCACCACCAAGAAGGAAGGTTGGATGATAGGCTGTTCCAGCAAAGAGTTGCAGGAGAAAAGGTTTCAGTTGAGAGAAGCTGGCTGAATAGCAATGCTTTATAAGAATAAAGTACTATATTCTTTTCTTTTATAGCTACATTGATTTCTAGACCAAATTGCATTGCTTTTTGATACAATGGGCTTTCATCTTTGGCGGGCCTATCTTTTATTTCTCTTTTTATTTCTCTCATTCCCTTATTTTGTATTTCTCATCCTTTTCCTCTTTAGAAAACACATGTATCTCCGGTTCTTCCTTTCCCCTTGAATCGCTTTCGTTATTTCTTTATTACCTTTGTTTATCATTAGATCTGCGCGTACTTAGTGAATTATAACAAAGGGATCATATATGTAGCTTAATTTGTTAATATTTTCCATCTTGGATTTTTGTGATTTTCCAATTTTTTTGTGAACATGAATGGTCATTGTAGGAAGTCTAATGGTGATTTACCACACTTCTGCTCGTCAGCCTCTTGCTTCTCTGGGAAAACCCAGCTATGCTGGTGAAATTGAATACTGAAAAATTAATTTGAGTTGTTGTCAAATTACCATTACAACTATTCACTACTGCATGCCAGCCCGCATGTAAGTGATATGCTTGTTTCTAAGCTTGTGAGAGTTAAATGTCTGTGGACTTGATGTAATGATTATATACTGAATATTTGTTCCAGGTCTTAAAGAAGGCTGACATGATCCGTAAAAACGCAGTTCAAAGTATTTTGGAAGAGCGTGACATCCTCATAACAGTCAGCAATCCTTTTGTGGTGAGCATGCGTCATAATTCATATACCCATTTTATGGGTGTATTGCATGTAAACATGCCACTCTAATGTATATGTGGTTGTACAGGTTCGATTTTTCTACTCCTTCACATGCAGGGAAAATCTGTATCTTGTCATGGAATATCTAAACGGTGGAGATCTGTACTCTTTATTGAGAAACTTGGGCTGCTTGGATGAAGACATGGCCCGTATGTATATTGCAGAAGTTGTAAGGGCTTTTTTGCGTACTTGTTCCTGTGGCCTTTTTTTCGTTAACATATCAAGTGATAAAACTTTCTAACAAATGGTACAAATAGTTGGTTTTCTATTTCCCAGGTTCTTGCTTTGGAGTATTTGCATTCTTCAAATGTCATTCATAGAGACTTGAAGCCTGACAATTTGTTGATTAGTCAAGATGGTCACATCAAGGTTGATATTTTTAAATTTTCAGTTCTTTTATTATTTCGTATCTCCTAGGTCGAAAAGGAAACATCTTGTAATGTCTTTTGTGTCTGTCTTCATGCAAAGCACATGTGTGTGCTCTCACATCTCTATATTAGAGAAACCCATGAGCGTGCATGTAGAGAATCTTTTTTGGTTCATTGTTTTATTTAGAAATGCTGAATAAAGACCTGTCTACGAATTTTACTTCCCATAACTTACACTCCATTAGGACCATAACTGGGTATTGAAAACTTATATGTTTTGGCAAAACTATATTGTTCTGGAATTTTATTGTGCATTAAGTTTTAGGTTCCATATATGCTGGAAGATTGATGGATTGTAATAAAAGAAGATTGTTGTATGGTTTCCAAAATAATAGCTGTATGTCACTGCTAACGAGAGATCCATAGACACAGCTAAGGTAACGAGAATTTTATTCTGTGGCGTGATGAAGTGCGGGACAAATTTTCAAGTTGATCTGGAAGAGTAAAATGGAATTGCCGAATACTGTCATAACCGATGTTAGTTTTCAAGGGATAATGTACTGGAGTCTTGGATTAAGGTTAGTGGTATATAGTATGTTTGATAGAATAGGCATGCAGTAGACCAGAAGAGAACTATTTCTCTTCATGCTAGGTCCAGTACTAAAATCTGTTTAGTTTGGATACAATTATTATCTACTAAATTGAGTTTCATTGGATCATTATTGCATATAGTTATTCAATTTGACCAGTTTGTTTTTCTACAATTCTTCTTTTTGTACTTTCAACAAATGCTTTCTAGAATATTTAATTGTAGTTCTATATTTTACTGCAAAACATTAAAAACAATGTTTTCATTATTTAGAGTAGAGTGTTTAATTGGTTTTATATGTATGAGAAACTCTCACTGTGCTTTAAAAGATGTTGTATGTAGCATTTAATTGTTTCTACTTGTTGTCATGTTTTTGAACTTGGCATAATGTTTTTTTGACACCAAAAGTATCTGTTCTGCTACAGTTGACAGATTTTGGGCTATCAAAAGTTGGTCTTATCAACAGTACAGATGATTTGTCTGTTCCGTTAGTCAGTAGTTCTGGTTTTCTTGATGATGATGAACTGAAAAGTCAA
Source organism: Populus deltoides (assembly GCA_015852605.2). Classification (NCBI taxonomy): domain Eukaryota; kingdom Viridiplantae; phylum Streptophyta; class Magnoliopsida; order Malpighiales; family Salicaceae; genus Populus; species Populus deltoides. The sequence continues at coordinate 1,311,194 of CM027581.2, forward strand.
TCTTCATCCAAGAGTGAAGAGCGTCAAAAGCATCCAGTTGTTGGAACTCCTGATTATTTGGCACCTGAGATACTTCTTGGAATGGGGCATGGTTCGCAATTATCTTTTGTTACTTTGATAGTTCATACATGATGTATGGTTCTGTTTTATTTATTTTATTATATTTTTTCCATCACTGGACATTACCTCCTTGCAGGTGCAACTGCTGATTGGTGGTCTGTGGGTGTTATTCTTTATGAGATGCTTGTTGGTATACCTCCATTCAATGCAGAAACTCCACAGGTAGGTCATCTGAATGATACAACCTGAACTTTTATACGATTTTTATCAGCAGACTGAAGATGGTTTTTTATTTTTTTAATAATTACATTTATTATGAGTTATTGTTGATAGTGGTTAAGTTACTAACTTGGTTGTAGTTACTTTCCTAACATTTTAATTGTGCTGTAACCATATGCCAGTACCTTTTTTGTCAACATGAAATATGGACTGTACCTTTTATATACCACTGCGTAGTATGATATGTCATAAGTTACCATTTCTAATATAATTATTCCTCAACGAAGTTGTATGTGTGCAAAGAATGTTTGATGGATGTAGCATAGAGATCTTAAATTGCTTGCTTTCTAATTTTTCTTGGGTATTTTTTTTATCCTTTAAATTGGAAAGAATATGTTGACCTTGGGGAAACTTTTCCTTTTAGTTTCAGAACATTTTATGCGAATAGCTTAATGTTATACTAAAAGGCCATATCTCTTGCAGCAAATATTTGACAACATAATGAATAGAGATATTCCTTGGCCCAGGATTCCTGAGGAGATGAGCTTCGATGCCTGTGATTTGATTGACAAGTAAGATTGAGTGAAATCCTAAGATATAAATGCTATTTGTCTGAAAATGTAACGGTATTTGAAGCATATGATTTCATTCAGAAGATTATTTGAGTTTCCTATGAGTATAAGCAAGGAAAATTTGCTTCTCTCTGTATTAGCTCTTTCATGCATTGGAATCAATTCCAATGGTACCGCATGCAAATTATGTTGTTGATAATACCAAGCCCCTCTTTTAATTTAGAAGTTATTAAATTTCTACCTCAGTGTTTAATTCACTTGAAAAGTATTAATATTTTTCTACTTCACTTTCAGATTGTTGGCGGAAAATCCACTTCAAAGGCTAGGAGCAACAGGAGCTAGAGAGGTGAACTCTTTATGGTGACTGATGAGACTTATTTACAAGCATAAATGATTTGAAAATTAAACCGGTCAATTTTATGGCAGGTTAAGAAACATTCTTTCTTTAGAGACATAAATTGGGACACGCTTGCAAGGCAAAAGGTTGTTGTAGTTTGATATTTTTTAAAATAATCAGGTCTTGGTTTTTTTTGTTCGATAGTATTTACCGTCATACTTAAACACTTAGCAAGTTCTCCTATTTGCTGCAGGCTATGTTCATTCCATCAGGAGAAGCGCATGACACAAGTTATTTTATGAGCCGGTATATATGGAATCCAGAAGGTGAAAATGTGCATGGAGGCAGTGACTTTGAGGACCTGACAGACACATGCAGCAGTGGTTCCTTCAGCAATACACATGATGATAACGTGAGTACATATTGCAGTTGAATATTGCGTCTATCTCTTTGCACATATGGCTTTCAGTTCATTGGCACATGAGCTCTAATCTCATTAAGTTATACCAATGCCAGCTGCCAACAACAATTCTGATTTTGAAATTGTCTCTTTTCTTTGATTTGATTTAGAAAACTATTATTTTCATTATTATGTTTTCTTTTTTGATTTTCCAAGCAATAAAATGCCAGGAATTGATTTAGAGAGGATGTTAAATTCTCAATTCAAACAAAAGCTTCATTTCTAGAAACATCTTGTCCTAATGGCAAAAGAATGGAATTATTTCGGATGGGAACTTGTACCTCAAACTTATCATTGGTCATTGTAGAATGGTTTAAGAATTATTTCACTTTGAAGTAATTTCAAATTGATGTAGGTGACCTCATACAACCATTGCAGCTCCATGGGCATTACCTTATGATTTTACTGTTTTATGCCAGGGGGATGAATGTGATAGTTTGGCAGAGGTTGGCGCCCCAATTCTTGATATGACGTACTCTTTTAGTAATTTCTCATTTAAGGTGAGACATGCTAGATATTATTCGACAAAATTAGATGTTGCATGAAACTGAAATCGTCTCTTTTTTTCATTGAATTCTTCTTGAATGTCCCTACATGCTTGCACATTGTATCAATGGGCCCATAAATTTCTTCTGTTGAGAGTTCTATAACGGTGTTTTAGAAGCGCTCTCATTAATTTCCTTTTCGTTCTTGCCAAATGAGTTTTGACATTCCCCATGAATCTATGGGTATTGAGTACACACTATGTGGCATAATTAAGTGGTGAGAAATAATTATTCGTGCTATTAAAGTTAAAGTTTTTATTATGAATTAAGAATTACTTCTTGTATTTCCAGAATTTGCCTCAGCTGGTTTCCATCAATTATGATCTAGTTGGTAAGAGCACAAAGGAAGCAGCAGATGCCTCCAAACCATCAGTTCCATGACATTTTAAATTTGGTTGCTTCGGCGTATGTAAGCTTCCACGACCTACACAATTCTTCATTTGCTACCCGCTGAAGTTCCTGAAAATTTTGCACAGTTTCTTTACATGGTCGCCCTCGTTTTCAGTTCTTTGATCTGAAAATTTCAGAAAGAGGCTTTCCTTGGACAGGAGCAGAGCTTGAATAAGCAGCCTATTAGGAACGCGACATGCCCATTTTACAGATATGGAGCTGCCAAACAAAGTGATACTACAGCACAGAGAGAGTGGGATTTGATTGCTGCAGCCAACAGGTCATGGACATTTTGTTATCATCACTTATTTTTGTATATACATAGATCCTACTACGTAGTGAAAGAAATTTTTTCTTGTACATTTTTTTCACGAGTTCTCAACAATCTGAAAATTTTGAAAAGATGCGTGGGGATATCCTATCCACATTCCAAACACACGCATGCTTTTGATTTCTTGCAACTATTATGATGTCGTGGTAGACAGCACTAGGCCAGAAGAAAAGGAAGGCTTCTCTTGGAACCTTTTCACTTGCATCCCTAACTAAATTAGAATCGCTTTTCTTTCTTCCTTTTCTTTTTTTGAATCAAAGGCCAATACAGAAGCCGCCACAAGAGATCACTAGGAACTAGTTCCAATCTTCCCTTACATGTGACGTGAGGATTGCCTTTTTATGAATCGTAGTCCTAAAAAACACAAATGTTTCGAGTGGCTCAGCCTTAGCTTTCTATGCATAACATTTTTTACTTGGCACTTGTGCAGTGGATGGATGTAAGTGGGCAAGTACATGCTATTTCGGGGTGGATCTCAACTTTTTGAAAGTAGGTAGGTAAGGTCTCACTGTTAATTTTTTATGAATGATTCTGCAATCCATCAAAGCTTTTAGATTGTGATAGAAAGAGGGAAAGAAACATGCCATTTGCTCTTTCTTTAGTCAAATTGTATAAACAACAATTTCAAGAAATATCAAAGTTTAACGAGTAAAAGTAGATGAAAAAGATCAATGCTAATTTTGTAGAAAGATTTTAAGAAATCTCAACCATTGATTCATGGAATTCATTAGTAGGAACCTCTCATTCAATATATTAGGCTTTTACAAAGGGATTCTGGAAAAAAAATTAATATGTAAAATTAATATATTGTTTTTGGATGGATTGAATTGATGCCCTTCAATCAAAAGCTCAGACCATATAATGTATTGATTATACTCCAACTTGCAGCAATTACCTAGCTAGGAAGATTTTTTGCTTCCTCTCTTGTGCATACATAGACAATGTGATTCCTTCAAAAAAGGAAAAAAGAAAAAAGAAGAAGAAAAAAAGAGAAGTAAAGATCAAGTTGCAAGACAAGGAATTAGATGGTTTCAAATTGATTGAGAATCAAATTTTAGATGTGAGTCATCATAGCCCAATACTCATATCTCTTGCTGCGTTTTATATTTGTCATTCTCTATTGCCTATGATAATTGCTTTTTTATTGGTTTGTTTATGAAACATAGCTGATAGCACACTCAAAATTCCACAATCAAAAGTAGGCATCTGATTTAGATTCCCACTTAGGCTATCCTTTTGACATTATCATTTGAAGATTAAGGCCACTACCAGCTAGCCAAGATTATGATTTACGTTATCATCATATAAAGTTCTTGCTGTGCTGCAGCTTGGATATATAATTTAAGACTAGTTATTAAACTTGCAAGTATATATATGCTAGCTGGTTTTTTCAGGCGTTGAGTTAAATAATGTGTTTGCTCCTTCCTGTATCTCAACAAGGGAGACTTGATTTTGATAGGCCAAGAATAGCGAGAAATTTTAGACTATTTCAGGAGCAATTACCAATATTTTACATCATAAAAGAGAGATAAACATAAAGAGAAGAGAGAAACATGCGAGAAAACAACATATATATTGATAGTTACTGTTCCCACGAAGAAAAGGTGGAATGACAGGAGTAGACGCCCAAAGCTTGAGAGTAGAAACCTAAATTGCTAGCATAAGCAATAATGGACTTAAGATATGGAAAGATTCTGAGTTCAAGTCTCTTGCATAATTTATATAAATAACTCTCCTTTTCTACTAGGCATGGAGCCTCTCTTTTGTTTTCATTGATTAAAAAACTAGCACTGTGACTTCACATAGTCAGTGCTAAACCTTGAAGGAATGAATGCGAGGGTTCAAAGGGATCCACAGTCAACAGACACCTCATTGTTTGTAAATGCTAAAAAAAATAGAAAAAAGAAGAGTATAAACGATTCAGAACTTATGAGACCGTACCATGTCTTCTTCTTCTTCTTCTTCTTCTTCTTCTTCTCTGTTTCAACATGTAGTTGTCATCCACTGATGCAATGCAGTGATCCTTGGAATAAACTCTTAACATTTGACTCTTCTCCGGCAAGTAATATCTTCTTTATTTCTCAGCTTTCATTTTTTTATAGATAGTAGCGATCTATTAAGCATTTCTTCTTCTTCTTCTTCTTCTTCTTTATCGGAAAACTAGCTACCGACGAAAACTACCCTTTCCTTATCAACATCATCTGGAAAACGTTGCCTGCCAAGAGGAGTATAAAGCTGAAGAACGTATTGATTCTCATTGATGAGAGAATGGACAAAGTTGAATGGATTTTAAAATATAATTTATATTGTTTTTTTTATTAATTTTCTTAAATACTTAATTTTTATAAGAAGATAAAACGGTATGGTAAGATTTGAAGTTGTCATTTTTTATTTAACAAAATTTTAATATTATATCAAAAAAATCATCTAGATTTAACAAATTAAATTATTAGATGAAATCATAAAATATAATTATTATGATATTGCTTTTTAACATAAAGATAATAATTTTTTCTATCAACGTACCTTTTATTTATTTTCGCTAATGCACATGATATTTTTGATAGGATCTGTTTAAAGAAAAAAAGTATGATTGTTAAAGCAAGTTAATAAAAAATATCAACATAGTATTTTTATATTTTATGTGATTAAAAACACAAAATAATAATAAAAAAATAATAAAATCATGTTACAAATCTATTTAAATATCTGAATGATAAGCAACAGATTTCAATTGAATTTTTATAAACAATTTTTTTTTCAAGTTAGATATATAATAATTAAAATTTAAAATTATTAAAATTAAAAAAATTATAATAATATTTAAAAATTATGTGAAAACTGAATAGTAAATGAATTCCATAATTTTTTTTAAAAGTGTAAAAAAAATAAAAAAACATAAACAAAAACCAGCCATGCCCCTGAGGCTAGATCCGCACACCTACCTCTATTTTATTATTATTATTATTATTATTATTATTATTATTATCTGTTTATTTTTTAAAAAAATTATGATGAACTACAAGTCATCAATAAGCACCCCCTGAACTGACAACCTCCAGCTTTTCACGCATGCCAACTCAAATTTATTATGAAATAATTAAAAATATATATTAAAATACTTTATTATTTATATTAACAGTAAAATATCATTAAAAAAAACTCTTTTATTTCAGTGTTGTATGTTAATTCTCTACCAAGCAAGTTCTTTTTTAAAGCACTTACTATTCTCTTCTCTACCAACTCATATTTTTGTCTTCAGTGGTGATATTATGTCTTGAGCAAATTCAACGTGTGAGTTGTCCAACTTATTTTATACAACAATTCCTTCTCTTTTCTATGACATTACTTCTCCACAAATATTTCTCGTAAGCCAATGTATTTTATTTCCTATTGTGTTCACACTTCACTATTGTTTGTAGACGAAAATGGGAAGCATGCCCTTCGTTGGGTTTCTCTTATGATAGATTTAAGATTTTTCATAAGTCTCATGAATCTCGTTAGATAGATTTAGAGTTATTTAGAGTTTATATGAAAATTACATGAAAATCTTCTTTTTAGTTTTGAATAATTATTTTAATACTAGGTTGTTGCAAATTACAAATCATCCAAGTATTCGATCTCTAATGGTAATCTCGTAAACCCTTTTAGAAGAAAGTGACTATTATATCATGAAGTGCTAGCTTCTCTTTCTTTTTTTTTTCAAGTGTCTTATACTGTATAGAAAATAAAAAGCATAACATTTTATTTATAAAAAAACATAAAAATGCTATAGATGACAAATATCAATTTGCCCTTAAATAATATTACACATATTATTTTACGATAATTTTATCTAGAATTATAATCTCATGTATTAATTACATTTTAATATTTAATTTCTAAGATTTATTTACAATCAAGTCACATTTGATTAATCATCTCATTTTAATTTTAACCAATGATTCTTACGTGCATGGCTCATTAGATTCCCTAATAAGTTAACTCGAATATAAATCATAATCCTAAATAAAATAGGATTATATAAATTAAATGATTTAATTTATTATCAATTTAATAATTGATTGATTTATATTTAAAGATCAAGTATAATGTCTAGCAATCTATCATCATCCTCAAATACCATGAAAGTCATCAGTGGTTTGACTTAACCTTTCAGTTATTAATTTCTTAGTATAATTATTATCCCTTCATAAAAAATGTTCTGATTTAAATATTATAACATAGATGATGTCTGTTTTGTTAAATTATTTTTGTTATCAACACTATGATAATTGATTGTTAAGAATAGATTGAACATTTTTTTTAAATTCATCTAGGGTGATGAATCCTCTCTTTATTACTCAAATATCTTCATACAACTTAAGTTATATCCAATATCTGCTAATTTGTTATTCTTGATTAGAACAATATATAATCAGGATCAAAGTATAACATTCCATATATCTCAACTTATAAAAACAATTGTTTTTTTTCATAAAAAAAAAACATAATTAATGTATTAATCTCAACAACTCTAATTAATATTTAGTTTCAATAAAATATCGATAAGAAACATTTAGAAGCAATGTTTTGATGTAATAAGAATTTTATAATCACAACTTTAGAATTTTCTTTGCAAAATATTTTTGTCCTATAAACCTTATCTTTACTCAATATTCATTAATTAAAAATTAGATTCACTAATAAAAAAATAAATAAATATTAACAATAAAAAAGGTTGATGAATAAGATGCAAGAAGGCTAGAACCAATTAAAAGGTTGATCAATGGAGGATTCCAATTATTATAGGATCAGTAGTTTGGTATCTCAATCGGGCAACAATATTATATATATTTGGTGCACCGAGTTGACAAATGAGAAATTTCAGTTCAAGCTTTCTCGACAACGACTCCAAATGTCCTGCACCAGGAAGCATCAACTCTTGTATGTAAACATGTAAAGATCAATTTTTTTTTTTTAATTGATTGCTGCAAATTATATATCATTGTAGATCAGCATCGTAACTTCATTGGATTCTCTGTTAGCCTATGATGATTAAATATACTTTAATTATGAAGACAGTTTTTGTGTTATGTAGCTGTAAATACGATGCATTGACTTGGTATTTGTTTTTTTTTTAAGGATTTTTATTCAGATGTTTTCTCGTAATTTATTACATGTATTTATTGATATTATTAAATTTGGATTAGTCTCGTAAACTTGGATTAATCTAATAAGTTAACTCGGTGATTTATCAATTTAAAATTTAATATATATCATGTTTTAGATTAAACCAAATAACATACTTAATGTGACTTGGTGTTAAAGTTGGATTTAACTTTTTAAAAAAATTTAACAAAATTTTATTTGAATTTCTTTTAAATAATATTATTTTAAATTAATTCATATTAGCACGAGCTAATTTTAACAGCAGATTCTAGTTATGAGTTGGTCCAGCGTAAAAACATTGGCACCAGATATATAATTAATATATATATAGCTTGCCTATACATGGGCTATATAATCATAATAGACTTTTAACTAGCTTTACTTCATGCGCAATACTTATGGCTGGATCAATTGTTTTTTAAAATAAAAAAGTGTGTTTAGCCCATATAATTTTTTTTATATATTCTCATTAAAATCGATATAATAAGCTAAACTTGATTTGAGAGAACACAAAATCAAAGGAATAAAAAACTACCCAGGCTAAATTAACCCCTGTTAACTAATTAAATTCATAAATTTAAATAATATATTTTATTGGTTTCAATTAATTTTTATTTTATTTTATTATATTATATAATTAAAAAATCAAAATCGATCGAAAGTTAGAGAATAAAATTAAAAAAAAAACTAAGTCAAAACTTCACATCAAAGATAAAATTAAAAAAAAATAAAAACATCTCTAAATTAAAGAAATCAATAGGCATAGCCTTGGCACGTGGGCCTTCATCAGGACCGCGTGTTTGAGCCATATTGTTTTTTTATATATATATAGGAGAAAACAATAGGTTGTCCACTATTTTGACTTAAAAAAAACATTAAATATTGTATCACTTGTTATGGAAAACAACATATTATTTGGTTTAAAGAACTTAGATTTTGACCATTATCGTGATGGCATAAAAAACAAGGGGAGGGGATTTTGGGATTGAAAATCTATTTTTCAATCAATTTCACATAAAAAAAATACATTTCTCAAATATTTTAACAACCTTCCTAAATCACCTAATAAAAAATTGCTAAACCAGGACCTATTTTAAGGGTGTTTAAAGACCAAAAACACTGAATCAAACTTCCCTATATGAATGGAATCTTTTGAATCCAAAAACAACGAGTTTAGTCTTTGAAAAGTGGCTCAAATGACAACTTTCTATATTTTTATTATTTTCTAATAATGTTGTCTTTTATAAAAAATAAACAAAATAAATTTTCATATCAAAATAAAACTTGTTGTGAATTTATGATTAGTCCTATATTTTCTATGTTTTTTACTTTTTGATCCTCAAACTTGTAATTTGATACTTTTAATATAATTTCAAGCCTAACTTCATCATGTGATTAGGCTAAAAAAAGGTGTAATTGATAGAGAAAAAAATCTTAGAAAACAAAAAAAGAAAAAGAAAAAGAAAAGAGGTGTTTCACTATTCATAAGGAATTCCATATGTTTTAGATTTAGAGTATAATTTCAATTCTTGGTGATACTGATATGCAATGATATATATATATGTAGTTGTTGACATGTATAGCTGAGTACAGCTATGAGAAAAATTGTAATATAAATTTAATAATAAACAATGAAATCGATCACTTTCCAAATTTCAATGGAGTTTTAATTAGATAATTCCAGGCTGGGATTCTTTTTCATTTTGAAAACCTTTATTTATTTTAAGAGAGAGGGCATTAAAAATGGTGTTTTTTAGTAATATTTTTTTGTTTCATGTTCATCCATCAACATATTCTTCTTCGTAATCCTTATCTGCACAGCTATACTCTTCAAATATAAACAATTATTTTTCAACTCTCCAGTTATCACAATATTTTTTAGAAAATACCTCTTTTTTTTTTCACCCCCAAAGTATTACCTTTTTCACAATTTCATCCCGAACTAGTTCATTTTATCAATTTCATTGCAAGCCTATTCTATATGAGACACAATGGTGCCTCTCCACAGTTAACAGACAAGCAAAAATACTTGAATTTTCCCTCATACAGAGAGTGTAATTATCACATAAAGGTGATAGAATTGATTATTTTTTAAAGAGATTGGATAAAATCAAGACGAGGCTGTCCCACTTGTTTATTATCACACATAAAGAGTGTTACTTGTTCGATTACACAACTTTTTTTTTTTTTTAATCAAGTGGAAGCCACGAAGTTTTTAATTTGTTTTGTATTATTATGTGGGGGTGTTTTTTACTTGAAATTATATTAAAATATTTTGTTTAATTTTAATTTTATTTGCACAATAAAATTATTGAAAAGCATTAAATTTTTTTTTATTAATAATGCACCATTTAATTCATCACTCCATATTAAATAGCATAAACCTCTTTCCTAGGAGGAACTAGCCATCTGAAATTTGGGGATTTCTAATTACAAATGTTACAAGGGAAGTGGTCTTGAACTCTTCTTCGATTTTGATAAAGGAAAGGAGAATAATTATTAAGCTACATAGCACTTCCAATATCTTCCTTTCCCTTGTTCTTTTCCAAGATTTGAATGGTGGGATGAAGAAAAAATTTACAAGACTTGAAATTCTACTATCCAGGAAGCTTGAGCTTTCAATCCTTGTGCTTCCTTCCTCATTACTTGATACACCTTGCGATCATTCTATGAGGTAGTGCATTTTAATGCTTGCCACCCATGTCTAGGATACTCAAGTCCATGTCACTGAAACAACTAAGTCCAAAGAATTCATCTCCAAGATCCTGAGAGTCTAAAACCCATGGAGAGTTACTATCCTCTGATGAAGATTTAGATAGCCCGAATTCACCATAATCTCCTCCTCTAGTGGCTTGAAAGTTCCAAGATGAATCATCAAGAAATACCTCCGACCATAGGCAACTCATTAGTGGATCACTGTCAGTAGTACTGTTAGGTTCTGATGACCCTATGCATTCATCCACTGAAGAATTTTCAGTCGGGGTGGTCGTGCTTGAATTATCAGTAGTGCTAGAGGAGGCATGGCCACAATTTTGGGGGAGGACCTGCTGACCATCAGCGTTAAAATTGGGTTGATCATAATTACTGTGACAAGGTACTGTACTTTCTTGCGGACTTCCTTGTTTACTGAGAGGCTCGTGCGTAACAGGATCAATTCCCATCTTTATTAGCTTTTTCTTAATGTGGGTATTCCAGTGATTCTTGATCTCATTATCTGTTCTTCCCGGCAATCTTGCTGCGATTTTGGACCACCTAAAGCAAAAGAAAAAGTCAGAAAAAGTGTACTCAACACAAAGATAAAGGAACTTTCATGTATTTAATCCCAATTTATATAATCTTGGTATGACATTAAATATTAGTTAATAGTGTTTAAGTGATAGATTTTTATTTATGATCAAGTGCTAGTTAAAATGTTATCTAATTCATGCACTTTGTGCACTCATAAAGTGAAAGATTTTAAATTTTATATCGCTGCTTGGAAACCTTGGTAGTCTATCGGCCAAGACAGCTCTGGGAATTACAAGACAAAAAGAATGTACATGGGATCAAATCAAATTGCAGATGATGCATAAATCAGATAATTACACATCCCATGTTTCATGTCAAGTGTGGGCAATGAAGATTCCTTGAAGTTGAATTGTCTAAATAATAATAATAATAATAATTTATTTTTATTATTATTTTACAGCTAATAATTCCACTTGATTAATAGTAGCTTGCATCATCCCATTATGATGCCCAAGCTAATCATATAAAAATGCAAGAACCCACTTACAACTGGGAAAGAAAAGGTTGGTAGATGGAATCATACACGTATTCAAGTGAAATTAATAATACTTCTAATCAATAACCTTAGAGGGACTTTTGATTTTATTTTTTTTGTTATTTCTTTAATTTTTTGAAGAACTGTTTTTTGGCCCTATAAAAAGGATAGGTTGTAGCTATTAATTATGAAAGTATTGCATTAAATTTTATCAGTGTTAGTAAAGTTTTTCCTTGAATTATATTTTCACACTCTTAGATTAATCTGAATTTAAATCTGGAGGTCTTTGCACTTGAAACGAGCCTTACAAATTGTTTGTGATTTCATTTTTTTATATATAGAATAAACATCAAAATTAAGCCATGTAATTTGTAAAATGAAGCCGAAAAACGGAAGAAGCGAGAAACATATTGTAAAAAACAAGTTAAACATCACTGGAACAACATTATTCAAACTAAAATGATAGAATCATGACATCTTTACACGGAGAGAAAGCTTTCTGTATTGGGAGTTCTTAATTAGCTGCAGAAAATGATCCTACCAAAGCTTCCTACCATAAGTCAAAATTTGCAGTGAACAATGAAATATTCATGCTCTTGAAGGGATAGGTTAATCAATAAAGTAGATGAAGCATAGAATGATGAAATGACAAGGTGGCATATAAGATAATGGGGCTACCTGTTGCCAAGGCAAGCATGGAGGTCAATGACAAGTTGCTCCTCATCCTCGTTAAGAAGGCCTCTCTTCAAGTCAGGCCGGAGGTAATTAGTCCAGCGAAGACGGCAGCTCTTGCCACACCGGCGGAGTCCGGCGAGCTTGGGTACAGCACGCCAGCAACATTGGCCATGTGTGAGAATAAAATTGACCAACTTCTTGTCTTCCTCAGCTGTCCAAGGGCCCTTCTTCACACCAAGTTTGTCGCAACAAGGTTGTCTGCCCATCACTATAGCAAGTCACTAGTTGCTATATCACTCCCACCAAATTACTCCCAGAGAACAAAGCCCCACTCACCCACCTTTATATATTAGTGATTTCTCTTGCTTAAGGGCAAATCAAAATGATAATTTGGAGATGAACATGTCTCACACGCCTGTTCTGTGTATGTGAATTACACTTTCTAGCTAGCTAGGCTGTGGCTTGGCATGAAACTCAACTATGTCCTTCCTTTGACGCACATACCACACTATTAATAGCTTTCCCGTGTCAAAGAAAGGGGGAACATTTTACGTAACAAGTTTAATTTTTTTTAGTGTTCATATTTTTCTCGACTTAGAAAATTTCTAATGATAATGTAAATTAATTTATTTTTTTTAAAAAAAAATAGTCTTTGTATGGTTTCGTTGTGGAAAGTGAAGTTATAATTGTTATATCAAGTAACTTGGAACGCTTGGGCATTCAAAATTGGGTCAAAACAGAAATTTGAAGGATGGATATTTTAAATTCTAATTGAATATATAGAACAGAAAAATATTGGCTAAAGTTTTTTTGCGTGAAGTTACATCCTAGCAAGAAAAATCAATATAATGCTTCATAATAACCCTTCTGATGATTTGACCTACATAATCAAAACCATGTCATCAATCATGAAGAAATTAAAAAAAAAATATTGTAGCTAGAATCAAGAATAAAATATCAAAATTAAATTCAATAACCTTTAAGAGGAGCGAATTTAGTGATTAAAAAGGTTTATTTAATTTATTGATTAATATTCTCATCCCAAGTCTAAAACCATTCATAGAAAGAATTTAATCTTCTTATTAAATTTTTATATATATATATATATATATATATATATATATTATACACACACTATTTCGAAAATATCTCTTCCTAACAAGAACAAATCATATAGTATATTGCATTCAAATCATACATGGATGGGCATTCTTCTTCCACATACAATGTCTCTCCCAATAAATCTTGCTAAATAATTGCACTCTTATCACGACAAGAAAACGAGATTGCTTTTCTCTCTACCTGTACCCTCTGCCATGGACAAGAACAAGATCGTAGCAATTAGCATTTGATCCGCGCGTGTGATTCACTTGCCTAATAGATGCAGGTAAATTGCTTTGGGTGTGAAGATAATGGACCCACTACAAGTTTCTTGAAAGGAGCCCAGGACCTAAAAATTGATAGGCTCCTGTGAGCTCGGCTCCATGGCTGCTAGGGTCCAAGAAGGTGATGTCACCCAGCTAGATGGACCAATATGAAGTTGACACGTTGATTTTCAAATTTGCCTTCTCCACTTTCTTACACAATCCAAACAAGCTTGTTGATTACTTGAGCATTGCATCATCACTCTCGTCATCACTATCCTCAGGGACACAAACGGAGTTGTCTTCACCGTCACACACTGTGTACCCAACAGAAATAACGCCACCAACCATTAAGAAAATAAAAAAACTAAATGAGCTCAGTGATATATTGCCGGTGTATGAGATTGAGAGGAAATGCTGTGAGCTTGAACAATATTTTTTTTTGTTATTTAATTTTTTTTTTCAGTTTATCCTTTTGCTCTAGATTAATTTGAGATTGTGCTTGATTATTTGTTTTCATTTGACTTGGTATTGACTACTCATCGTGTCAAGAAAAAAAATTGACTTTAAATTGATACTTGATTTATAAAAATTAAATTAAATTAAATTAATCAAAATAATACGGCATTGAATTTGAATACTGGAGAAGTATTGAGCCTCTTTTTCTTGCAAACATCAAGGACTAAATTGCATGGATGGAGAAGAGATTCAACACTTTTTCTAGTCTCTTGATTTTTTATTTTTCAGTTTATTAAGAGTTTTTTAAAGATTATACTAGATAGTTTGGGGATCTCATGATGTTACGGAAACACAATTCCAACACTAGTTCAGTGTATAATTTTACAAAATAAAATAAAATTTTATTAATTTAAAGCATTTGAGGCTTCAGGGATCCAATTTGACACCAAAACAATTACAGAGAGTGAAAAGAATGGGTAGACTGCCTTCCACAATTGAGTTTTTTGGTGGCGTCACATTGCCTTCCACAATTAAGTTCGAAGCGGCGCAATGAGCTCTTTTTTAAAAAAAAATTTATTTTTACTTTATATTTTTTAATATTTGATTTGTTCAAAATTAAATTTTAATTTTTTTTAATTTTTTTATATATTTATTTCATTCTTATTTAATTTTTTATTTATTATTAAATAAAATCATGAAGATTTTTTAAGATTTTTTTGGGATATCTTTTTATATTATTGGCAAGCATTTATTTTTGCAGTTAATCATTGACTTTTTTTTTTTAGTTTAGTTTTTTTATTGTTGTTGTCTTTGTTTTAATCATATTATTAAATTAACCGAGTTTATTGAACACAGTTGACTCAATGACTCGAGTTTTATATTTTTCTTACTTTTTTAAAAACGCTAATAATGTGGCGCAAACCACTAATCTATTATATAAAAGACCTGGTTCGGCCCATAACTTGATCCAAGACTTGAGTTATGGGTTGGGTAAGTTAGCTCCTGGGTCAACAGGTTAACTAATATCTATTAATATTTTTATTAACATAACATCATTTTGGATTAAAAAATAAAATGAAATTATTTTAGAAAAAAATATTAATCGGATTTGGTGAGATTAAATAGTGAATTGACCTATAAAATCACTCGAGTTGATTGGGTCAACTCTCCATACGGTTCAAAATCAAATTAACTCGGCTTGAGGCAGGTCCTAGATCAATAACTTATGAAGTTAACCCACTAAATCGAATCAACTTTGATATTTTATGCCATCAACCCCATGGCTGCTCAAAGACAACAACAGCACGTGCACATTTTTTCTCATGGTTGTAAGGTTAGGAGGGCTTCAAATTTTTCTGCACCAAACAGGATTGGAATCTTGTTCACGGGTGTATCTCATTGCATATTATAGTATTTAGTCAATCCATTAGGTTAAAATGTTAGGCAATCAAAAAAAATTTCTTACAAAAAAAAAAAAAAACAGGTCTACAGTACTAGCAGTACAAGAATATGAATAAGCTAAGGTATTAACCTAATCAATCCAATAAGTCAACTTAATTAGACAGCCAAATAGCTAGCTTGGCAAATAAAAACTCCCTTAGCATTTTTGGAGGCTTGACTTTGATAATAAATAAATTTATTTCTAGTACTATTATTTTGAATTTGGATTTAAGGACAAGCTATGAGTATACATATGATCTTAATATATGCTAGAAATAAAGAAAAATAGTTGAGAATACGCTATCCAGCGTGGTTGATAGATTCTTTATGTGTGCCTTTTTTCCATGCTATTTATCAAGAAATTCACGCTCAAAACCTACTAATAAATTGCATTGTTTGACAATGCTGTGCTTGCAGATTCCGAAAAAAGACTTTGGTATGGATCTTGCTTTTCTGCTATGGTTTTTAATGCCTTTTGGAAATAAAATACGAAGGGATTCTGAGTAGCTCGTACCAGAACTGACTTCATACAGGTTTTGCTCACCAAAACTTAAGATTCCACTGCAAATAATGAACAAAGTCATACGAATTTTATTTTAATTTTCACCCAACCGATCTTGTTATACCTACAAATGATTATAATAAATATTTAATATTACCAATAAATGATGTAATGTTTAAAAATAATATTGAAATAGTCCTTCAACAACATACAACAATAGAGAGAGAAAAATAATAATTATCATCCTTTCATAGGCATCCCCAATAGAGATGTCTCAATTTTTTTAAGTTATTGCAAGTTTGTGTGCGTGCGCGTGTGTGTGTGAGGAATCAAGAGCAAAGTTGTCACAGCTCCTTTGAGTGTTAGGTTGGCAACAAGCACGTTTTAAATTTCCTTCATGCGATCCATAATTCTTGTATGGGCAGAGAGTAGCCTCCCTCGTGCTAAAATGGGATGGACCAGGTGCTGTAAATTATATTCATGAACTATATTAATGTTGCATCATGGGGAGAGGCTCATGACCCAACAAAAAAAAAAGGTCTTTATGATTAAGTATGAAATAATATTAGAGAATAATATAAATCATATATTATAACCTCACCTAAAATCTTAAACTTTTGGGTTGAAATGGTTCCTTAACATGGTATCAGAGCTTTGATGACCAAGCGGTCTTGAGTTCGAATCTCACCATCCCCATTTATTTGATAAAAATTAAGCACAAGGTAATATGAACTTGTGCAAGTTTCAAGTCGAAAGGGCTTTTACTTGAGGGAGTGTGTTAGAGAATAATATAAATCATATCCTGGAACCTCATCTAAAAATTTAAATTTTTAGGTTGAGATAGTTCCTTGACAAATAATTAATATAATTTTACAGTTTCTTTTCAAATGAATTAGTTGATTTTGATTGATCGAGTGATCAAAAGTGTTGATTCTTTGTTTAGTTTTTTTTTGTTAGGATTGTATGGTTAAATCACCTCAAGGAAAGTACAGTCCACAGTCAATCTTACTTCATTATGATTATTAATTGATTCCATCTATATATATATATTATTCGATAGGCTGCTAATAACTCATTTGGGTTGTATAAATCATGGTCAATGGGATACAAGTATATTTTTTGTAATGCAGTTGAGACGGAAGTGCAGATGGAATTTTTTATTTATTTTTTAAATTTCCAACCACATTTGCAACTTCATTTCAATTTAACATTAAATGAACTTAATTGCAACATACAAAGTTATTAAACTACTCAGTGATAGGTTAGGCGAGAAATCCAGGTTAATCTAAATCAATAAAAATTAATATTATTTCAAGTTGATAAAATATTGTTGTTTAGATTTTTTTCATGAAAAATTTAAAATAAATTTTAACCGGATGAACTCTTATCAATTTTAATTCTAAATAAATTCAGATTAAATCTCAAATAAATGAATCATTAAATTAACCTATAAATTTAGGCTGAATTTAATACCATTAGCAACGGGTATGCCTATGGCTATCAGGTACTGTAATGATAAATTGGTAGCCTAGCTACCTTTCTTCAATGGAAAAAACCATTTAAAATAACTAATTTTTTTATATGGCTTTTTGATAAATATTGCTGTTTTTTTATGTGCACTCCAATAAAAAATATATTTTAACAACCCATTTATATTTTTAATATATCTAATATCAATACTTTTGGCTTTTTTTAGAAAAGACTATGAAGAAAAGTTTAATTGATGTAAGAAGAAATATTTAAATAATATATTTTAATGTTTTGGCCATTTTAATAGACATATAGGAATGGCTTTTCTCATTTTAGCTCTTCTATTGGAGCTGGAAAAAGAAAAAAAAGCTAGAAAAATAGCTTTTTTTCTAATTTCTCTCAAAGTTTTAATGACATTTGTAGTCAAGAATCGTCTTTCCAAAATCTATATTACATTTTTTCATGTAATTATTCGACTGGGAATTCGAACCGGGCGCTCCAACTAATCACACCAACTCTGACAATCATAGTTCCTGTCGAAGAGCCAAATCCAACCAGCCTGCTTAATTAGACCACTTTGCCGGAGGTTCCTCGTCAATTAACCTCCCAAACAAGCTTTGGAAGATGTAAAAATTCAATAAAAAGAGGATTCTGCGTAGCAGTGCCAGCCCTTCCTCGAGAAGCAGAAACAAGAGAGGCCGAATCTATCTCTAAAATAGCCCATCTAAAGCCTTGATTCCAAGCTAATCGAACCTGACCCTGCAGCCCACAGCTCAGCTTTAGAAGGACCGCAGACACCAAGTTTTGCCATGAATCCATACAAACACGTCCACTAGCATCCCTTGTCGGACCGACCAGCCACCCCTGGACTACCCTTGTATGCTTCACCGGTGTTAATTTTAAGCCAGGAACCGACAGGTTTCTGCCAAGCTACCATTGATTCATGACGGTCAGGCATAACAGAGGATTTCAAGGTCTTAGATTTGACAGTATCATTAACAAAAGATAGAATTTCCATCACAACAGTTCCCGCACAATTCTTACCCTGAGAATTTCTACCATTTTGCCATTTACAGATCTTCCATATAGTCACTCCAAAAATCAAGCTCCATTTATCCATTCCTTCCCACGGGAATCCTGAATTAAGCAACGGGGAACCCACTTTTCAAGAGAACTAGAGCAAAAATCATCCCAAGCATCACAAGACACAAGTTTCCTCCGAATGATTTTATCCCGTCAACAATTTCTAAGGACGTGCAGCACATTTTCTTCAGCCTGACAATCACCTTTATGGCTTCGAAATCGAAGCCCATTTGTCATAAGCTTCTGATGCCCAGTAACCACATATGAGCCTTGATGCGTTGAGATCCACCCTACTTTCAAACAAGAAACCAAATCCTCTTTGTTGCATCCCAATTCTGCTTTTCTAACAATTCATGGGCTGATTTAGAAGAGAACTCACCGTTCGGAGTTAGAACTTCAAACAATGGCATCATGAGGAACAATTTTCAGCAACAAAGCCATAATTAAGGAGAAATCTCTCTAAAGACTCCAATTCCACTGTCCAGTGTCCAAAATAAAAAGAATTAACAGAAGCACTCCTTAGTTCCTCAGGAACAGGTTCAATGACAGAATCAAACAAGATGGTAAAAAACTCCATCAAGCCAAAACGGTGATGATTACCATTTCCTAATATCATTGAATACCCTCCAACAACCGAGGCCAAATCCGGACAATAACTCCCCAAGGAGAAGCAACAACCTTATTTCTAACAACAGGAATTTTGTCCGAGAAAATACGATATTTAACCTAAAGAACTTGCACCCATAAACTCTCCTAGTTAGATAGAATCCCCCGTCCAATCTTCGTAATCATAACATCATTTATAGAATTAAGATGTCCGGACAATAACTCTCCTTTTTTTTTCACAATATCTTTCATGAAAAATATTAGTTTTTCCTCCCTGATGTTTGCACTGATACTGGTGCTCTGGTTTGGTTTCTATCAAATTGATTATGATCTCCAATAATGTTAAAACCCATCAGGTAGAGTAATGGTTCATCAGAATAGCATGGAAATGCTAAAGGAAACTGAGCAGTGTGAGAATTAAAGGAAAACAGTGGAGATATCAAATGGGTGGGGATTTTGAAGCTTGATTTGGTCAATGGATGATTTTCATCCAGTCAAATGATTTTTGTACTGCCTGAGGAGCATATAATCATGTCGGTGTTGATGCAGACTGGACTCGAACCAAGTGTTGTGATTTTCTTTGACTGCCCTGAAGAAGAGATGGCAAAACGAGTGCTAAACCGCAATCAGGTGCTTATACATTATATAGTTTTTCTGTCACAGCAATTGCTGATGTATATTGTTATTTCATTGCAGGGCTGAGTTGATGGTAACATAGATATAGTCAAGAAGCGCCTGAAAGTGTTCAAAAACCGAAATCTTCCTGTTATTAACTACTACTCCAAGAGAGGAAAACTTCATACAGCAAGTCTTTGGAAACTAAAAACTACCTTATAACTCAGTGGCCATGACTATCTTGTTTCTTTCCTTCAAGCTTGTCCTTGTGTTAGATTCTTTATGGTCATTTACCATGACTTATTTTTGGAGGCTTGACTTTGATGATAAATAAATTTATTTCTAGTACTATTATTTTGAATTTGAATTTAAGGACAAGCTATGAGCATACATATGATCTTAATATATGCTAGAAATAAAGAAAAATAGTTGAGAATACGCTATCCAGCGTGGTTGATAGATTCTTTATGTGTGCCTTTTTTCCATGCTATTTATCAAGAAATTCACGCTCAAAACCTACTAATAAATTGCATTGTTTGACAATGCCGTGCTTGCAGATTCCAAAAAAAGACTTTGGTATGGATCTTGCTTTTCTGCTATGATTTTTAATGCCTTTTGGAAATAAAATACGAAGGGATTCTGAGTAGCTCGTACCAGAACTGACTTCACACAGGT
Source organism: Populus deltoides (assembly GCA_015852605.2). Taxonomy (NCBI): domain Eukaryota; kingdom Viridiplantae; phylum Streptophyta; class Magnoliopsida; order Malpighiales; family Salicaceae; genus Populus; species Populus deltoides. Next base: position 1,331,911 of record CM027581.2, read on the forward strand.
TTTGCTCACAAAAACTTAAGATTCCGCTGCAAATAATGAACAAAGTCATACGAATTTTATTTTAATTTTCACCCACCCGATCTTGTTACACCTACAAATGATTACAATAAATATTTAATATTACCAATAAATGACGTAATGTTTAAAAATAATATTGAAATAGTCATAGAAAGAGTATCCTTCAACAACAAACAACAATAGAGAGAAAAAAATTATAATTATCATCCTTTCATAGGCATCCCCAATAGAGATGTCTCAATTTTTTTAAGTTATTGCAAGTTTGTGTTTGTGTGTGTGTGTGTGTGTGTGTGTGTGTAAGGAATCAAGAGCAAAGTTGTCACGGCTCCTTTGTATGTTAGTTTGGCAACAAGCACCTTTTAAATTTCCTTCATGCGATCCATAATTCTTGTATGGGCAGAGAGTAGCCTCCCTCGTGCTAAAATGGGATGGACCAGCTGCTGTAAATTATATTCATGAACTATATTAATGTTGCATCATGGGGAGAGGCTCTATGATATTTAAGCATGGAATAATTGGTACAATGTATAGTTTCTTTTCAAATGAATTAGTTGATTTTGATTGATCGAGTGATCAAAAGTGTTGATTCTTTGTTTGACTTAGTTTTTTGTTAGGATTGTATGGCTAAATCACCTCAAGGAATGTACAGTCCACAGTCAATCTTACTTCGTTATGATGATTAATTGATTCCATCATATATATATATATTATTCCATAGGCTGCTAATAACTCATTTGGGTTGTATAAATCATGGTCAATGGGATACAAGTATATTTTTTGTAATGCAGTTGGAAGACGGAAGTGTAGTTGGAATTATTTATTTATTTTTTAAATTTCCAACCACATTTGCAACTTCATTTGAATTTAATATTAAATGAACTTAATTGCAGCATATAAAGTTATTAAACTACTCGTAGTCAATAATAGATTAGGCAAGTAATGCAGGCTAATCTAGATTAATACAAAAATAATATTATTTCAAATTAATAAAATATTATTGTTTAGATTTTTTTCATGAAAAATTTAAAACAAGACCGGATCAACTCTTATCAATTTTAATTCTAAACCAAATTCAGAATAAATCTCAAATAAATGAATCATTAAATTAACCTATAAATTTAGGCTGAATTTAATACCATTAGCAACGGGTATGCCTATGGCTATCAGGTACTGTAATGATAAATTGGTAGCCTAGCTACCTTTCTTCAATGGAAAAAACCATTTAAAATAGCTAATTTTTTTATATGGCTTTTTGATAAATATTGCTGTTTTTTTATGTGCACTCCAATAAAAAAAAATTATATTTTAACAACCCATTTGTATTTTTAATATATTTAATATCATTACTTTTGCCTTTTTTTTAGAAAAGACTATGAAGAAAAGTTTAATTGATGTAAGAAGAAATATTTAAATAATATATTTTAATGTTTTGGCCATTTTAATAGACATATAGGAATGACTTTTCTCATTTTAGCTCTTCTATTGGAGCTGGAAAAAAAAAGAGCTTTTTTATTTCTTGCTCTTCTTTCGGCTCCATCTCCAAATGCTCATATTTGACATGGCAAATTCGAAAATGGGCTATAAAATCTGTTAATCAATGGTAAATGGGCAAAGAAGCAATAGGGACATGGCAAATTAGCTGCATAATGGGCTATAAGATTTGTTGATCAACAAATTCTCATATCTGACCAAGTAATGGCCTTTGATCTACAAATTCCCATTATAACTCGTATTAGTATTTTATTTCACAAGCTGTAATTCATACTATTTTTTTTCTAATTTCTCTCAAAATTTTAATGACATTTGTAGTCAAGAATCGTCTTTCCAAAATCTATATTACATTTTTTCATGTAATTATTCGACTGGGAATTCGAACCGGGCGCTCCAACTAATCACACCAATTCTGACAATCATAGTTCCTGTCGAAGAGCCAAATCCAACCAGCCTGCTTAATTAGACCACTTTGCCGGAGGTTCCTCGTCAATTAACCTCCCAAACAAGCTTTGGAAGATGTAAAAATTCAATAAAAAGAGGATTCTGCGTAGCAGTGCCAGCCCTTCCTCGAGAAGCAGAAACAAGAGAGGCCGAATCTATCTCTAAAATAGCCCGTCTAAAGCCTTGATTCCAAGTTAATCGAACGTGACACTGCAGCCCACAGCTCAGCTTTAGAAGGACCGCAGATACCAAGTTTTGCCATGAATCCATACAACCACGTCCACTAGCATCCCTTGTCGGACCGACCAGCCACCCCTGGACTACCCTTGTATGCTTCACCGGTGTTAATTTTAAGCCAGGAACCGACAGGTTTCTGCCAAGCTACCATTGATTCATGACGGTCAGGCATAACAGAGGATTTCAAGGTCTTAGATTTGACATTATCATTAACAAAAGATAGAATTTCCATCACAACAGTTCCCGCACAATTCTTACCCTGAGAATTTTTACCATTTTGCCATTTACAGAGCTTCCATATAGTCACTCCAAAAATCAAGCTCCATTTATCCATTCCTTCCCACGGGAATCCTGAATTAAGCAACGGGGAACCCACTTTTCTAGAGCAAAAATCATCCCAAGTTTCACAAGACACAAGTTTCCTCCGAATGATTTTATCTCGTCACCAATTTCCAAGGACGTGCAGCACATTTTCTTCAGCATGACAATCACCTTTATGGCTTCGAAATCGAAGCCCATTTTTCGTCGAAGCCCATTTGTCATAAGCTTCTGATGCCCCAGTAACCACATGTGAGCCTTGATGCGTTGAGGTCCACCCTACTTTCAAACAAGAAACCAAATTCTCTTTGTTGCGTCCCAATTCTGCTTTTCTAACAATTCATGGGCTGATTTAGAAGAGAACTCACCGTTCGGAGTTAGAACTTCAAACAATAGCATCATGAGGAAGAATTTTCAGCAACAAAGCCATAATTAAGGAGAAATCTCTCTAAAGACTCCAATTCCACTGTCCAGTGTCCAAAATAAAAAGAATTAACAGAAGCACTCCTTAGTTCCTCAGGAACAGGTTCAATGACAGAATCAAACAAGATGGTAAAAAACTCCATCAAGCCAAAACCGTGATGATTACCATTTCCTAATATCATTGAATACCCTCCACCAACCGAGGCCAAATCCGGACAATAACTCTCCAAGGAGAAGCAACAACCTTATTTCTAACAACACGAATTTTGTCCGAGACAATACGATATTTAACCTTAAGAACTTGCACCCATAAACTCTCCTAGTTAGATAGAATCCACCGTCCAATCTTCGTAATCATAACATCATTTATAGAATTAAGATGTCCGGACAATAACTCTCCTTTTTTTTTCACAATATCTTTCATGAAAAAAATTAGTTTTTCCTCCCTGATGTTTGCACTGATACTGGTGCTCTGGTTTGGTATCTATCAAATTGATTATGATCTCCAATAATGTTAAAACCCATCAGGTAGAGTAATGGTTCATCAGAATAGCATGGAAATGCTAAAGGAAACTGAGCAGCATGAGAATTAAAGGAAAACAGTGGAGATATCAAATAGGTGGGGATTAATTTGAAGCTTGATTTGGTCAATGGATGATTTTCATCCAGTCAAATGATTTTTGTACTGGCTGTGGAGCATTTAATCATGTCGGTGTTGATGCAGACTGGACCCGAACCAAGTGTTGTGATTTTCTTTGACTGCCCTGAAGAAGAGATGGCAAAACGAGTGCTAAACCGCAACCAGGTGCTTGTACATTACATAGTTTTTCTGCCACTGAAGTAATGTCACAGCAATTGCTAATGTATATTGTTATTTCATTGCAGGGCTGAGTTGATGATACATAGATACAGTCAAGAAGCGCCTTAAAGTGTTCAAAAACCGAAATCTTCCTGTTATTAACTACTTCTCCAATAGAGGAAAACTCCATACAGCAAGTATTTGGAAACTAAAAACTACCTTGTAACTGTGGCCATGACCATCTGGTTTCTTTCCTTCAAGCTTGTCCTTGTGTTAGATTCTTTATGGACATTGATCATGATTTATGTTTGATAGAAGTTCACTTCTGTTTCTGGTTACATATGAAGTAAATTAAGTAAGAACTCTGAGACTTACATTTGTAGATATAAACATGTGCAGATCAATGCAGTGGGAACAGAAGATGAGATATTCGAAAAAGATGGCCCTATTTTTTTCTGATTGTGGTATGATGTCTCCTCATTACTTTCCTTTTTAGCCTGCCCCATCATATCCTGTATGCTAGTCAAAGCATTTGTATACGCCAATGATGGAGTTAATCTTTCCTGCAGCTGGAAAATGAATTGAAAACTGTTTCAGTCAGGGCCGAGCGTTGAAAGGTTTCTGTATCTTTAGCTGGACTAGCAACCTTTTTGCACCGCAATGATTCTAAAGGCTGACAAACTTCAGATTTCTCGAAGGATTGAGATTCTCAGCGAAGGGATTATTGAAATTCCACGGCGACAAGCATTTGTCAGCCTTGAACACTTCAGTGTCCAGTGGTTTTGGTGGTGCATGTACATATTTCAGGTGCGAGAAACCCTTGAAGCCAACCTGTTTCAAACACGGAAGTTCCTACTCTTGAATGATCTACAGAAAACAAGGCTCCTTTCAAAAACTTTCATACACAAAACAAGATTCATACAAAATATAGTTTAAACAATCTGTTTAATTTATTGTGCTCCTCTCTGTGCGTGTGTATCAATGAGTAAACTATACTTAGTTCATGTGTTTCTAGCGAAATAAATAGTCAATCTCTCTTGTTTAAAAAACCCAGGCATGAGGCAAATGACTCTTAAATTAGACCGAAAACGCATTAGAAACAGATAAATTTCCACCGAAACCAAAAATATGACCAGCCCTATATTTCCCAGGATCATGGATAGCCACTCTCCTCGTCACCCACAAACCAAACGCAAAGGCATAAATCATGTTGTTTGAGACCTTGAATCTATAGAAACAGGCATTGATAATAAATCCATGCCCCCATCTTGCATTGCAAATGGGAAGCCCAATAGGCTTCGAGATATGCAATGGACCTACTCCTTCTGTAATCCCTAAATTAATATTTTCTATATTTCTAAAATGATTTTTTTTTTTTTGGGGGGGGGGGGATTTTTATGTACTAACATAAAAAAACATAAAATGTTTTATTTTAATATATTTTAAATTAAAAATATACATATAAAAAACTCTACACGATATCACGAAACACACACACGTACGTAGGCGTCCATGTGTTTTCATTAAAGCTCACGTGTGAGACACGATGATGACTGGGCTACAATATTATAATATTATACCGTACATCGCGCATGATTTTGAGGGGCTAATTAACAAAGCAATCTTCCGTAATTAATTTAATTGTTTGTCTTGTACGATTAGTAAAAGAAAATTCGATGAATTATTGGAAGGATTAGCATCTCTTATGCTTTTGGCCGTCATTTAGTCGTTATCTCTATACTCTATAGTATAGCTTTTGACCCACACAGTTTTATTTTATTTTATTTTATTTTTCTAATTAAAGACCATTTCACATTCCTTTTTCCCAGACTGATTTGATTTTTTTCTTCTATTTTCACATTTTTCATGCATTTAGTTCTATTCTAGTATTCTTTTAATTTCCATAGTCAACACTTGTCTTCACCTTTTTTTTTTTATTTATTTCCTTGAGTCTATACTATTTTTTATAGTCGAAAATTACAATTTATTCATCGGTAATTAGTATCGATGCATATGATATGGTACTTAGAGTTGAGTGTAGCTTAGTTTTTATAATTTATTGAAATAAAATAATTAATTTCCATAGCATTAAAACTATTTAAATAGTATCTTGATCACTGTTTGATCAGGCTTATCTAGTCTTTTTTTTTTTTCTTAAAAATATCTACTTTTCTTATTAGTCTAGATATTTTATCTACTTCTTCTCTTGAAATGCAAAAATTTTTAAAACAAGATGAAATAGATGAAAAATATTAAGTTATATATATCAAGTATTTTTTTTAAAATCATGAGAACTGATTAATTAGTTTTTCTAAAATAATAGAATTAAGTTATAATTAACTCTATAAAACTATGATAGATGTCATCCACATAATAAGAACAAAAACAAGAAGGATTCTCAATACTACAACAACAGTAATAATTAAAAAAAACTTCCCTTCAAAATGCAATGATGTTTAGTTTAAGCATGTAATTCCACTGAATTATTGGTTAGCTTGTCCAAAGTTGTGGAGCATGAAGAATCTATTCTTTCCATCTTTATTGTTATTAGAGTTTTTTTTTTTTTATTCGAGTATTTTTATATCTTTTTTAAAGAAAGAGATTAGTCCAGTTCGGGATTTGTGATTATCCCTCTCAATAAATGCGCTTTTCAGAAATTGAACTTGTGTTCTTATCCTTGTGGAGATATCATGGTGCCTTAACTACCAGACCAGCATTTGATTGGTAATTATTTTCATCTTTATTGTTATTAGATCTAAGTATGTGTATTTTGATATTATGATGCATGATACTTTTTAAAATAGATTTTTGCTTGAAAATAGATTAAAATAAATATTTTATTTTTAATATTAATATATTAAAACCGTCTAAATATAAAAAAATATTAATTTAATATTTTTTTTAAAGTTAAAAACTCAAGGCTTTAGCTTTATTCATCGAAATAATATTTTTTTTTAAATATAAACTAAGAATCTAAATAATATTATTAAATTAATCTACAATTTTATCCAACTAATTATTTTATTAAAAAATAATATTTTAGATTAAATATCTGACAAGGACAGTTAAATCGGTTAGATTAATTAAATTTAAATAAAATCCCAAATTCGAAAATCTAATTTAATGAATTAACCTCTCAGGGTTTAATAACTATCGTTGAAAATAAATATTGGTTGAATTTGGTTAGTGTCATGTCTCGGGATAGGCTTGAGGAGTCCGGATGCAACCACTCACTCGGTATGCGTTCCTCGAAGATATATAAAGCTGACCTGAACCTAGTATTGCCGGTTTATGATAAATACCTTTTTTACCCTCCGGAAACCATGATGAATCGCAGCTATTTCTTGGATTGAACTTATAATTCAATCATCTTTTGAAATTTTTTATTTTTTTTATTGTTTTGGTGTGTTGATATAAAAAATTAAAAAAAATTATTTTATTATATTTTCAAATAAAAATATATTTTAAAAAATAATATTTGTTATATTTTTTTCAAAATCAAAATCATAACAAAATTTTAAACCCAAAGAAAAAATAAAAAATTGTGAGTTGATTGTAGTTTTAGAATCCATTTGTCTACGCGTTTATGTTCGTGTTTCTTAAAAAAAACAGTAACTATTCGTTTGGTTACAAATTATTAACTGTGAAAAAAACATGGGTCCTATCATTTATTTGTGGCTGTAACTCAATTTTTAGGAAGCAGAGAATTCTTGCTTTTTCGTTACTGTTCATGCAATTGCATTGTTTACTAAATAGTGCAATTACATGAACAGTTTTTTTTTTAGTGTGTTAAATTTTTTAACAGTTTTTTTTTAAAACCTTGTACTGTGATGTGAATAATATTTTTTTTCTTGAAAAACTAATATAGAGTGAATTAAATTTACTCGCACTATAATATCAATTTTATACCTGATAATATTTTATCTAATTTTATTACACGCTAAAAATATTATGGAAATTATAGTTTTTATCGGATGAATTTCGTACGTAATGGAATTATAAATAGTTTAATGAAATAATAAAAAATATTTTATATAAAATATGATTTATTTCATGATATAATAGAAATAGTTAAATCCACAATATTTAAATTAAAAATCATCAATATTAATAGATATTTTTAAAATTATTTTATAACCTCAATTTTAAAAGTATTATTAATCAAATACATTAAATTACTTTTTCTTCAACTTTAATTTTAACCAAACATCTATTTTTTCAAACCAACCCCAACTAAAAGTATTTTTTATAAAACAATTTTTTTAAATCACAACCATAACAACTACCGCAATACCAAACACATTCTTAAATTCTTAAGAAGTTTGAGAAATTAACTTGTACAGTTAGAGAGTGGGTGACTGTTGGTGTTAAAAAAATACACAATAAAATTTATAAATTAAATTTTCATTTTAATATATATAAATAATTATGTAATTTCATGTAAATAGAATTTGAATCTTCGTTTTGATGCAATGGGTGATTGTATTTATAAATTTTAAAATACAATCTATAATATATTATTTTTTATTTTAAAATTAATATTTAAAATCCAAGCTTGTTGAATTACTGGTGAAATAAAAAAAATGATAAATAGTAATTGGAACAGGAAAAACTGTATTATTATTTATTTATCTCAATTAAAGAAACCCTTGCATTTGATTTGAGAATTCAACAAATAATTAATCTTTCATACAGTGATAAATCATAATACCCGGTAAAGTATAGAAAAAATTAGTAATAAAAAAGATAGATAGTGTAGAAAAATGTTTGTAACCGGCACTAATGGTTTCAGGCCAGGTTCAAATATCTCAAGACACGTGGCACTTTAAAGAAAGCGAGTGTCTAAAGTGAGCATCCAAGCACTTGCCGGTACGTCATAAAGACATTTGCTCTTATCTTTTACTTTTCATTTTTTTATGCCGACATGGCAGTTGGATATATTGTCTGTAATTCTGTACACCGAATACACCCCGACGCCCCCAGCGCAAGTTAGCACTCAGCACTGGGCAATAAATCCATCATCAAGGCGTTCAGACTTGTCTCCCAATCATCCCTCTATAAATTCAAACCCTTTCTCCACTCTCTCACCACCAACTCACCAAGCAACCCTCCAACCCAAAGAAGATCCAATTTTCTTGTCTAACATGGCGAAATCTAGCCTCGTCTTGCTGCTACTAGCAATTCTGTACATTGCTGGCACTGCAACTTCTGCTAGCACCACAAGTTCAAGTGCAAGCGCTACAAATTTCATCAAGGCCTCATGCACCGCCACAACATACCCTGCCTTGTGTGTGCAATCCCTCTCCCTTTACGCCACTTCAATCAACCAAAGTCCACGCCAGCTAATTCAGACCGCCTTGGCTGTGAGCCTAGACAAAGCTCAGTCCACCAAGACATTTGTCTACAAGTTGACAAAGTTCAAGGGAGTTAAGCCCAGAGAAAAGGCAGCGATCAAGGATTGCTTTGAAGAGATTGATGATACCGTGGACAGGCTTGTTAAGTCAGTTAAGGAGTTGAAGAACATGGGGTCATCTAAGGGTTCGGATTTTCAATGGCATATCAGTAATGTTCAGACCTGGATTAGTGCTGGATTGACTGATGAAAACACTTGTGTTGATGGGTTCGCTGGCAAGGCTTTGAATGGAAGGATAAAGAATTCAATCAAGGCAAGGTTTGTTCATGTTGAAAGGGTGACTAGCAATGCACTTGCGTTGATTAATAAGTTCGGTTCCAAGTACTAATTAAGTAGCTGCTGCTGCTACTGGCCATTGGAGTCCTTTTTCTTGGCCAAGCTTCTTGAAAACGATCTGGGTTACCTCTTGTTGAGCCTTGGTTTTACTGTTTATGTATCATAAAGAATTTTGAGTGATGTAGCTTTTGGACCTTTTTTCCTTAAATATATATATATGTGTGTGTGTGATAGTGTTCTATAGTTTATGAAGGCATTTTTATTTGCCTCTTGGGTATCAAATGATCGTGGATAGGTGTTTGCATGCAATTAAGAACAACAATTCTCTTAATTAAATTCTTATACGATCGACAGGTATTATAACTGAGGTTAAGATTAAGAAAAAAACACTAGTTTACAGCTAATCCAAGAAAAAAAATCCATAATTACAGGTAACATGGCCCCCAGTTCACTATCACGCACCGCTAGTTGTGTTCAAATCAACACCTTCTTTAGGAAAAAAACAGTTCATTTCAATACCATTTTCCGCTTCTGATGCTAGATGATGCGTTGAAAAAAAAATATAATCCCTTGATTGAAGGGGAGCACGGCCCCCAAGACCTGACCCTTGAAAGCAAATATGGCTGCATGGACCCCAGAAATATCAGGCGCTCGATACAATAATCATGGAAAAACAGTGGACGGCATTGGAGGGTGTGAAAGCTCAATGCCAAGAGCAGACAAAGAGGACTTCAGTGGGGACTCTTTATGACCATGACCACGTGAATATATATATATATATATATATATATTTCTTTAAATAGAGTACTGAAATCTGCGGAATTGAATGCGGTGGTGGCATGTGAACCTGCCGGAGACAACGGGAGAGGGCGCACATGGATATCTTGAAAAATTAGCAAATGGGACAGCCTGATTGACCCCATAGAGCCATTCTTTAACCAGGCTGCTTGGATTTTGCTCCCAGCATTGTTGTTTTTATAAGAAAAAAAAGAAAGGGTAAAGTTTAGCCACGTCCTTATTTTTTATGTTCTTCTTGGCCTCTGCGCAAGAAAGCATGTATGTGCCCACAATTTATGCCCGATCATCAGTCTACCTTTCAGGCAGCTTTCAAATATGATGAGCGATTTCTTTTTCTAATTGAGTTTTTAATAGGTATTCATGAACTTATCAAAACAAATAGTTACTTGGAGTCCTTAAACAAAAAAAACAAAAAGGTTGCTTGATGTACTGGGCCTATAATTTTGTTCAACGATGGATTGGTTTCCAACCTAAATTTATGTTCATGCTTAGGTGGTGTTTGACAGTTCACTTAAAATATCGTTTGTTTAAAATTTTTAAAAAATTAGGTGGTGTTTTTATATTTTTTTAATAGCTTCATGTTAACAATAAATTTTACAAATAAAAAGTATTATTTTAATATATATTTTTTAAAAAAATTAATTTAAAACATAATATATACACATTATCAAAAAAGTGTTCTCAGCTTATATTTTAAAAAATATATTTAAAGAGGCCTCAAGAAATAGTTATTAAACATAATTCAATAAAATATGTAGATTTGATGACATTCCAATTCAAAGTTTGGTCTTAGTCCAATGCGTATTGTTTTCCAATTTATTTTGGATTTTGATTCAATCAAATTTGGATGGCTCGTAGACCCACAACCATCCCAGGAATTTTAATTTTTTTTTTTTTTTTGTACTTTGACATGCCGATTCAAAGTCTTGTAATGGTTTCTTTCTTCTTCTTTTTTGCCAATCCCAATTTAAATGACCATATTAAAAACTACAGTCTAATAAATACCTTAATTTCCATTATTACGTACGTACGTTTTTATTATTTTTCAAATTCATTAAGAACAAAAATATAACTGTATATAGGTCAAAGTGAAATGAGAAAGCATTATCAAAACAATCAATATATTTTCTTAATTCCTTAAAAATTGTGTTTTTTATCAGATAAATTATTTTGGGATTGAGGAAAAAAATATTACTATAAAAATAAAATGAGAAATCATTATCAAAACAATCAATTTCCTTCAGAATTTTTCCCTTTTCTATCAAATAAATTATTTTGGGATCGAGGGAGGTAGTAAAAGGGAGAAAACAAGTCTATGCATGTGTTTAAAATTGTGTTATCTTCTTCTAATCAAGATTTTAAAAGAGTTTATAATAAGATTCATCCAAAATTTCAGTGGTATATATCTCTTAATTAACCAAATATTTTTAAATTTATAGTTATAGTAAAATATAAACCGTTCTACATCCCACCATATCAGATAAATAAATAGAATCTCTGCAGTGCAAGATAAAGATACTTTTCCGTGAACAGTTTATGATTGATATTTTCGTCATGAGCAATAATGGAGAATACCCTAAATTTCCAAATCCAACTTCTTCCATGCTAACCAATAACATGGGCACCCATAACTCATGAGGACTTCTCTTGTTTTTCTAAGAAAAGAAAATTTCTTTTGTGATGGGAACGTGAAGAGATATTGGATAGTTGATGTACGCATTTTCCATATATGTATACATAGTCTTTGACTTTTTGTAACTGAAATTGAATTGCTTGGAATCAATCTCATGAGATAATGTACTACTTACATCATTTCCATCACACTTTTGATTGAGAATGAAATGGAAAATCCTTTCCCATTCCTTAATTTTCTATTGTAAATTCCTAGTGTATATATATATATATATATATATATATATCTATATATATATATGTCCGCGCTCGGAGAATGATTATATAATTAATAATGATAAGGATTGAGATTTACTTTATCATCATTCTGTTAATTTATTCATTCATATTAACTCTTGTGATAGAGTTGTGATAGAGGTGAATGTCGAGATAGGCTCTGAAATAGGCTTGTGATCTCTTTGATTATCTCCTCTTTTTTTTTACTAACTGGAATGGTTCTGGTAACTCTTTTTATATATAATTTTTTTAAAAATTAACTCAATGCACATAATTAATCTTAGTTGATTTAGAGGGTCACATGTCACGTGAACATATATAGGATTATAAGATGCTTTTGTAGAGAATTTATAAAAATGGCTTGCAGGATCCAGAAAACATGCATGAACTGGCATCATCGAATCTTAACATTCCTAAGAAGAAGAAGAAGAAGAAGAAGAAAATCCTTATAAAACCTAATCATTAATTGCTCTCTTAATCTCTTAATTCAAAGTTTAATTTAAGCAAAAACAAAGAAAAAAAGAATTAATTTCCCAAAATTAAGAGGTCAAAATCAAAGGCCTAAGTGGGAATCAATTTAATTTTGAGATTATTATAAATCACGATTTCTAGAGCGGATATATTTTCCCATGTGCACTACTATTGTGTCAGCCAAAAATACGTGATGTGTTGAGTTGAATTGCAGTGTTTTCGGTGGTCATGATCATTAATCATGACATTGTGTCTATTTCATGGCTCTTTCTTGAGACTTTTTGAGAGCTTAATTAGGTTGCTAATTATTGTTAAAGAAGCCCTCTTAATTACCTTTCAGCAACAAATTACTCCCTAATATATATATTTTCTTGATTTTAGTTATCAAGCTATTTTGGGTCAAATGTTTTATATATATATATATAGAGGGTTTCATCCAAAAAAGCAATGAAGCATGCGATTCAATGATGAAATCATAAGAGGATACGTTTTCATATAAAAATAAAGTAAAAAAATTGAAAAATAAATGGTTTTACATAACAGTAAGGAAATACACGCACATGCACGCGCACATTTATATTTAAAGAAAGGAAATCACTTCCTACGTACAGAGGAACCAAATCTTAAAATTACACGAATCAAGAAACATGGCTTAAGCCTCTCAAGTTTCAATATTTGATCAGACACATGAAAGAAATTCAAGCCAGCTGCCATATCAGTATAGAAATTCTCAATTGCTTCTCACTATTTTGAATATGAGCTTGTTTGCATGCCGTTGGCTTCTTTCCAATTATTGAGCACCTCACCTGCGGTGCAGATCATTGCTCAAATTATTGTAGCACCAGGCAGGCGCCGTGATGGCAACAGTTTTTGTTTTTTGGGAACTAGCAAGTTCATGATGAGGTTAAGAGTTAATTTTAAGCCATTTCTAAGTAATTTCTAATTAATTCCTACACCAAGTTGGATATGCCTTGGAGGATGCCCTGTCCATGATTTTCTCCACTGAAATCTCAGTTTCTGTGACTACAAGCACAGGCCATGCCTACATTAGACATCGATAGCACCAAACTAGCTCATCAACAAAAAAAGAGATGCACAGAAATGTGATGTTGCATAATCGGAATCAAAATTAAAAGGTTATTATCATATAAGAAACATTTCGGTAACAGTGCATCAGAATTGAAGAACCTGTGTATACAAATATATAATTGTTCAACATATATAAGAAGAAAGGGGGGGAAGAAGAAGTAGCTCCTAACTTAGTATATTGATAAGTGCCAACGCATTGCTTGTCAGCCTGGTAACATTCACTATACTCTTCCTGATCTTGATCATCACTTCATCAGTTATATTCCTCTCTTCAAATCCTTCTGTGCAGGTATCCTCATCCGTTATCGCGGCACTTATCCATGTCTTTATATTAGCAATCTGAAATTCAATATCGGAACCTTTTAGGCTGCCTAAGGCCTTCAAAGACTGGTTGAGCTCATCGATGGAGTCTCCGATTACCTCAATGCAATCTTTAATAATACCAGCTTCAGTCTTGCTTAAGCTCTTTTGCTTTGATAGAGCCTTTACTAAGGATGATGTGTTGCTGGCAGCTTTTAGGGTCACAGTTAACGCTGTTCTGCATAGTTTGAGGTCATTGGTTTTGATGGTAGAGGTGTAAGAAGAGAGGGACTTGAAGCAAAGTTGTGGATATGTGGTAGAATTGCAAGCTGTCTGCAGGTAATTTGTGTAGGTTTTGCTGGTGGTATCTGCCAAGGAAAGCTGCACATCTGTTGATATGCATAGAAGCAAAGTAAGAAGCAAGGCTAGAACATTGAATGAGCTTGAGCTTGAGCTTGAAGTGATTTTAGCTGCCATGGCTTCTCTTTCTCTTATCTCTCAATCTCAATTTTGCATTGATAGGTGTGAGATGACTCCAATTTATAGGAAAAAGTGTACATGTATGCAAGTTCAAGTCATGGATAATGCTGTAGCATATATAAAATTATTCAAGAATTCAGGAGGAATTTAAATAAAGGACGCAAGGTGGCCATAACCCATAAAATATGAGATTGCACATGCATGAATATGATATGGTAGCTCTAGGTTGCAAGCTACATTAAGTTAATTGATAATTAAAAAAAAAACAATATTGAAAAAATAGTTTTATTTATAGTATAGAAATAGTTTCTGATTTGCCCTAATTTTTTTTCTTGTTGATTAAGAAACAAAAACTGAATTCACCACCAGCATAGCACAATGCTAAATGGTCCTAACACGCAAGGTCTCATGCAATCCTTGAATTTATCAGCTACTTAATTGACTTATAGAACTTGGATGAAGCATTATACGTTAGCATAATAAATTCAAATAAAAAAAAAGAAGAAGAAGAGAAAACTTGCTTATAGGCATAAATGTTTTTTTGAGTTAATGATATGACTTTTTCATAAATTCTTAATTTAAATGGAGTAAAATTAATATTCCACATATAAAATATTAAAATGACCATTAAACATTATGATTTTGATTTTTTATAAAAAATAGTTGTAATTTTGATGTATTTCTTATTTTGTTGGGGTGAAAAAATTCCACCTTTATTTATTATTAATAGAATGAAAATGTTTTTTTAATTCTCTGTTGAAAAAAAAAACCTAGAAAAGAAAAAGAAACTGAACAGCCCCTTGGCTACTGAGCTTATTTTTGCAGACAGCAAGCAAGTTCACGTACCAAACCTCAAAGAAATAATCAACTTTATAACCCTAGAATAGGCAGAACCATAGTGATGAGCACCATCCAAGGATCGAGTAGTACGAAATTGACAAACATGCTATCAACCTGTGAAAGAAAACACAAGGACCGGAATGAAAAGAGGAGCAGCAGAAGAGAGGGTGACTGCCAGGGCCACCTGCTTCAACCTGCAAGCTGAAGTACCCATTTCCAGCTCTACAACAACAAAAACAAGAAAATATGCGATCCGGGATACAACATAACGAATCATACCGCTTTGATCTACCAAACCTGAGTCGAACTTTCCCAGCTTGAGAGACAGCCTTGCAGGCCGAAGGCTCGACAGAAGTGATGAGGACGTTTACAAGCAGTAACTATATGCATAAGAAAGCAATAGCTCGTGAAACTTGCTTTCCACACCCAACAACAAAATCCAAAGAATGTCTATTTACAACAAATGCATAGAGAAACAATACATGACTGACCAGCTTGGCCACCATCATCACACCCCTGGCTACACTACACAAGACACAACCACCAGTTCTACACCATTTCCTTCGGTTCATGAGAGAGTTTAATACAAATTAATGTACAAGTCAGGGTACACATCAGAAATGCAACTGCTTACACTGTGTTGATTCGATGTCAGATGGGCAGTAAGGGCATTTAAAGGTTTTTGAGCCGTTCTTTGACATCTTGTCGATAGACTGCTTGCATAGCACATGGCTACATGACATTAACATAGGAGGGTTTTCCTCAGTTGATTGTTCCTTGGACACAGGACATACAAAGATGGAATGGAACTGAAATTCCCTACCCAACTCCACTGGCACTGGCACTGGCAACTGTTTCATTGACCGCCACTCATGTTTCTTCCCTGCCATCACAGTCATAAACTTCAAAAGAGGTGGCAGACCCTGGAACCCTGCTGCTATTGTCACACTCAATGGGCTTTCAAAAGACTGCCCCAAGAGATTGCAAAACTGCCTTGTAAGATCCTCAGCAACCACATTCCAATTAGTGGGCGATAGTAAATCAGAATAAGGAGATTGATGAAGCCTTCCAGACCACAGGAGACAGGACATAAGCTTCTGGATTTCAGAAAAATGGTTGGAACCAAAAGGAGAAATGTGAGTTCTGACATATGAAAGAGCTTTGCTTCTACTCCCACCTTGCAGAATTTCTACAAACTGTAAACAATGAAGTTTCAGCAGCAGGTCTGACCCGTTTTCTTTGAGCTTATTGGAATTGGCAGCAGCCCAGTTTAGTGCAGGCTCTAGATTTCGGTTCTTCATAGCTTCAAGTATCAGATACATTTCTGAGAAAAGAGATTTCATATCAGCAGTAGATTCTGGTTCGTTGGCCTCATTTATAAAGCAGTCACCAACATCAAACAGGCCTTGCCGATAGAAATGGCCTGCAATTACTTGGTTAACAGTGTGAGCATCAAAATCAATGTTTCTATAAGCCTTGGATATATCTGGGTTGAAAGATTTCTCAAGCTGCTTCGGGTACTTGCTCAGGGCTATATTCAGTTCCTTCTGTGTGCCTTCCATCTGACCAAGTGGAGCACTTTCTTGCAACTTTTTCTTAAGTTCACCAAGGACATTTTTAAAGTCCACTTCAGAACCAGATTGTTCTGCCTTCATAATTTCCAATGACTTCTCAATATCTCGCATCATCTGGTCAACAACTTCTTGTGTTTTAGAACCAGACATCTTTTGCTTCTTTGCAACACGATCAAATGCGTCCTTGATGGGATTCAGATCCATTTTTCACCTCACAGTCTCACCGGTTTAAGCTTAGAAATAGCTATGTGAAGCGCCTATAAGGAGGTGTCAGAAAGGGGAAGGTCATCACCACTTTTGATTGCAAACAACTCCATGACCCTAGCAACACAAAATTAACCTCTCCCAATATACAATCTTCAACTTAATTGGTATATCTTCAAACCAAAATTCCAATACCTTTCAAACAAGAAAAAAATCGAGCCGAGTTTGAAGTATCAAAATGTGGAGAAGAGTATTACATTAGTCCTTGCTGCTTCTGCAAGAAATGAAAGTAAAGAATAATTTATTTTCATCTACAAGAAACAGCGATTATCAATTTCAAATTAGTAGAACTCCATCGCAAATTCTATTTAAAAGCAGATTGCAAAACATCTTCAGTCCGTTGCAAAAAGCCTCAACACTCAAAAGTATTTGCAACGTATTTCATAATTCCATTGCTAGACTTACGATTGCGAATATTTTTTCAATGGATTTTCTTAATAAACTACAAAAATTCCGATACTTAATTGCTATCAATCAATTGCAAAATTCTGTCACTAATCCATCATTGTACACCCAACATAATATATAAATCAATCCATTTACATTAATTCATAAATTTTCCAGGATAATTTAGTGAAAAAATAAAGGAGCTGTAAAATCAAACAAACAAAAATCCACTTACACCTTCTACATAACTTTATTAAAAAAAAAATCAAACTTTCGAGGTAATTTAGCAATTTCATGAAAAAAATCAAAAACCCAAAAACAAACTCACTATAGCAGTGAAACAAGAAGAATAAGAAACTGGGTTCTGCCTTAATCGCAAAAATATCAACCATTTTTGCAAGAGTAAAAATTCAGCGAGGTCCAAGAAAATCGTAAAAGACAATACCAAAATGAATAACGTTAAAGAAAAGGAAGAGGAAGGGAGAGGGAGAGAGGCATACCTTGGGATGCCGTTGGGTTGGGCGTTAGATTTTGAGAAGTTTGGTCGGAGGCGGGAAGGAGGTTGCTGGCGGGTTCGGCGGCTGATGGAGTTGAAAGAGGTGGGAGAGAGGATCGAATGAATATCTGATCTCTTCTTCAGATCAAATCGGTTATTTTGCAATTTCTTTCAGGGAAAACTACATATTAGTCCAAATATGTATCATGAGTTTCACGTTTTGGTCCCTATACTATTATTATTATTTGCTAGAGGAGCCTTGATCCATAATCATAATTATTAAATCTGGTATGATTTGGTAGGTTGAATTTGTTTTGAAACATTGTGAAACTTTTATGGACGAAATAAATTCAAAAGAGTAATTCTGAAAGAAAATAAAAAAAAAATTCCAAAACAAATTTCAACGTTTTCTCAAATATGCAATTTCATAAATAATTAAATATATTATAATTTGATTAGGGTATGTTCTAATTCAAGCTGGGACACTTGGAAGGGCAAGCATTCTTTATTTGAGGGCTAGAGGCAACCTCAAACAACAACAGGTGTCCTGAAAAGATAAGGTAGGACATTTTTAGGGCAGTTTGCAAGGCTCGTGAAGCCAAAAGGCTTTTGGAATAAGCTGTCAGTTAATCAAGTACAAAGGTCAAACCCTATAGTAAGCCAAGTGCCTGTCCTATAAGATCTGTACGATTTTTTTTTTAAAAAAATAGTGTAATAAATTAAAAATATTCACGGAATAACATAGTTAAAAACAATTTTGATGAAATAATATGATTCATACATGAAATGTAATGCTGGAGAAATATAATATTTATAGTTTATTGTTATTTTAAATAGTGATATCCAATAAAAAAATATTAAATAAATAGGAGAGAACAAAAAAATAAAAAATTTTGAAGTCACGAAAAAACTTTAATTACAACATCATCAATACCATTAAAAAAATTTTGATAAGATAAATTCAATATTATCAAGGGAAGCCATGAAGATAACTCGAGTGAACCATATTTGACGTCTAAATATTTTTATAAATATTTTATGACTTAGATATTTATTAAGATATTTATCTTAATAAAATTTATATAAATAGATTATTTTAAAGCTCATTTCTCTAGATAACACAAGTTTAACCAAGTTTAATACAAGATTTATTAAGGTTTAAGGAAAATTTAAGTTTAGAATAACATTTATTTTTCTTGTCACCTAAATAAATATTATATTAATATAAGCATCCGAATATTTTTCTTGCAGGTTAGTCAAATTCATCGAATCTTTTGAATCTAGTTTTATTAGCCGATAAAAAATGCCACGATCTTTCTCATGAGCATTTTTTCTGGATTCATCAGATAGAATAATAGAGACTCAACCTTTAAACAATCCCTATTTCTAATCAGAGTTACCTAATTAATTAATTATTAATGGACTACATGTTTGTCATGGAACTTGCCAAATAGAGCAGTGAATGAAGGAAAAATGATTATTAATTCAAACTATAGCAGAAACAACCATTTACGTTTGGGTAACAAACAAGCTGGAAAATATTATCCAACCAAATTGATAGGCCATACAATTCATGGATTTCCTTTACACAACTATTTCACAATGAAACACAACAGAGAAAGTATCAATTAACTTGTGGATTTTTTTTCTTTTAATATGGGTGTTCGGGTCAATTTTCGCGTATCTCAACTTATCTCACGAGCTTTAAGGTTAACGACTATATATGTTTCCAGTAGTTCTGAGGGGACTCGAACTCATGACTATTAAGAAGTAAATCAAAACCTAACCAGTGGAGCTGTAGGTTATTAACTTTAGCTAATTAAGATTACTAGAGGTGATTAATTAAGTCCGTTAACGAGAGCCAATGCATTGCTTGTTAACCGTGCAACTGTGGCAATGTAGCTCCTTATACTGTCCTTAATTTTCCCATTTATAGCTTTTCCAACAAAGCCATCCATTTTCATGTATCTTAATCTGTCAAGGCAGCACTTACCCATGTTTGTATGTTGCTCTTTTCCATTTCAAAACCTGGGCCTTCAAGTTCACTCACTGCTAGCAATGACTCCGACGCTCATCAACCGATTCTTTCATGGTTTCAACACAATCCTTTATGGCACCAGCTTCTCTAGGCCTTAACTCGCGCCTTTCCAATAACTTTTTCACCATGTTTAACGGCGATTCTGCGCATTTCAGGGTCTCGGATAGGGATGCATTGGCTAATTAATTGTGTAGGATTATCTTGAATGGTATTAGCATAACCTGACAGTGTCTTGTAACATAAGTCAGGATACCTTGTAACCTCACATGAAGCTTGATAAAATCATCACCGGAACCCATCTGGGTCTCGAATTTTTCAACAAAGCAAAGTTTTTGCTACAGAAAAGAAAGCTAGATTGATAAGGATTACAAGGCTATTGCAGTATGATTGTTTTGTAACTGCTGAAGATGCCATTACTGTAGAATTGGTATTTTGAGGGATGGTGTGTGTGGATGGTAGGAAAAAGTTCCTAATATAAACTTTTTAAAAGATAATGTGCCCTGCAATTGTAAGGAACTGTGAACCTGTGGGGCAGGGGGTCACAGTTCCTTGAATTATTGATTGGTAACAGAAGAACCGATTGGGAAAGACGAGATAGGGGCGGTGGTGATTCACATGCACTGATTGTCACTTGTGAAAAAAGATTGAAACCTCCAGACTAGCAGAAGAGTTGCAGCTTTGTCAGTGGTCCTCTATTCACTATAGACAAAGGAAGCTGATCATTTTTTTTTTTGTTATGATTGTCCTGTATGAATATAATCCAGGAGCAAAGGATTATGAAAGTTTGCGAAGTCGTATCAAATCCAAAAAACTTTTTGTCCAGTATATTATGCATGGACTCTGGAGGGAATTCAATGAAAAGATGAATACCAATACCTGGAAACAGAATACCTGATTAGCACATATATAGTCAAGTAGGAAAACATTTGGTAACCATGATTTTCTACTCCTGCCTACCATTTGGAAAGAGCCACGGGAAAAATGGAAACGAAAACATCACAAGCTCACAATGTCTAAGTTCTGAAGGCATTGTTATGTTAACATCAGTAGGGGCAATTGCCTTCATTGGAGTCTCAGAAAAGAATGAAGTAGGTGTCACTCACGAGATCTTATATCAAAGATTGTTATCTTAAATTCATTTCTTAGGTGATCTTAAGATATTTTGATACTAATAAGTTATAACATGTAGAAAATACAGTTACATGAGAACAAAATAAATGCAATTTTCCCAGTCAATCTGACTGCAGCAGCATAAAAAAATTTGTATTTATCCTTCAATTAACCAGTCGTTACTTGCCTATCCCTGGCATATCTGAAACATAAAATAATGAATGCGTCATCAACTCAGATTTATAATCAAAGATCTCTTGTCCGGCAAATCATTAATCCAAAACTCTCCTCGTTTAACTATAAATTTTCTGATGCACAAAAAGATACAAACCAAACTGAAACAATGCAGTCAGTCCGATTTTGCTCTATCAATCATGGACATGGGCAGTGGTTATGAAGTTACAGGACATTGTTAAGAAGCTTTCTTTGGAGGAGACATGTTACTGATGAGGGAAATTACAGTGCCGATCGTGAACATCTGCACCAGCAATCCTGTTCAGACAAGAACAAGAAGATTTGAAATATTTAGAATGTAAAGCCTCAGAATTATGCACTTAAGCATGAAGAATATGTAACTTACCGAGTAAAAGAACAAAAGTCTCAATAAGTTCAAACTTTTTTGTTTCCCATTCAGCTGGATTCTGAATAACCTGCCCAGTAAAAACCAAACAATTTCATTAGATATCAATTACAATTATTTTTTCATATTTCAGGGGTAAATATCAGGGCTCTAGTGATTTCATTTCTCATTTAATTGGCTGGTAAACGAATAGTCTGCTCGTTTTTGCAGTCTGGCAATCCAATTATAGAGAAAATATGAAATCAATTTATACATGATTTACAAGAATACAACGTCAAAGGCCCCTGGCATGATAAGCTCCATCATAATTACCCCTGGCATTCGCGAAAATAGATGTACAGCATTACAGGAAGAATAACACCAAGGATGGACCAACCTTTTAACCTCTAATTTCAGCCAAATTCCATGAATCTAAGGTATTATATTACATCGTACTTCATTCATCCAAAAGACCACCTACTCTAGCCTGTCTGCAAAGTACCCCTGAATCACTAATTGTATGTATAAGAGCATTATCATATTTTGGATCTATGGGTAAACAATCTTCAAGGAAAAGATATATTCCAACAACAATTCTTCTAAAAAATAATCAAGCAATAATGAAACTAGCTTACCTCTAATGTTGAACTACTACTAACAGCACAAAATATAGATAGAAGCACTGTGATAGTTGACACGGCCAGGTAAAATCTCAAGAAACCTGCTCGGCTGCGCCTTCGGCCTTAAACAAAAGAAAATGAATGAATGTTAAAAGATGCAAAACTTCCAAAAAGGTTTTTAAGAAAAATGAAGAAGAAGAATCATGTAAGCAACCTAATTCCCCAATTAGAAGAGAAATCAACCCAATGACAGAAGATGAAACAGCAAGTATGTTCGGATCCTTCCCCTTTGAGATTGGTAAAACCACATATAATAATTCTATCAATTGAAAGATACCCTGCATTACGAAGAAAATCACATCAATGAAAAACAGAGGATCCTACATGTGAATCTAATCAACTTCTTTAAGGATAAAGATGCTTAATAATAATTTTAAAAAAAAGTGATTCTAGAACTACAATTGTAATTCTAATAAGTGTAAAGCACAAAAATCTTAAATGAATACCTAGAAGGTCTAGAAATATTGAGCTACAACAAAAGGTTTGAAATCTATGAAAATCAACTAATCTACAGAATACAGTAACTTCAAAAATCACAAAGTTATCGATTGGACAGCTCAAGTAAATCTAAAACTATATTCGAACAAAACCTAATGAACCAGAATCAACTTCAGCTAGCATCTGAAACTTGGAGTCCTTAAATGATAAACCAAGTTTAATTCTCACTTTCCATGTGGAACAGATTACTAAAATGACTTTCCTTTTACTAGAACCCCCTCCTTATATTGGTACACTCCAGACCCATGAAAACCCCACTAACCCATAGAAAGTGAATTATGGTTCAAAGACTCGGTAGGTGGCTAACACAAATCTTTAGCAAATGCTAGAATTCAAACCTTAGACATGCATCCACCACTCAACTCCAGCTCATCCCTTTGCCACTAAACCAAGCTTGTGTGATTTTTGAGATACTTAATATCTTTTCGATCAAATTTACCAATAAATCAGGTCAAGTCAAGTCAAGCAGTACATTGTATTCAAATACACAAAGGAAAAAAAAATCCTTTCCCTGCCAATAACTCAATGAGATTAACAGTTCTGCACTTATTCATCAAACAATAAGCAAGAAAATAAAAATAAAAATGATCAATTCAATTGTCTTTAAATAAATTAACACTATCAAACTCATTAAAATTACCAAATCAATATGCTAATGTACCTGAATAAAGATTAGAGCTTTGAGACGAGACTTCCCTTTAGCAACCTTTGTGTAACCTATGAGAAAAATTTAACAAAAACCCACATCAAAAATCAAACGAAAAAACTCAAAAGAATCAAACTTTGAACAAAATGAAACCCTTTTAGCCATTGAAATAAAGATTTACAGATTCAAAAACAAACCATAATATTATTGATTCAAATAGATGAAAAAGAAGAAAAGAAAAGCATACGTGAATCAACCACCATGCGGTAGGAGAAATCAGAACCGTCGGTTCCAGATGGCCTCCCGGCTTTTCTCTGCTGCATCTCTTCTTGTTTCTTTGGTCACTGGCTGGCTGGAGATGTGGGAGAGTTTAATTGTTAGGAAATTAATAATTTTTGGGTTTTATTGAGATTTTGAAAAACCGAGAGAGGATTTGGTTTTCTTAAACAGTCCTAAACAATTTTAGATTTCTGATTTTGACCCCGTAAAATTTTACTATTTTGCTGAAGAGCTACCCAAGTTGAGTTAATTATAACTTAGTCTTTGTAGTTTGTAAAAAATTGAAAAATCAGTTGATCATTGTTAATTTGTTTCTCCCCCCTTAAAATACCTTTTTTTCCTAATAGAGTTTAACCATTGGTTAATTTCTTTATATTAAATTTGTGATGAACTATTGATCTATAGAAAAATAAACAACTGAGATTTTTAATGAAGGGGCATGTTCAAATTTTTAATCCATGGGAAAAAATAAACATGTAATATTTAGGATGGAAACGTAGCTCCGATAAGAAGGGCTTGGTATTATTCACGTACGAATTTGAACTCACCTAACCTAAAACCCAGTGAGTTTGGATTTTGAATACCGTAACCGAACCCGATATGATATCCATTTGGGTACCCATAACCCGACCCAATTTATAGAAATGTGCATGGATTCTCACCGTTGAATTCTTGAAGGGCAGGAGAAGCGGGACTCCTTTGCTGAGCTTATTTGTGATTCAAGCCTTCAAAAATTGATTTTCTGCCGGTAGCCACGCGGAATAACCTTAACTGGAATAAATTTGAAATGAGAGAACAAAACAGAGGAAGAAACACTTAAGACTTGTATATATAGATCTCACATGAAACAAAGCGCAATGGATTTTGAATTTTTTCCATTAACAGATTAGGGATTGGGAATTTCAGGATTAGGGTTTCCTTTTCTTAGTGAACAAAGAGAACTTGAAAGAAAAATAAAGAGCAAAACTTTTGGCTAATTGGAATGATTCTGTTATCGCAAGCACACAGAAACAAGAGAAAAAAGGGAAGAGCATCAAAGCTAAGAGAAGAGATTAGTTTCCGACCTGGCCAGAAGGAGTAGAGGTGTTACAATTGACTTCCCCGGTCAATTTCAAAAATCAAAAGGCAGAGAAGGTAGCCAGAGACAGTCAGACAGACGGCTGAAGAAGCGAGAAGGGAAGACACCCTTCGCTTTCAATATATCAGCTATGGCATAAATGCAATTTTTTCAAACTTTGAAGACATTATTAAACTCCAGATCAGGCTCACGTAAAGCAGTGTTCATATACAACCCGAATTCCAAACCCGAACCATCCATAAAATTTCTTGAGGCAATATTTATCAGGCGCGAATAAAATTGTCATCCCTAACAATTTAGTGATTCGCGACTTCAATTGAGATTGCCATCATGGTTTCTGGTCGTTGCGAAACAGGGTGGTTGGGAATTGTTTGCAACGAGGAATTGTATTATTATTTATAATTTATTTTTGGGTGTATATATTATTTATATTTTTGGAGATACTTATGATTAAAAAATATTAGAATTTATTGAGTTTAGTTATTATAGTTTTTGCAGTTTTTTTTTAAGCATATTAAGATTTTAAGTATAGTTTTTATATAGAAAAAACTTCATTTAAAATTTGTTAAAATTAATTTTTTTTAACTCTTTAAAATCACTAATTAAATTAAATGTCAAATTAATAAACTGTATAATAAGTCTTATAAAAACTATTTTTGTTAGACATTGATGGACAAAAAATTATAAATAGAATTTTCATGGAATAGCTTCGATGATTGCTAGAATTAAATTAGTGTTGCAGTTTTAAGCCATGACATTAATTAAATTTATATCACGGTTTATAATCATAATATTTAATTAATATTATTGTTCAAAAACACTACATAAATTATATATATATATATATATATATATATATATATATATATATATATTTTTGTTTACAACATTCAAAAACATATTATTTCACCAAAAAAATTTATTGCTAAATAATATTCAAGATAAAATTGAAGAGGCCTTAGAGAAGCAACTACTAAATTGAAAGAAGACGCTTGGGTTTGGGTGGATTGAAAATTAGGACTCATTCAAAAAGTTGTTATAAATTCAGGGACTAAAGTGAACAAAAAAAGAGAGGAAAGATTGGCGTGTGCAAACCACACGACAATGAGTGGAAAGCGTCGTCTCGCTTTGGATAGCGCGTGAGGACTCAAACAGCCTACAAAAACAGTCTTTTTTGGTGCCGTTGAAATCATCACGTTGCTATCATTCTTTCACAGTGGGGCGTGTCTAAAACGAAGGGAGCGGGAGCGTTTTTTCTTCTTTCTTTTCTTCCCTTTTTCTCTCTCCTTCCCTTCTTTCCCACGCATGATATATATATATATATATCAAACTGGCTTCACCCACTTATCTCTAAGTTGTACTAGTAATTATGAAATCAATAAGCTCCACCGTAGAGGGTTCTACGAGCAAAAAGCAACCCAGCATAACAAGGGTTTGAAAAGACATCAAAAAATTACAAAGGGCAAGCTCATTGCCCACTGCTAAATGAAAAACAAAAAAAGAGAAGCTGAAATGTTTAAATATATGTCATGTGATATACCTATTCAGCCCGGAGCTTTCATTGCTTGATGGGAGTCTTATGCATGTTTGAACAGCTTCATGCTTAGCCAATGAGAATACACAGCAATGATCAGGATAGGAAGTGTCAAGGGTACCAAGAAGCAGTAATACCTGTTATTATAAAATAAACTAATACCAACTTAGATTTTAGCCACAAAAAAAGAGCCAAACGCAGCAGCTAAATAAAAATCACCTGTCGTTTTGAATAGCAGAGATGATAGGACTGTCCGATAATGGAAGAAGCTTTGATATTACTGCCGCAGATAGAAATCCCACAAAAGAAACGGAACCGATCAAGATAAGCAACCATCCACTAAACGTTGCCGTTTTGCTGAATCCCATTCGATAAAAAAACCATTGCTCTCTTTGAAACCAAATTTGGGATCAATTGTGTAGAGCGAGGAGGAGCGCAATGGAGACGGCTGGGGAGGGATAATTTCAGAAAATACAAAGGTAAAATTTGTCATTCGAGTCGGGTATGAAGGAAAACAAATCGGAACTCATAGCTAACAAGTGTGTCTAATGCTTCCATTACTAAATTTACCATTGCGAATACTTTTGCGATGGATTTTCTAAATTATAACTACAGAAATCCTGTCACTAACATAATATATAAATCAATCCATTTGCATTAATTCATAAATCTTCATGGACGATTTAGTGGGAAAAAAAATAGAGGAACTGAAAACATCAAACAAGCACAAATCCACCTACACCTTCTAGGTAACTTTATTAAAAAAATTCAAACTTTCAAGGTAATTTAGCAATTTCATGACAAAAATCAAGAACCCAGAAAAGAAAACCACTTTTAATCACAAAAATATTAACCATTTTTGCAAGAGTAAAGATTCAGCGAGGTCCAAGAAAATCGTAAAAGACAACACCAAAATGAATAACGTTAAAGAAGAAGGAAGGGAGAGGGAGAGGGACATACCTTGGGTTGCTGGCGGGTTGGCCGTTAGATTTTGGGAAGTTTTGTCGGCGGCGGGAAGGAGGTTGTTCGCGGGTTGGGCGGCTGTCGAGTTGAAAGAGCATAGGAAGAATGTCTGTTATCCTCTTTAGATCTGCTGTTTTGCAATAGTTTTTAAGGGAAAACTACATATTAATCCAAGCATTTATCTTGAGTTTCACGTATCAGTCCCTGGCTTATTATTATTGTTGTTATGATCATAAGTATTAAATTTGGACCGCCTTTGCATGTTGATTCATTGATAAAACTGGGTCGCGGCACCCAGAAACAAAAAAAAGATTGAATTTGGCCCTTCATGGTGGTTATTGTAAACTGGGTCAAGTTTTCTTTTAGACCAAGATGGATGTTGATCTAGTTAAACATGAGGCATGACCTATGATCTGGGTCAAGTATTAACTTCTCAAAAAATACTTCCGAGGTGTTAGCAAGATCACTCAGTCACATTAGTGGTTTTACTACTACAAAAGGACCTCGGAAAGTATTTGGGTCGATCTTAGGTTTAAGATTTGCCCTAATAGCTAGGCTGGGCTGGGTCAGGTCCTGGAAAAATTATTGGGTCTGACTTAGCTCTTAAAAGAATGAGTTTTGCTCCAATTATAAAAATAATGTTGAAATGGTAAAAAATGCCATAATTAATTTGTGGATATTTGGCTTGCCCTACAATCTAGAAAGCACATGTTCATTCATATTTTTTGTATGGATCTTTGATCATCAGAACTGTTCGAGTAATATATAGTTGAATAAAATTATTTCTTCCTTTTGAAGGAACTTTTACTTCCACCGTACTTAAGAAGTATTATAAATAAATATATACAACAAAGAATAATTAATGTTTATTCTTCTTTGTTATCATCACAACCTTTACAAAAAACTTGGTTTATATATGTAATTCAAAGCTTAACTAAATCACATCAAGCGGAACAGCTGCTAATTAAAGCATTGACAAAATAAGAATTTATTTACAAAGATTTGCCTCAACGTTATTAAATAATTATGACAGATAGTTTCATAGTTAATTAACGTACGGTTAATTAAGCAAGTTGATCAAATAAAGTTTTATTTACGAATATAATTATTCAAGCTGATTTCATGGCATACGTTTTCTCTTGCAAGCATAGCATGTCTTCTCTTCGTAATAATCACCGATCTGCTTTAATTGCCCTGCTTATTATTCTATGCATTACGTAATTGACCCAGAAAGAGGGCAATCGTATGCACTTTTGTCAAGGGTTTTCCTTTCTATAATGACTCCTGTCAAGGTTAACGATAACAAAGAAGATAATATGATAATTATCGAAGATTATGAACTTCCTTCTTGGAGGATTTGATCACAATATGTTGTGAAATCTGATACTATATGTAGTTAAATTATTGTACCACCCTACCAACATTGTACTGAGGATTTTTTATTTTATTTATGAATGTATGATTTAGAAATATCCGATTAAGAAAAATATTTTAATGTATGAATTATAAACTAAAAATAATTTATTTTATTTAATATTTTTATTAATCTCGGTTAGCTGATTGGTATACCAATTTGATATGTAATTTAATTTAAATTTTTTAAAAGTAAGATGGAAATTAATTTAATATAACTTCATCTACTCAATGAATGAATCTACAACCTTCATCAATTTGATTAAAACTTTTTTTAACTTAAAAAAATAATAATATCATATTGAAATAATATCTTTTTAATTACTTGATTAATCATCAATCTCGTCAATTGAGTTGTTGAGTCATCGTAGTACTGTACTGTATGACTTTAATAACATTGCTATTTAACAAATAGTTAACTCATGTCTTGTCTCTTGCCTCTTGCTTCACTTTAATTGATTTTGTATGCAGAAATAGTTATTTACGCAAAAGGAGCATTAATTTTCGTTTGTGCACTAAGCAAAGACAACATGGAGTGGAGTACTCAACATGTTATCTTGCATTTTCATATATATGGAATAATATTACTCTGCACTTTCAAATAATCAAGAGACCCTCTGCTAACAAGCTATTATATATGACCCTTATGAGCCTCAAGATCCAAATCAGAAAAAATGAAACGAAACACAATCATGTCAACCAAGGTTAGGCTACTTGCAACATTGTTATTCTTCTCTTCAATGCTCTCATTTGCAGCATCAAAGAGCACCGAAGCCAACATAACTTGGTGGTGCAACCACACACCACACCCTTCAGCATGCATTTACCACATGAGCCATAGCCACCATCATTTTTCTCTCAAACATAGGTCCCAATTTCGGATAATGTCTATCCAATTAGCCCTTGAGAGCGCCCTCATTGCAGAAGGTCAGGTCTCACAATTCGAACAGAATTGTGAGAACCAGAACCAAAGAGCTGTATGGTCGGATTGTTTAAAACTTCACTCTAATACCATTCTTCAACTTAACCGCACCCTAATTGGTTTAGAAAAGAAGAGGCTTCCGTGTACAGATCTTGATGCGCAAACATGGCTAAGCACGGCTCTAACCAACATCCAAACATGCCGAACCGGGTCCTTGGACCTTAATGTGACAGATTTTACGATGCCAGCCGCGTCGAAAAACTTGTCTGAGCTCATTAGCAATACTCTGGCTATCAATGGGGTTTTGCTTGCAACTGAAGATAATAACACACAAGGGCACTTTCCTAGCTGGTTCTCGAGGAAAAACAGACGGCTATTGCAATCTACATCAATAGCAGCAAAGGCGAATCTAGTCGTGTCAAAAAGTGGTTTAGGGAATTTTAGGACTATTCAGGCAGCTATTGATGCAGCCTCAAAGAGGATGTTCAGAACTAGGTTTATTATATATGTGAAAAGAGGAGTTTACAGGGAAAATATTGTAGTTAGAGTTAACAGCAACAATATTTGGCTGGTTGGAGATGGATTGAGAAATACTATAATTACAAGTAGCCGGAGTGTTGGGGCTGGTTATACAACTTATAGTTCTGCAACCGCTGGTAAGAAATTATATCTTTTCATGCTTAAATTTATCCATGATAATTGCTATCCGCTATCCTTCTATCAAGTTAACTTTAGTTTTAACATACGATCAAATATATTTTCGAGGACCAATAATTTTGATTGAGATGAACAGAAAGGGAGAAGAATGAAGCTTTGTTGGTATAGGAATATTTAGGAGAAGAATTCATAGAGTTAATAATTAAATAGGCAATTGCTGAATTGTTTATGTACGTATAATGTTTTAATGCTTTGCTCTCTTCCCTTAAAAGCTACGATTTCATAATAAAGAATGGATATAGTAATTATATATTTTTTAGCTAGAGATGTCTTGATTCTCAATCAAATATCCATGATTTTGCCTTTTTTTAGCTTTTAATTCTAACAAAAACCATTACAAGTAATTCTATATATTTTTCGGCAATTTTAGTTGTTTGAAATAATGTTAGACATGATTTTAATTATAATATGGACCAAGTTTTTCAGCACCTTTAACTGGAGTGATAACTTATGGTTGTGCTCCATTATTTACTTGTCCACTAAGCTAAAGAAATAAGCCTAATTTACCTAAATATTGATTTGTAGGTATTGATGGCCTTCGCTTTGTGGCTCGTGGCATTACCTTCATAAACACGGCAGGTCCACTAAAGGGTCAAGCAGTTGCGCTCCGATCAGCCTCAGATCTCTCAGTTTTCTATCGATGTTCCATTCAAGGATATCAAGACACCCTTTTTGTCCACTCTCAAAGGCAATTCTATAGAGAATGCTACATCTTTGGCACCATAGACTTCATTTTTGGTAATGCAGCAGTCGTGTTCCAAAATTCTATTATTTATGTGAGGAGGCCTTTGAAGGGTCAAGCAAATATGATAACAGCACAAGGCCGTAATGACCCTTTCCAAAACACCGGAATTTCAATCCATAATTCTCGAATTCTACCGGCGCCTGACTTGAAGCCGGTAGTTGGAGCGTTTGAAACATACTTGGGGAGGCCATGGATGCAATATTCTAGGACTGTTATTCTTCAAACTTACATTGATAGTTTTATTAATCCATCAGGTTGGTCACCATGGCTACGTACTAGTAACTTTGCTCAAGACACATTGTATTATGGAGAGTATAAAAATTTTGGGCCTGGCTCTTCAACCAAAAGGAGGGTTGCTTGGAAAGGATATCATGTTATAACTAGCCCTGGTGTGGCCTCACGTTTCACTGTTAGAAACCTCATCGCTGGAGATTCATGGTTGCCAGCAACCAAAGTCCCATTTACTCCTGACCTTTGACCATCTATGCTGTGGTATTTTTCACTGTATTTATTTTGCAATTCAAATTTTTTTTGTACATTTTAACACACTGAATGTACAAGTTAATTTATAAATATTATTTAATTGACTGGAGCTATTAACTAGAAAAGAAAATACATTTGTTTGTTTTTCTTCGGTGAATGTGTCGAATTTTATTCATTACAAGATTTAACAGTTTTACCGATGGAATTTTTCCATCGGCGTAAGACACATATTCCGTCAGTAATTAATTTACCGACGGAAATGCTCCGTCGGTGAATCATTCATCGGTAATTTTTTGTCCGTTGGTAAATCCATCGGAAATAAAAAAATAAAATTACCCGTTTTATTTCATCGGTATATCCCTCGGTAATAATTTTTTTATTACCAATGGATGTACCGACGGAATTACCAATGGAAATTCCATCGGCAATTCCGTCGGTAATTATTTAAAAACGTTTTAAAAAAATTTGTTTTATAAAATTATAAAATAATTAAATTAACATAAATCAACACTGTATAATATATACTCAAAATGCTTGAATTAAAAAATAAGAAAATCAACTCAAACAAATTTACAACAAATAAATAAAATGAAAAAATAAATTCATATGAAAAATTCATATGAAAAAAATGAAGTTGCAATTGCTAAAAATTTAAAAATCCTATAAATAAATCAACTAAAAATTGATCTCATGTGAAAAAACAAATCTCACAACAACATTTATACAGTTATTAAGAACAAAACAATAAAAAATAAAATAAAAACAAATATAGTGAAAAAAATCATGAAAAAGAAGAAAAATCTTACCTTAATGCATGTAGTTGCAAGTGAAGCTAAGGAGAGAAAAAAAATTTCGTAAAGCATATTAATTAAAAAAAACTAAAAGGATAAAAGAAGAAAGAAAAAGAAGACATACCCGAGCATGGAGAAAAAGAGAAGGAGATGAGGAGAGAAAAGAAGAGAAAAAAATAGATATTGATGTTTTTTACATATAGTGAAGAAGAAGAAGTAGAAGTAGAATAAGAAGAAGAAGAAGAAATAAGTATGTCTCTTGTGAAATAAAGGGACCCGGGCTTTTTATTGGAGCGCGTTAGCGACGGATTTACCGACGGATAATTGAATATTAATTTTTTTTAATTATTCCATCGGTAATTCAGTCGCTAATATTTAATTTAAATTTTCAATTTCGTAAAAAGTTTTCAGAAACCGCCAACAATTACCAATGATTTTTTAGTCCGTCGGTGATTCCATCTGTAATATTTAAATGAAAATTTTAAATCAATTGAATTTTTTCAAAAAACCGCTAAATAACACCTACAACTTTTCATTCCGTCGGTGATTTTGTCTGTAAAGAAGAACAATTAACAGTGCAATTGGAAAGTGAACAGTTATGGAGCTCTTTGAAAAATACCGATGGACAAAATCCGTCGGTGATTCCCTTTGTAATTGACACGATGAACAGTGTAAACAAGTTTACCGACAGATTTACCGACAAAATAAATTCCGTTGATAAATCCTGACACGTCATCATTTTTTTTTTGCTTTGTTTTAATTTTTTTTCTCACCGTAATTCCCTCATCATTGATCAAGGGAATAGTTCCATCAGTAAAATCCCTCGGAAATTTACCGATGGAAATATTCCCTTGGTATTTTCATTTGTATTTATCGGTTTTCTGGTAGTGATTAAAGAAAACAAAGTACAATAATTTTTTTTATCTAAAGTGTTACACATGTAGAATATTGTGGCGATCATCCTTCTAGATCGAGAATGGTGTGGGAGGAAAGGTGTGGAAAGGAAGGACAAAAAAAAAGAGGGAGTGAGACTTGTCACTAGAAAACCTAACCGGCCTCAAAATTCAGGTAAAGAGATTGATTGCGTAAAGAAAAGATATTAGCATCCCTAATATGTCTTATTTGAGGTAAGCTGTATTGTTCATTTGTCTGATGTAAACTAAGGTATTGTTGTTTTTTCTAATCGTTGGTTTGTCTATGGTTAAAGAAAAATCATCATCGAAAAGAAAATTCTTATCTTATCAGTTTAAAAACCTAACCGTTTTAATGTCAATATAAAAACAAAATGAACTACCTTTTCATCTAATATTGAAAATAAATCTTACGTATAAGTTTATAATCTTGGATACTAAAAGAAAATAAAATAATATTTTGGTATTTTTTGAACAATAACCAAACAACTTGTCGTCTGGTTTTTTTTTGTTTTGTCAAAACAGCTTCATTTTGACTTTAGTGTTTTAATTTAGGGATTTGATCAAAGATTAATTTAGTATTTTGACTTTTAATTTCTTCCAATTGCATCCTTAATTGACCTCGAACTTCTAATTTTATGCAATTTTACCCTTACCGAATATCAATATCAGTTCTAGATCGATTTTAGCGTCTTTTTCATTTTCATCATTGCTCTTAGATTTATGCAAATTAACCCTCAATTGACCATTAAATTTTTAATTTTTTTTATTTTCACCCCTGTCCTCAAAAGAACCACGGCAGATTCAACAAAAAAGAGAGAAGACAACTTCAATGCAGATACCATGGGTGAGAATGAGAGAACTAAATCAAGGACAGCAACGGTGGTGCGAGCTCCGTCGTTGTGATTTTGTATATATTGGATCCATAAGAAAAAAAAGAAATGTGTTAAGATGCAAGTTTTCATATGAAGTTGAGAATAATAAGAGGCTCAAATAATATATTATTCGTCATCATTATTTATATAAGTAGAGCAACATTTAATAATGAGAGTATAAAATACTAATTATACGCAATTTAGGAACACAGATTCACTGCACCAATCAATTAAATATTAATTTGAACCATATCTGCATGCATGAAGTCATGAACATAAAATATTTTCATAGATTATGGCCTACTCTAACCCAAAACTACCTCCCTGGTAGAAATATGCATGCTGTCTAAAGTATTGGGCTTAGTCTACATGGAGAACATGGAATAAATAATCAACAATTAATATTTTTTTCCGAACCAGTTTCTATCAAAATTAAATATCAATTAAGTGTATTAACTAAGTGAGTAAATCTTCTTAGATTTTTATCTTAAAACTTGAATTCAGAGAGGAAGGAAATCTCATTAACTACAAAATTTATCCCTTAAATTTTTTTCTGGCATGATTTTCAATATTTTTTTTTAAAAAAATTCAATGAGACAGCTGCTTGTTCCGTGCTCGATTTCGTTATGACTTTTGAGACAGTGATATCTCACAAGGTCAAGGTCAAGCTTTTTGAATCTTAAATTATTTTGGTACGAAAGTAAAGAATTTAGTTGTCCTAACTTTGATAATATAATGTCTAACCAGTACTCTCCATCGGGAAGCTCAAGAAGCTGGCGCCGCACCTGCCCAAAAGTACTAGTAATTCTCGGCTTCATGTTTTGCATACGTGTACAAATCTCCCTCGTCGTTTACTTATAGTCTTAGGAGCGTGTTTGAGAGTGTGGTTACGTTTGCTTTTCAAATAGTTTTTCGTGCCGAAATACATGTCAATGATATTTTTTTATTTTTTAAAAATTATTTTTGACATCAGCACATCAAAACGATCCAAAAAGTACAAACCGCACTCAATTTTAGTAAAAAAAAATTCAAAATTTAACAAAACACAAGTACAAACGCAATACCAAACACTGCTCTCATCATACCTCATTCCAAAAAAAAAAACACTATTAGGAAATTTTATGATGTTCATATCATAAATTCATAATTACATAATTTTTTTATTATTATTATTATTATTATGAATTTCGGACCAACTTTATATATCTCGATTAATTTTTATAAATTTCTAATAATTTTGAGATTTGTAAAGTTCAAACTAATACCCTTTAAAAAAATAAACTTAGAATCTAATTAGTGAATTATAATTTTTAGAATTAATTACATGATATTTATAACATGCAAAAGAGATATACTATATAAAAAGGAGAGAGAGAAAATAAAAATATTTTTTTTTAACAGTAAAGAGAATTCTTATCGTTTTTTTCAAGAAAACCAGATATGATTTTCTCCTTTTTATATTTATATTTCTCTTATGAGAATAGCATCTAGAAATAGCAATCATGCCCATAGATGCATGTAGTTAGATCTGTGTCAATAAGTTGATTGATGTTATTGCTTTCCAACAAAAAAAAAAGGTTTTATATTCAAATATTTTCTTTATATATATATATATATATATATATATATATATAAACAAAAAAACAAAACAATGGATAGACCCGTAACTGGGTTCAATTGTTGCGGTCTTCGTTCTAATAATTCATGGAGGTTTAGAGATAATTTCTCAAGAGCAAAGGTGATTAGTACAATATTAGCTGATTGGCTCAACCTGTGGGATGTCAAGGCCAAAAATAGAATTTGTTAACTTGATAAATAAATTTAAAAAAGAGAAGAGAAAAGAAGTGGAAGGTGACTATATTTTTATTTTATTTACATAATTAGAAGTATGAAAATCATTGAATACTCATTCAATTATTCAATAATCAAAATTATTTTTTGAATAATATGTTACACTCGAGACATAATTAACTGAAAGATTTCCAAAAAAAACACTGATATAATCATTATATTTATAAATCCAATCAAATATTAAATTTTGTAAATCCCACAATTTACCGTCTATAATTAAGTACATGGCCATCTATTTACATGGAGTCTCAGCAAGATTTGTTTACATGCCATTGAATCAATCAAATTATATGCCTTCGACTTATCTCTATAACGCGTTAACTGGTGTACGTAGCTGCCTGTTAAACTATAGGAGTTCAAGGTCAACAACAACATACAAAAGTGAAGCAAGTCATATTCTTCAAGAGAATACCATGGGCACGTCATGAATTTTATTTTTATTCTTTTC
Organism: Populus deltoides; assembly: GCA_015852605.2. NCBI lineage: Eukaryota > Viridiplantae > Streptophyta > Magnoliopsida > Malpighiales > Salicaceae > Populus > Populus deltoides. Next base: position 1,368,478 of record CM027581.2, read on the forward strand.
CCATCAGTCTTCACTTAATTATGGGTGAAATTTCCACGCTACCAGGTCAAATTACTGTGTCCTAATTAATTCCTAGAGTAATAATTCAATTAGGATGGCTACACATATAAGAAGAGCTACAGATATTCTTCCTTTTCTTTTATGGTTCAAAAAGGGAGCAAAAATACTTGGTACACGCATATATAGCTAGTTTATAGAAGACGGAAAGCCTTTATGAGAATAGTAAGAGATGCATGAATAATGTTCAGCGAAGTTTCCACCTGTGCTTGAATTGTATTTTGATAATCTAGACACATAGTTTTATGAATTTATTTGAAATTTTGGATCCCCATATTGAGTTCTTAATTCTGTAATTAATTTAAACTTAATTACCACAATACATATTGAAGTTGCATCCTTTTCCATGTGAAGTTTTCCAAGTAGAATTTAAATTGTGTGTTCTTATACTATAAATTACTTGGTTTTAATCTTGCCCTTAAATTACAATCATTGGGAGTTAACAAACTAAATCAAAAGAGAGGAAAATAGACATCAAAAGTGGAAAGGCAAGTTCTTAGCCAGCAAAGGAAAATGTGCTCTCTTGTGAACTTAATTGCGTGGAAATTAACTAAATCCATTCAAGTGGCATCCAATTCAATTTTCCATACAAAAAAAGAAATGTCTCTCTTTGACTATGTCATATAAGTTGGGTTTGACCACGTATATGTATATATTTGTGAAAGAGGATAACATATATTCTTTTTAAGACAAAAGTATTACTAAGACAAGAGTAGAGAATCTATGTTTTTATATATTAGCTTATTTATATATCATTTGAATTTTTATTTTCAATAAAGTTCAAACCTGGCCAACAGTTAGATTTCACCAGGTTTAATTACCATGACATAAGAAATTCCACCTTCCTTAGCCTATATAAAGAACCACATCCACAGCCTTGATAATCACAACCTTGATATATATCTTCAAATTCCAACAATTATTAGGCCTGCCAAAAATGGCCACAAAGCTTTTTATATCTCTTTTGCTCATATGCTTTTGCTCATTGCTTTCATCCTCTGTTGCCTCTAATCATGATCATGATCAGATAGATTATTGGTGCAACAAAACCCCAAACCCTGAACCATGCAAATACTTCATGAAGCAAAACCCAAAACACTTTGTACCTCAGCAAAAATCTGACTTTCGTAAACTGGCAATCGAATTATCCATGCAACGTGCTCATACTGCTCTAATTCACAACAAAGGGCTAGGGTCAAAATGCCGCAATGAGAAAGAGAGGGCTGCATGGGCTGACTGCTTAAGTCTCTATGAGGACACCATTGTTGAACTCAACCACACCCTCGACTCCCACACAAAATGCACCGATTTTGATGCTCAAACTTGGCTTAGCACTGCTTTAACCAATCTTGAAACTTGCAAAGCAGGGTTCAAGGATTTTGGGGTTTCAGATTTCATGCTGCCTCTCATGTCTAACAATGTTTCAAAGCTAATTCGCAACTCCTTGGCTTTAAAAGACAACGCCTCGTCAAATCCTCCTCAAACTTATAATGATGGTTTTCCAAGTTGGGTTAAACCAGGTGATAGAAAGCTCTTGCTGGCATCTTCATCAACTTCAAATCTTGTGGTGGCTCAAGATGGTTCAGGGAATCACCGCACCATAAAGGCAGCACTCGACGCGGCAGCGAAGAGAAGTGGGAGTGGGAGGTTTGTTATTCGTATTAAGAGTGGGGTTTATAGAGAAAATCTTGATATTGGCAAGAACTTAAAGAATATTATGCTTGTTGGTGATGGTTTGAAAAATACCATCATCACCGGTAGTCGAAGTGTTGGAGGAGGTTCTACTACTTTCAATTCTGCAACTGTTGGTAAGCTTTATGCACCCTCTCCTTTATCTTCTTTTACCTTTGAATGTTTTAGGAAGTTCTGATAAATTACTGAAAAGGTTCAAATTTATCATTTTTATATCTACAAGGGAAATAAAAAGTTTGCCAAATTTACAAGTTTTCTATTTTTTTTCCTAAAGTAAGAAGAAAATGTCTATACATGTTTTAACTAAAAAATTGAAGTTATTAAATAAAATTTTAAAATAATTTTATATTATTTTTAAAATAATTTTTTAAATGAAAGTTTTTTAAACTTCAAATTTGTGCATACTTTTTATTATTTGCGTTTAATTTTATTAAAATAATTAGTTATATAAAATGATAGGTTGAGATTCAAATTCATAATTATTTAATAATAAAAACTTAGATATTATATAAAAAAATAATCTCAACCTAAAAATTTAAGTTATTAGATAAGATTTTAAAAATAATTTTATATTATTCTAAAAAAAATATTATACATGTTGAACAAAGGATAAGCATTATAATTAATTAAAAAAATTAAGTGAACAAGCTTTATATCTTAGAACCACTAGTTTTATTTTTCTTTGCAACATTAATTTTGGCATATAATATGTGTAATCCAAAAGTATATTCCTATAAATTTTCATGAATTTTCAGCCGTGACTGGGGGTGGATTCATTGCTCGTGGCATCACATTCCGCAACACAGCTGGTCCACAAAACCACCAGGCTGTGGCCCTCCGATCAGGCGCTGATCTCTCTGTCTTCTACCGCTGCGGCTTCGAAGGTTACCAAGACACCTTGTATGTCCACTCTCAAAGGCAATTCTACAAGGAATGCGACATCTATGGCACTGTAGATTTCATTTTTGGAAATGCAGCTGTGGTCTTACAAAACTGCATGATATATGCAAGAAGGCCAATGGATAAGCAAAAGAACGTATTAACAGCTCAAGGCAGGACTGACCCTAATCAAAATACAGGGATTTCAATCCATAATTCAAGAGTCATGGCTTCATCAGACCTTAGACCAGTGCTTAGCTCATTCAAAACTTTCTTAGGAAGGCCATGGAAGGAGTACTCTCGTACAGTTTTTCTTCAAACTTATCTTGATTCTTTGGTGGATGCAGCAGGTTGGCTGGAGTGGGATGGTAATTTTGCTCTAAACACTTTGTATTATGGAGAGTACAGAAATTCTGGTCCTGGAGCTTCCACTAGTGGAAGAGTTAAGTGGCGTGGTTACAGGGTTATAACAAGTGCAAACGAAGCATCAAGATTCACAGTTGCAAACTTCATAGCTGGAAGGTCATGGCTGCCAGCTACCGGTGTCCCATTTTCCTCTGGACTTTAATTCATGATGTTGAAAGTCCCTTTCAGTACCGTTGATTGTTTCAATCTGCTTATTCTTTCCTTGTTGCAACATTTCCATAATTTTTTTATTCCCTTGTAATAGTTCAAAACTTTTCTTCAAGATATTTGTCCAATAAAAATGATCATTCATCCGTGAATCGCATTGGAAATAAGTTCATGATATCGAACTTTAATTCTACCGCTGGGAAAGAGTTGGAATTAACCTTTAATTCTTTCACGCAATATATCAAACTTTAATATATTTTCCCACAAACCCGTTATGGTAAATTTAGCACCAAAATATTTTAATTCCAAAAAATAATCAAATGCCTCCAGAAATCAACTCTTTCACACAAATCCCTCTAAAGATTAATCGCATTACAAGCAGCCGTACTGGGAAAACAATCACCATTTCCATTATTAAGTCTATTAAAAAAAAAACTATTGAAGCCTCTAATTAATTTCCTTACAAAGAAATAGCTACGGGATTAAAATATTTGGAATCTTGTTCATTAAAACGCAAATTTGAAAATTTGGGGTTTAGGATTTTGGAATTGAAGCCGTAATGAGTCTGGCTCACTAGCTATACCATAGTAACCATACCTGTAAATGGGGCTAACTTGGATTAAGTATTTTAAATAAGCTTGAGTGTTAGTTTTTTGTTTTTTTATATTGTTGTTAAACATGGTCAAAGTCTAGTGGATTGATCTGATATACAAGCCAATCAAAATTTATTTTAACTTTCTTAAAAAAAATAAAACAATATTATTTTAATTACTCAAGTCAATTCATTCAATTTGTTACCTTAAATCCCATACCTTGAATAAATCATGGGTGAGACCCGGTTTCATGACTTCGCTTTTTATACTTACACTTGGATGCCATGGAATCTTGTCGGCGTAGTTATCCAAAAGCAATCTTTTTGTGGGTTCCAAACTTGTCTTTTGCAAAGCCCATGTGGTTGGTTTTGAACATAGCTTGATGGCTTGATTTAGCTTGTCTTTCACAGTCAGGGACTTGGATACATTGCACCATTTCTAAACCATTCATTGCTTTGTCAAGAAGTGAGAAGAAAATGTTCGAGGAAGAAAATGGAAATGAGGCACGACTTTAACACCTCTGTACAGAGAAAAAGAATATCTTCCTGTGCCTCCAAAAAAGTCATTATTTAATGTAACAAGCTCACGTATAAGAGATTGTACAACCTTCTTCATTTAATCATACTACACCTAAAAAAAGGCAAGAACTTGTTACCCTCTGAAACATGTCGTTGATCAATCGCCCTCGAGTTACAGTCAATGGAATCAGAAGAATGAGAACTTATCATTTCTTCTGGTGTCAAAATTGCCAAAGTATTTCAAGGTTCACCTCCATAAACCGGCTAGAAATCTTTTGTCCAAATTGCTATAGTGCAATGAATCATGAGCTTGATGTGTCAAGGCCAAGGTTTTTTGCTGATATAACTGGCTTAGAGTCTTCTCCTGGTGCACGGTTTTTGGTTTCGTTGGCGCAAATGCTTGATCCTCCTACAAGGGGGCAGGATGCTGATTTTGGTAGAAGAATCAGATGGGTGCCCGGACGTGCCAATGGACCTTGGATTACCCTCCAGTTTGTTGAACCTCCGAGCCTACAAAGGCCCACTATTGCGGCACCAACTCCTGCGGTTCCACCTAGTAATACTGCTATTAACAGAAGCAATGTTGACAATATTGGTAATGCTGAGAATGATCTGCTCACTGAAGATATGATTGATCATTCTGATCTGCCAGGACCACCTCCTGCACCAGTTTCAGCAATTGAAGCATTGCCAATTGTGAAAGTTACAGAACAGCATTTGATGAACGATATGCGTTGTCCTGTATGTAAGGAGATATTTGAGGTTGGTGGTGACGTGATGGAGTTACCGTGCAAGCATTTGTACCATTCTGATTGTGTTGTTCCTTGGTTGAACTTGCATAACACTTGTCCTGTTTGCCGGTATGAGCTGCGTGACGAATCTGACAATGATCTTCCAGGAGAAAATGCTCAGTTTTTCGGCTTTGAAGAGGTTACAAACAGCATAAATTGGCTGAGGAATCGGTTCCACTCTCTACGGCCGATTCGTGCATTCTCTGATTGGACACAGCGATACCTTGATTTCTTGGACAGCAGACTTGCTACTTCGAATGGAGGTCAGTTTGGAATTTCCTCCTTATTTTCTTTCTTCTCCTTGTTTTTCTAATGAAATGTTATAAAGTAATATAAAATTATTTCTGAAATTTTATTTAATAGTATTAATTTGGAAGATCAATTAGTATCTAACGTTTTAAATAATTAAGTTCTGATATTTTCCTGCAGCTCGATCATGGTGGCGCTCTTGGCGCATATTATAACCTCGAATTCCAATCTGAAGTTGTTCCTATATAGTCGCTTCATGATTGAATCATTCCTCAGGCAGGTATATATATCTACCATTAATTTTTAAAGGTTAGCAGAGATGAAAGATATCGAACCTTAATTAACAGGTATGTCATACATATCTTTATTTTTCTACTTCGATGTCCATAAAAATGCCTCAATTTTCCTAACCCAACTTTTGTTTTGTGATTTAGCAGTTGCTAAAATGACTAAAGTTGCTAATCGGATTAGCTTCATATGTATGTTTTAATGTTTCTCTCTTCCTTTAGAAGTTGCATTTTCATACATTTTGAAAATAAGAGGGCTATGATTATAGCTAGGTAAAGGAGGATCTTCATAATTTGACCTTACTAGAGTGATCAAGGTTGGGAGAATGAAGAGTATTTGAGCAAGAGAAATCTTGAGAAGGGGCTGTAAAAACAAACATATTGTTCACTGTAATGCCAATTGGTACAAGCAGTGGCAGGGCTACCTCAGGGGCAAGTGTGGCCGTGGCCCCCTATGGTTTTCAATTTTTAAAAAATAATTTTTTATATATATATATATATATATATATATATATAATGATATATGCATTTTGTAAAATAGTTAGAAAGCTCTATATTCATGCCATTGAATCTGAGAAATGTCGCATGTTCATCAGATCTTGCACTGAGTTATTTACGTATGCCGATGTTTTTGTTTTTTTTTTTTTTTTTGCCTGGTTTTTTAGCAAGCAATCTAAGTATTCCAACATATATGGTCATTTCTTAAGGCCGGAATAACATACTTTATAGACAAAGTATAATAAGACAAGCATCCACAAGCTTTGCTCTTACATCTTAGCTTTTGCATCATTCGATTCTGTCCCTTCCATCCATGTCACAAACTTGCCTTTTGGAAATTTCAAGAGTTATTAGACCTACAAAAATGGCTAGAAAGTTTTTGTTCATAAACTTTTGCTTGCTGTTTTCACCAACAGTACTCTCAACTATCACCTCTAATGAAATGGATTCATGGTGCAACAAAACCCCATACCCTGAACCAAGAATTTAAAATAACTCACAACTCTTGGCTGCCGAAGACCTTAGATCATTCAAGGCATACTTAGAAGATCATGGATCGATGCCGTACTCGCACAGTTTTTCTCTCAACTTATCTTGATTCTTTGGTGGATCCAGCAGGTTGGGTAGAGTTCGATGGTAATTTTGCTCAAAACACTTTGTATTATGGAGAGTACAAGAACACCGGTCCTGGAGCTTCGACTAGTGGACGAGGTAATGGCCAGGTTACCGGGTTATAGCTAGTGTAGAAGAAGCATCAAAATTCACAGTCGCAAACTTCACAGGCGGCAGGCAAATCATGGTTTTTACCAGCTAATTATATATGGTGTGCAATTTGCTGCTGGACTTTGATGCTATATATGTATATAAATTCCCTGCGCATTATTATTTCAATGTATGTTCTTTGATCTTAAGAAAGTGTTGTAGCTTATTGCATCGGCATCCAGCAGGAGAGCAGCCATATTTATGAGAGTGGATTTTATTTATCCCCTCTTTTGTATAGCAAAATGTAGCTCCATAGATAAGTTTTTCAGGCAAATGGACGCTCATCACATTGCATTTAGAAGGATAGTGAACTTGTTACCATTTTTTTTTCTTTCGAATGGAAAAATTATTATACAAATGGGACTAATATGAACTGCCTTTTGTTTTCTTTTCTTACAAAAAAAAAAAAAAAAAAAACCCTCTAAAGTGGACTGTTTGATTGATTTGTAAAGAGGAGCTCAGCAAAATTACTCCATTTTGCAAAGGTACGTAGCAGGTTTGGTCCACATACATTAGCAGGCTTAGGTGTCTGTGGGCATGGGGGACATGGGCCTAATTTAAACATTAAGAAGGCAAGTTGGATTTACTACGCTAAATTTATATTAATTATCCTACTTCAAGTGCCTCAGACTTTTACACTGTTCAACCTGACTAAATATATCGCTAAGCCCATTTAGTGGCTCTGATAGAATTTTAAGTTAATCTTTAATACTGGACAAGAATTTATCTATATTATAGATATATTTTTGGGTATCATAAATCTTTTATTAATTGAAAAATGAAATATGTTGCTTATTCTTAATGAAATAAATTAAAAGAATATATCAACTGATAAATCAAAAAAATCGTTAAAACTAATTAAATATTAAAATAGAAAGTTAATATTCCAATTAAAACTAAAATATAGATGCACATGCAAATATTTTATATTGATTTTTCTTTTTATTTTATATGCTTTTATTCATTTTATCTTAAAGGTTAATTATGATTGCTAAGAAAAAACAATTTTTATTTTTATAAATATATAATGCAAATGCAACTTATTTTTATAAAACATAAAAGGAAAAAATTACAAATGAATTACAATGATATGTTTGTAGCATTGTAAGATAAAATAAAAAGGGTTAAAAAGATTTAAAAAGTTCAAATAAATAAGAGGGGGATATTAGTTAAAATCTATATAAAAATATCAAAAACAAAGTCAAACACTACTAAACCTGGCAAGCTAAACTCATACATCTAAACAAGCTTGAAAAAGCCCAAGCACACGTACTCGATTGATTTTTTCTAAAGGCAGATAAGGTATTATCTACTCTTGTTTTTATTAATAGATAACACGTTATTTATATCCATTAGACAATTTCTCAATCATCTTTGTTGATCGAAAAATCAGGATCGAAGTCTTTGAATCCCAAAAACATATTTCTGAAGTTGTATTCACCTAAAAACATTTAAAAAAAAACCTATAAATCTCAATAAATTTATTTACAACTTTAGAACACTGTCTACTCACTCTAAAAAACATAAGAATCAAATGAATTAAAAACAATATGAATCTTGATCTATTTTTTATATATATTGTAGTTAAAGGAGAACATCTTCTTCATTGAATTCTTTTTGAAAAAAATAAATTCATTAACATCAAGATTAATTTTTTTGATGGAATGTAGGCATACAAACACTTTTTTTCTCCTTGATATTTTTCTATGACCTTTTCTCTTCTTTTTTAATACTTTCTCTTTTAATGTATAGAGACTAAAACATGAAAAAATAAAGTTGGGGATTAAAATTTAAAATGCTAAAATAACATGTACTAAACAATTAATAAAGTGAAATTTCAATTACCAAATCAAAGTTTTCGGTTGGAAAATGATATAGGGGTTTATTTTGTTTTGTTTTATTATTAAATCATTTCCAAATTCTTTTAATTTCTTTTTAACTACAACATAAAATTATGTTTTGCAATTGATTTTTAATTAACTATATAAAATCATGAAAAAACAAAAAATTCTCAATACATAAAATTATGTTAATATAATTTCAAAAGATAAAATTGTAAAGAAATAAAATTCAATAACTGAAATAAAATTGCACCGTTCAATAATACATCTGAATATGAGTAACAGTGATTGTCACCGTTTCTTTTCACATTCTTTTATTTTATAGTACAATAATAATATAAAAATAATAAGTAATAAGTAAAAATAACTGCTCACATGATAGCGTATTAAAAAAATTTAAGGTTTACATATCATTTTTGAGAATTTATATATTTTTATATTAATTAACTGGTAAATATTACATAAACTATATATATACGGGAATATTGTCTTCATGTTTAGGTATTAATAAGTTGCCAGTCCCCCCTCGTGAAGAGAGTTGATTAGTCATGTTCCCAAGTAATAATCATTATCAAATCAAGATTATATCAATACTGAAAAGTAATTAATTTATTCTCCGATGTGATTGAATTAAGCCTGTTTCTTTCTATAATATATACCATTAATTCTATACATAAATCCATACTTTTTATATATAGATTTGAGTGACACTGTTGTGCAGCAAACTGCTGTCATGGATGATATCATTTTCCATGAAAACTTATGGTGGATATACTGCTGGAAATAAATCAAGTATATATAATTAATTGTGATAATATTTTTCATTAAAAGTCTAGATTAATTTATAATTGAGTGAGCATGACGTTGTGCTTCCAACTTAATTATTTTTTTACTATTTTTATATATGGACGACGGGTCTAGCTAGCTAGTTACAACATATGATCACCATTTTTATCATTGCGATACACCATACATCTCCGGCAGTAATTCTCTAGACAAGGCTATAATTATGATGTTAATTATGTCAGCTTCCACTCTCTTAACCCTTTATTTGTTCTCATTTCTTATTCATATAATTATATTTTTGTTATTATTAGTATTATAATCTTGAGGGCGACTTATAAACCATAAAGCAATCATAAAATCACATCCACGATGTTATTATTTGATTTTAGGTAATGAGCTTTAATTTCTTACAAGAAAAATAGACACTAATTAGAACATAATTATTAGTATCCATATTTGTTTCTTAAGTCAATGGTGTTAGAGTTGCGTCTACGTGTGCGGCCAAAAAAAAGATAGATGATCGATGCATCATATCAATAAAAGCTATGCCTGCATAATTGATCTACTAGCATGGAGCCCTACCTTCGACCTATATGTTTGATCAAATGGATATGACGACCATAAGTAGCTCAAATTGTAATTAATTTCTTTTTAAATCTAAAAAAAAAACAAGCCCTTTTTTCTTGGATGAATTAATAAAGTTTTTTTTTCATATATATATACAGTTTTTTTAGACAATGAATGCAAACGACAGAAAATAAAATGAAAGGAAAGGAAAGAAGTATTTCCAAATTAATGGAAAGCAAAATTTAAAAATAAATTGGCTAGTAAAATCAGGGTAGCCTCGATCATTGGGGAGGCAAATGGTCCGAGATACTGGCTAGAGGCCGCCTTTCGAAATTAATCTTGTTTGTTATTTAAATGCAATATATATAAATACATTTTTTTCTTGGAAGTACTTCTCTCGAGCTAGACATTTCTCGGATTATCATGTTTAGGTAATAAATACTTATCATCACCGCCAATTCGTCACATACATAAAAGACATAAACTATGATTAAATTCGGAAAGAAAAAACTCCCCTTTGCATCTCTCAAAAAAAATAAAAATTAACTCAGTACAATCCAAATCATTCATGTCACCATATTCGACGAGGGAGAGGGTGTTTTGAAAAGGATTGGACACTCAAAAACATGGCGCACTGGAGCACTTAGCTCCAACTTGCATGCATGTGTTGAAAGGCAAACAAGGTTTCCATATCGATAAATGTCCTCCATAAAAATATACAGGCTTAAGAACGTAGATTCAGCGCTCCTGGCTCTCCCAGAAATTTAAGATCAAGTTATTCATCCTGGATAAATAGATAGATAGACAGAAATATTGATTTTCAATATTTATTACATGAACTAGAACCAGCTGGTATACTTAGAAGATTCATTGTGCATGACTAAAAATAATTTTGAAATTCACTATATATATCAATCTATTAAAAAAAATATATCGATATGTAAATCTGATCTTTTTACAGGTCAATTTCTTCATTGCTTATAATCATATCATCCACATAACAAGTAATGTGTAAATTGTCAAGTTACTTTCATAGCAGTAGCATTCACTATATATATATACTGTATGAATTTACTCATCATTTGATGATTTGACTCTATTCTTTATAATTTTTACTTGAACTTCTGCACGCAATAATGAAGTAAAGCTAGCAGACACCATATATACCAGAAATAAATAGCTGCCTTTTTTTTCAAAATATCACAACACTCTTAAAAGAATTATTAATTGATGGATCAAATGTTAAAAAATCTGTTCCAAAACAACATCTTAGCATGAAAGAAATTATCTGATAAGAAAATATGCATCCTGGAATGTTGATATTGAAAAAGATAAGTTATTTAAGTTTGAAATCTCAAGATATGATTTATATTATTTTTTAATATATTTTTTCAAATAAAAATTATTTGAGTTTGAAATTTACACAGACTCAGAATACCTTGTGCTCAATATATTTTTTTATCAAATAAATGAGGATGAGAAAATTTTAATTTGTGACCGCTTGATTATTAAAACTCTGATATCATGTTAAAGAATCAATATAACCTAATAACTTAAATTGTTAGATGAGATATTAATATATAATTTAAATTATTATCTAAAAATACAGATTTATTATCATTAGAAAGACTCTAGATAAATATGAATGTCAACATTATTTTCTAAATTGACTGAACTTTCTAGCTATGAAGAGGTTATCCCATTCCGAGCTTTGGACCAAAACATTTTGTTGGGCCTAGAAACCCTTTCTGTATTTCCTTATTTTATTGAAATGTATTTTTATTAATCTTTTGTATTTGCTTCTGTATAAAAAGCTGGTAAAATGTCCTCATTTCAATTTTTATACTAATTTATATATATGTCCGCGCTATATTATAGTGAACCACAAATTTTTCAAACATAAGATAATTATTCAAGTTTTAAAAAAAAATTGCATTGTTATTAAACCTGAAAATAGTCATTTTGATTATTTTACATCAAGATAAATTTTTCTATTAATATATATCTCATATTTATCTTAGCGGACTAAAGGTTTTTAACTAAATATATACGATTGTTACATGGTATATATATATCAATATTTTATGTGTGATTAAAAGTTAAAAAAGTTATAAATAGAATAAAATCATATTCAAAATCTATACAAATATTTTAAAAATAAGAAAACAATTTGAATCAAATTTTTATGAATAGTTTATTATTAATATTATTATTTTCATATCATATACATAATAATTGTAAGGAAATATTATTAAATTCAAATAAAAAAATTATAATAATATTTGAGAACTATGTCAAAATTTAAAAACAAAAAACAAACAAATATGGTAAATTTTTGTGAGAGTGTAAAAAAAAAGCCCAAAGAAAACAAAGGAAAAAAAGAAAAAGAAAAAAGAAAAGGGCCAGACCCCGCTTCATTTATTATTTCTTTAATTCAGGGTTTTTCAACTTGTCATTGATCTCATATATGAAAATATTTTTACACTCAGCAAAGCTCAAATCTGTGAACTCGACAACTCTACTTGCATGAATTAGCTCAACTATAGCGCAGAATTAATATTACATGATTTAAAATATTTTAAAATGATTTACTTTTTATATGAACATAAAAGTACTATATAAAAAAAAAAACCAATTTTTTTTGTAATACAGGTATAATTTATGTAGAATTTCTCTATCACATATCGCCTTCTTTCCTTGGAGTATATCATACTACTGGCAGGTGTACATTATACTCCTAGATATTTCTATGCTTTTGATATTCCAAAGCTGCCCTCGTAACTCCAACAAAGTTGAAGAGAGAATAAATTTAATTAAATACCATCACATAATTAAAATATATATTTAGAGTGTTTAGTATTACAGTCAAAATATTATTTATCTAAACTTTAAAAAAAATTAATTTTTAAATTTTTTTTATTATTTTAATGTGTTAATGTTAAAAATAAATTAGAAAAAATATTATTTTAATATATTTTTTAACAAAAAAAAATTAAAACATAATTTCTAAAGCATTTTCAAATACGCAGAATGTGTGCCTAAAGCTAATCAAATTATTACCTCAATATATAGGTTGGTACTGAGATAGTTTTCACACTAGATTTAAGGTTATTTAAAGTGACAAATGTTTAGATTCTTGTACTTTTGTCCGAGTAAAATATATCTAATATCTCAAGTTCTTGTTTTTTTTTTTTTTCTCTTAAAATCGAAAAGAATAAAACATATATATAATTGGTGTTTTTTTAACTACTAAATCAACTCCTTCGAGATACAGGAAAGATAAGATTTTAATCATTTAATGGATTTTATAACAAACAAATATATATATATATATATATATAAAAAAATATATATATATAAAATAGATTTACTTGAATTCACTAAAAAAAGTACAATACCTCAAAGAACGGGGAGAAAAAAGTTACAATGAAAAAACTATACCATAATCACTTCCCCATAATGAAAGGGTAGACTTGTCCTATAAAAATTCCCAAGAGACAAACAACCAGTAGAAACTTCCCATGTGGACCCCTCCAATTTCAGTAGAAAAGGCTACAGTGCTCCGCGTATGTGTAGTGGACGCGAAGTGGATGATGCGAGAACGGACTGTGATGTCAGTGAAAGAAATCTCAAGTGGGTCCCAAGGAGTATTACAGAAGCAGCATCCCTATTGGTTGCTGCTAAGTTCAGCCATTAAATTGGTGCCACGTCATACCGTAATGGAGCCAATCGCATACGTGGGGTCCCAAACAATGATGTTTGTGTAGCCGTAATGATAGAGCGTAGGACCCATGTGATTGAATCACAGCCCCACATCATAAAGAATTTGCTCCCTTTTTTTTTTATTTTTTTAATGTCTAATATATGGTTGAATCAAAGATTGTTTTGAGTTTGGTACTTCAAGGCTAATGGTTTTCTTCACGTGTTTGATTATATTATATTATATTATATTATATTTTTAGTTTTCTAAATTTTTTATTTATTTTTAGATGTAATTATAATTTGGGAGATGAGAAAATCTGGGTGGGGGTTATGAGCGTAGGACCCATTCCACGCACTTAATTAATTAATAAAGTTAAATTAAATAAAGAAATTCTACTATAATCCTAACATCATGTGCCACAAAATACATTGAGGTATGGAGTTGATTTATCAAGTACATTTGAACATGCATAAAGAGTTACGTTGTTGTTCTTATTATTATTATTATTATTACTATTATTACTACTATTAATACTAAAATAAAATGTGGTTTCATTATTTAATCAATAATATCCACTTTTTGTGTAAAAAATATTTTTTATTCTTTAATTTTTTTAACTTTCCATTAGTTAGCCCATGTGATTTTATAATTTTATGTTTTAGTCTTCAAATATTATTTTAATCACATTTTAATTCTTGAGTTCTAAAAGATGAGAGAGAAAAAAAAAGGAGAGAATGAGAAAAATATTTTGGCCAGCAACATTCCAACCACAAAAACATAATTTTGATGTTAATTAGTTTGTTTTAAATAGTAGAGTTTAATGGTGGTGGCTTGTCTTTTAATCATGTTTGAAAAAGGTAATTGAGACAAGTAAAGTTTTATTTTCTTCAATTTGAATTTTGATTTTTGGAGTGATTAGAGGGTTTTGTTGAGGTTGAAAATTATGCACATTGGAGCTTCTAGAGAGTTTTTGTGATATTTTCATGTAAAGTATGCTAAAAATTAAGGTTGGATATCCAAAAATCTAGCTAAATTTTCTAGCATAAGAGATGCTTAGAAAATTATTGCAGTAAATGACATATGACATGACATGTTGTTTATAAATTTTTTATTTGAGGGGATAATGTGTCATATGTTAATTTAATAAAATAAAAAAATAGTTAGACATGGAATTTTTTTTAGAGGTATACACGAACTTGACACAGTGTACTCATAAATATTTTTTAATTTAAAATATTTTTTTATTTAAATGAATAATTTTAGTGCAATTTAAAAAATCATATTGTGCCACTCTTAAATAAAATTAGGAACTTTTATGGTTATATTTTCAATGACGTTGTTAGTAAATTTATATTTGAGGACAATGTGTCATATGTTAATTTAATAAAATAAAATAAATGCATATGAATATTTAATAAGAATAAAATAAATATTTTTTATATAGTTATCTTATTTTCTTATAAAATCAAAAATTATGAAGACATGATTTTTTTTATTGAAACTTTCTTTTTAAATTATAATAAGTTATTATTTAGCAAAATACTACTAATAAAAAAGATATGTTTCTGTAAAAAAAAATAAGAACAAAATGAAAGATTTTCCCCATGAAATAAATCTTTTCCCTTTATTTTAATTACCTTGAGTTTTTATTTAAAAATGACGATCTTAAATAAACAAAAAAAAGCGTAAATAAGGAGTAGGGACTTAATTTGACTTAGAAAAAACATTTTCTAATCCAATATTTAAATGCTTTAAAATCTGACATACATTTATTTTAATAGCCATAGAATTAAATAAAAATTAGCTTTGATATTTGCCCCGCAACATTTGTAAATAACATAGTTAACGGGTTACAAAGCATAAGTCAGCCACTTAATTACTTTTTAATCATCTTACTGATATAATGTTTTTATTGATTGTACGTATTAATTAGTTGGTTTTCCAACATACTATTGCTTTGTTGCCGACCCACGATTCGGTATAGAAAGAAATCAATGGAATAAAATGATATTATACCGAGTAGAATAAACTTTGAACTAGTCTCCTAATTATTGAACAATTTTTAATGTAGTTCTCTGATGAAAAAAAAGTAGGGATGATTATTTTCGGTTCGATTATTATAAAAAAAATAACCAAATTGATTTTTAAAAAACGAAATTGAAACCCGTTCAAACCGACCCATTTTGATTCGATTCGATTTTTAGGACAAAAACCTGTTCAGACCAGTTCGACTCGGTTTTTTCTTGTTTTGCTCTGTTTTTTTCCGGTTTGACTCTATTTTTTCGGTTTGGATTCGGTTCGGTTTTTTCAATTTCAAACTTATAAAACCGAACCGAACCAATTAATTTTTTAAATTTTAATCGGTTTTTTTTCTATTTGATTTTTTCAGTCATTTTTTAATTTTATCAATTTAATCAATTTTTTAATTTTTTTACTCACTCCTAGAAAAAAAAAAATCCTGTCTTGAGTCTTTAATGAATAATTATCCATGTTGTAGATTTAGAATTAATTTAAATTCTATGAAAAGTTTTCAAAACAATCGTACAAACTATGACACAGACCAATCTCCTACATGGGCTTTTAACAAATATAATTAATTTCACTAAATTTAATAGAGAAATTTGATTGAAGGTATTGTGAATTTTTGACGAGTACAGGAAAATTTTTCGTGGGATAATTGAGATTTTCTTGATATATAATTAGGAAAAAAATATGAGAATATATTTAAAGGATATTATTATCAACAATTGCATCATGTGAGTAACGAATAACAGAGTATTTAGTATTCATAAAAAAAACCAAATTGATAAACAAAAAGATTTCCAACAGTGTAATGATCAAGCTGCTTTTTGAGTATTTAATTATTGTTTCATCAATCAAACAAAATCAATGCGCAAAATTCTTTTAAAAAGTTATTCATAGCAAGTAGCAAAATTCTTCGATTGTTTAATAATTTAACTGTTGTTAATCCTAGTCTAATTTAGTGGGTTTACTTAAGAAGTTCAAAATTTAAAACCTAATTTGAGATCAAGATTTTTAATTGAAAAATATAAGATATTAACACAATAAAATTTAATTAATTGATTAAATTTCTGGTGATTAATTGAATCGATTAAATTCAAATCAAATCGACCAAATGAGTATTAACTTAGTGATTTGATAATTCAGTAATAATTGTTTTTCAACACAGGTTACAAATGGCATCTGACAACAAAATGAAGGACGGGGGCATCATAGGAAAGCTTGTGCACCCAATCCTTGTAAATTTCACGTGTATTTTGTGGAGCCCACTTGGTACATGCTAGTGGCCAGCGTGGACAACAAGAAGAACCCGCAGGAACAAGTCAGCAAAGAAGATGGCCCACCAGCAGGTTGCGAGCTTAATGATAGTGGCTAGCCCAGGCCGGACCGCGAGCCGCTACCAAGTACAGAGAGACCTCAGGCTCCATCATTCCTGATCTCAAGTGGGACCCATATTCCAACAAAATAATTTGGCTTGGCTCAGCTAGATCTAGCCGGCTTTTTATATAATTTTGCAGCTATCCTATAATTTGGAGGATTGTCTCTTTCTCAGTACCCATTGGTCGGTTAGTTGGGCCCACTTGTTAAACTAGTCGAAATTCTGTAGGAGCAACCAAGTATTGAGTTAAAATATATATAAAAAAAGTATTGAGAGGTTTATCTGTAGTGTTTATGTAGCAGAGCTTGTTGTTTGAGTAGATTAAAATGATATAAAATTATAAAAAAAATAAAAAATATTTTTTAAACACAAAAACAAAAACAGCTTTTAAAATCATAAAAATTCATTTAAAATAAAAATATTTTAAAATGAAAATATAATAGAAGAACTAAATTTTCCTTCAAGTATTAATTTGGCATCAATCATTTTTTAAAGGCTATGTATTTAGTAGTTTCCTCAAGTGAAACAAGGTTTAAGTCCTAATAATTATAATTTCTCAACAATAATTTTATAATTGGAGAAATTTAAATCTATTATGCAGTCCAAGATTCATTATACATCTCACTTTTAAAAAATTATATATAGTTAAAAATACAGAGAAACACAAGAATAGAAAATAACAAACCAACCAAACTGAGCCAGCTATGACACTACTTGCATAGTTATTTGCCAAGAAAACACTGAATCCAAAACTAAACGGAGGTGAAAGCACTGGCTGGAACATGAACGGGGCTTGAGCTCCCCTAACAAGAGACCGAGCTGAAAGAACATTTCGCAGGAAAAAAAACAGAGAGAGAGAGTGAAAGACACTATGATTGTGAGCATGGAAACGTATCGGTCACGAGCAAAACCGGCACGTTAAATAATATTTATTTTTTACAGGCAATTTAATGAAAAAGGGTAGTGTTGGTAGCTAGAATATATAGTAGCTGTACGGTAGTTAAGTGGGGACAAAGCTACTAGTCCTTGGTATGTTGGTAATAGATTAAATTGCATGATAGTAGAGTGATTAAATTTTTTTAATCTCACAATAATTTTTTTATTTATTCTTGAGATTTCATCCATTAATGGTGAATTGCAAGATTTATGGTTGGAGGGGATGATGAAAATGTTTAAATAAATAAATAAAAATAATTTTTATATACAAAACGCTAAAATAATAATAAAAAAGTTGTGCTGGTTTTTTCGGTGAGGAACTTTTTTAATAGCTTTTCAAGGGCTGTGACTTGTATTTTTTTTATTTTTTATTTGAATTAAAGAAAAGATAATGAAGAAAAAACAATTTTTAATACATCAATCTTATTATAGTTTATTTAAGACTAGATTGATAATGAACTTAGTTTTGGCGTGTAAAAACTTTACTAAAAATTGAAAAAAAAAAATTATCAACTTAAATAGTAAAGTTATTCTGCAACAAAAGAACTTATTTTAAGGGTTATAGGGTTATTGATCAATGAGTTTGTATCTACAATGTTAATTACTCTTGAAAAATCGGAGGATAAGATATTAATTCGAGTCTTATCTTTATAAAAACTATAAGAAATTTGAAATATGTTTATTTAGAATGAAATTGTAAAAACTATGAAGAAAAAAAGGGAATCATAGTAAAATTAATTGTATCATGTATAACGATGATGGAATGATATTTATTTATTTTATCCATTAAGATCAGATCTAGAACTTAGAGCATAATTACATATATCTTCATCTTAGACGTAACTTAATTCTTTTTTTGCGTGTAGAAATAGGGTATCAAAAGGTTAATAATCTATTAATTTGACAACAAAAAAATATTATGTATTTTACACTTACATGTATTTAGAAAGAAGGATTATTCCACTGCATGCATCTGTATATATTTAGCTTAATTACAAGTAATTTAGTAAACAAGATTAATCATACATAAATATTTTATTTTATTAAGAAAGAAATAGCCAATGATCATAGGATTTAAACTTGAGATCTCACATTAAATGAATTCTCAAAATAATTTTTGAAAGGAACAAAATATCCTTGCGCGCATGCATGCAAGCTCACATGTACATATGAATATTATTCTTAATTTCTTCAAAAATTTATTGAGATTGGAGATTTATTATATTGATTTCTCGCCATCTTTTATAGTATTGACATCGGAGAGTACTACTTGAGAGTCTTGTTTAAGTATAAACGGCATGCTTTTAATTGCACCTGAAAGGCGACTATAAATCTTTTGCAGCAAACTCCTTAATTTCATGTAAAAAGAAAGCAGCTTGAGGTTACCACTGATCTGGTATATGGCTATAGCTATACTCATTGCATAGCTAGGAAAATCTGCTCGCGGAGAGGTCATAATTCAGCAATTCCTAATAGTTCATATATATTTAACGAAATTAATTAATTAATTTATAGGCAATTGGATGGTTCAATATATATATCCTATAGAAAGCAGAGAGTAAGCTGCATCGCCAATTCTATGGCCAAACCTCTTGGTGTCGGACCACAATACTGTGATATAGAGAGACCATGAGTAGATCCAACATCATCATTCTGATTTTATTACAGTTAAGACTTCAAAGAAATGGTGGGGACTAGGAATGGAGTTTAGGGCTAGCAAGGGCCACCATGCCACTTACGATGAAAAAAATAAAAACAAACAGAGAGATGATATGTTTATGTGTATCTTTTTGGCTGGTGGCTGTTCCATTACGTCACCACCAATATTACACCATTTTTTTTCTTTTTTTATTCTCTCTTTTTGGGGTCTTTCTAGCTAGCCTTGCTTGGATTTTTTAAAGCTTTCTTGATTGGTCTGTTCCGTTAGTTCATCTCTTGACAATCCCACCCTCTATCTCTCCCTTAAGAGAAGAAGAAGAAGATTTTTTGTGTGCTGGCTTCTCTTCTCTTCTCTTCTCTTTAGGGTCTTTATCAGTTGCGGGTAGGGAGAGAAGGAGAGAGATCAAGAGAGGAGGCGTTTTGGGGTTACCTGGCTAGCTAGCTTCCATTTTTGCTACCTTTTTTCCCGCCCAAATCTTGTCCACCAATCTAGCTCAATTCGATAATGAGAGACAATGAAAGCTTATGATGTTGAAAAACATTTATCTATCAACAATATTGAATCATTGATGATAATAATATTTGGTCATTAGGGTTTTCTTTTTTTTCTTTTTTTTTTGGCTTTTCTCTCTATCTGTCTTTCCTATTTAACCCTACTTATTTCCCATTCTTCCATTCCTCTCTTTCTCAGCTTTTTTCTTTGAAGGGTTTGTGTCGTTCTATGCTTGCATCCTTGGGATCCATTCCGACAACTAGACAAGCAGATTTGTTTTGTTGGAGTAAAAAAAGAGGTTGGGGTTCAATTCTCAAGGAGATGTTATAAAGTACTATAACTGTTTCTTTTTTCACTTTTGTTGTCTTGTTTTCTTGTCTGATGTTAGGAGCTCCCTCTATAGTTGGAGTGAAGTTGAGAGCTAGCAACCACAAGTTTCTGTATCATCATTCTACTTTTGGAGAAAAAAGGGTTCTTCTTCGTTGAATTCAAGGCAGTTTCAATCAACAATACAGATCTGTGGGTTACAAGGACTAGAGATCTTGGTTTTTTGCTCTGTGAGCTCTCTCTTCTCTTGATCTTCATATTTTTGCTTGTGCATGGAACATCATAACATGTGGATCATTTTCTTAACAAAATCAATGTTATTTCATGTTTGAGAGTGGATAAAAAAGAAGGTGCATGGAGAATGGATTGATGAAAATATCCATGAGGTGTATGTTTCTGCAGATCTATATCTCAATAAAGATCAGCATTTTTTCTACTACTAAAAAGAAAAATAAATTTAATTACCTATATGCATCTATACCAAGTAAATCCATTCTATTGATCATAATAATTAACTATACAATCTCATTCATCACATATGCTTTCTGGTCTTCTGTTTTTGACTCCTTTTTCATGGGCTATATTGCTTATTTTTCCTTTGTTTTGTAAAATGGAATGCCCATAATTCTGCATCATAAAAGTGATGTTGCATGATGGTTATGACATGTGAGTTGTCTTTGCCAAAATATTATCATCGCATGCGCGTACGTACTCCATTGAAGAGAAGAGTTAATTTTAGTATCTCGCATTCAACATCTAAATTAATCATCTTTAGAATGCACTTAAAGTTCTTGTTTAGTCTTGTGTTCATATATTTAAACAATCTTTTTTGGCTAACCTTACTGTAATTCTTTTTTTTTTCTATGATAAAATTGGAGATAGAGAAAGAATAGAAGCTTTTGGGCTATGTATGCTCAAATTAGAAACCTGATCAATACAAGCAAATTCAGTACTTAATTTATTCAACTAGCTAGTTGCATGATCCTTTTTCATAATCAATTACATGGAAAATGTTGATATTTTTCCTGATCTCTCATTCGATCATGAGACCTTAATTTTTACAATGTGAGGAGAAAATTATATATATAGTTCTTGAAAACTATATATATCAATTTCTTCATTTTTCAGCGCTGAAAGAGTGATAAATTTGATATTGTGCTTGGAACTACTCGATCGTACGTAAATCTTGTGTGCAAAATAATCTTTTTTGCTTGTAGGATCATAAACTAATCCATTATCCAGTATATGAAATGAAAAGTATACGTTATATTCACTTGATTATAACATAGAAAAAAAATTAATGGTTATTTACTCTCTTTTCATCTAAGTGTATACAATTAAGTGCTTGACATCACAGTTAACCTAATTAAACTTGGTGTTGATAGCACGTTCAGAAAAATGATTATAGTTTGAATTGGTCTTTCCAGAATGAAGTTCCCACAAGAACAATGTACTTCATTTCAAAGTAAAGAATTTTGAGCAATGAGACATACGGTAGTTATTCAGAAGGAGATATGCTTATTGCTGCCATAACTTTGTGCTTCTGTTAAATTTATTCATGGAGAACAGTTTTTTTTCATAACATGCTGGCTGGTTTCGATCCAAATATTTGACATTTGATCAAATAATTTCTTCGGGTTTACAAGGCAATATTTGATGTTTTTTGCTTGAACTTTAACCCCTTTCAGAATATTTTTTATGGTTGCTGAACATATAAATCATGAATTTGTATCTAATCAAATTAATAAAGGGAAGGTTCGGTAAATTAAATAGATGTTGAGTCTTTGAGCAGATAAAATTAAAATCCAACTTAGGCTGATAATATTGAGTCCATTGATTATAAAAATGTACATTTTTTTCTTGTTTTATTTAATTTGATAATTGAATGAAAATACATTCTAATGGAGTATGCTGATGGATTTCAGGACTCAAGACGCAGCAGGAGAATATGAATACTTTTACACATGTTCCTCCTGGTTTCCGGTTCCATCCTACCGACGAAGAACTTGTCGATTACTACCTTAGGAAAAAAGTGAATTCAAGAAGGATTGATGTAGATGTCATTAAAGATGTCGACCTTTACAAAATTGAGCCATGGGATCTTCAAGGTATTTATAGTACTGCATAATTCTTGTAAATAATCAATAGTGATCAAAATTTCCAAGTGTTTGAGCGTCAGGAAAGTTCACTGACCATCAAAATTTTTGCTTATCTTGATGATTTAAACAGAACTATGCCGAATAGGAACCGAGGAACAAAATGAATGGTACTTTTTTAGCCACAAAGATAAGAAGTATCCGACTGGAACTCGCACAAATAGAGCCACTGCTGCTGGGTTTTGGAAAGCAACAGGTAGAGACAAGGCAATTTATTCGAAGCAAGACTTGATCGGAATGAGGAAGACCTTAGTCTTTTATAAAGGTCGAGCTCCGAATGGGCAGAAATCGGACTGGATTATGCATGAATACCGACTCGAAACAGATGAAAATGGGACTCCACAGGCAAGTATAGGAAGACGTTTTTATGTCTTAATGATGAAAATTTTCTTTTTTCGAAGCATGAAAGGTTTTGTATGTAATTCTGTTTCAGGAAGAAGGTTGGGTCGTGTGTAGGGTGTTCAAGAAAAGATTACCAACGATGCGAAAAGTGAGTGAGCATGAATCAGTCTGTTGGTATGATGATCAAGTTGCATTCATGCATGACTTGGATTCACCAAAGCAAAATTCTCAGCCTGATTTGGGTTATCAATTCCCATACCCCTGCAAGAAAGAGATAGATCTGCAGTACCAAATCCCTCATGATCACTTCCTCCAACTCCCACTTCTACAAAGCCCTAAACTGCTGCAATCAGCTCCAACTATAAGCTGCAATTCCATCAATGCTGCATACGGCCTGGACATAAACCAGGCATGCACTATACAATCCTCAACACTCACACAAGAAGATCACATTCAACAAGCACATGAGCAAAGCTTTCCCTCTATCTATGGTAACAACAACATTAATGAGCAAGCAGTTGATCAAGTGACAGACTGGAGAGTACTTGACAAATTTGTTGCTTCTCAATTGAGCCAAGAAGATGTGGTCAAGGAAAACAGCCACCCAAATGCCAGCAACAACATCTTCAACACATCATCAATCCACGCACCAAACATATTTGCTCGACACTTGAGTAAGCAAGATACATCCGTGCCGGAAAATGCCTCGACGTCAACCTCCAGTTGTCAAATTGATCTATGGAAATGATGATATCCAGTTAAAAACTACGCTGCATGGTATATACTAATCATAGGATGTTTCAATTTGAATGCAAAGGGAAATTATGATTCTAAGTTCCTGTACATAATAAAACTTAAAACAACATATATATAACCTTTAACTGTTGTTGTCCTAGCTAGCATATATGTAAGTTTATACTGCAAGACTAGACTCTTGGGAAAGAAAACAAATTATGTTCAATTTCTTGTAAGATGAAATATTATTTCTTAGGTGGATTGTGGGTGTGGGAAAATGGAGTTGAAGCAATTAATCGTTTGTGTATGTGAAGGCATTTTAATGTAGCCTATATGGTTTAGCAGCCATGCACATGTGCTGTTTTTGGAATCGATGAGGTTATCGATTTCAAATGTGTTTGTATTTTCAACTTTTATGAAACCATATTAGAGTAAAGCCTGTCTGTTCCTCTTGACTTGGTTACATTTCTGCCTTTGAATATTCTTTGCTTATGTTGTTTCAAAGAGTATCCTTGTGCAAAATTATTATTAAACGGATCGTGTAACAGGCTGGATAGTTTGACAATGGTTAATTTAACGATATCATTTTGAAAAAAATAAAATAAAAATCAATCCGAATCTCGATTGTATTGCTCGGGTTTAACTATGTTAATTCCATCTGATTTTCTTAGAAATCCGAAACTGGGTTTATTAATATTAAGTTCATCGACTTTCCAATCCGAGTCACTGGCTTATAATTGAGATAATATCCTCGTATCAATTTTTATGCATGGATTAATATTGAGTTCAATGACTTTCCAAATCTGAAGCATCTGCAGCTTATAATCGAAGAATTAGCCCAGCTATATAAATTTGAAACACCTATTTTAGTTACTGATGGTCTCTATATGATCAATGTCGTTTTTAATGTTCTACATGCAACTCATATTTGAGACTTCGGCCCTCTTCTTATACATGTTGGCATGACACGAGAACCATTAAGCCGAATACCAATTTCTTGGCTAGATATTACATTATTGGACTGACCAGATTAATTATCTTCGAGCTTCTTAATTTTATTACATGATCTATGGTAGAAAGGAGTTATAGCAAAGATGCAAGCATGCGATTTACAATATCTTTATATAATGATGACCTAATTTCATGATAAGTTAATGCTTTGCTGAGAAGTTTGGCAAATGCACATAGTGAATTATATATATTCCCTTCTCGAGCGTAGAAGGCACTCAAAAAATCCAACCAGCTTGATTTTTGCATGAAATCGGCACACCACTAGGAAGGTGTATGTATGTTTTCTTGAAGCTGGGGTTTAAGACAAAATTAATAAGCAGATAGGCTTTGGATGAGTATGGAGCAAGATCTAACTTTACTTGGTCAAGAAGATAATCTCAACTACTCAATAAAAGCTGAGAGATGCGAAAGACGCATGGCAGACAAGTGCATTTCAAGATCAAGGGCATGACTCAATTGGTCATCAACCAAAGAAAAAAATCAAATTTTATGCTGGCCCCTTTCAGGATCTAGATCAAATCAACTAGGTAACATATGATCATTGAATTCAGGATTCAGAATAACACAAACCTTCGAATCATATTATGTTAGGACACATGCTTGTCACTTTCGCATTTTATCAGAAATTCAGAATTATTTTGTTTTTATCTTTTACCAAATAAATTTAATGTGAGTTTTTGTGACTTGTAAGTCACTTTTAAAAGTAAATAAAATTGTTGAGTATGTATTTGTTTGATATTATGATATATAAAGTTTTTCAAAAGTATTTTTTGTTTGGAAATATATTAAAATAATTTTTTAAATTATTTTTTATTTTTATATCAACAAATAAAAGATCTTGGAAAGCATTAAAAAATATTAATTTAATATTTTTTTAAATTAAATACACTCAAACAAAGTTTCAATCACAATGCTAAACAACCTCTATGTACCCTAAATAGATAATTAGTCTAATTTTAGCTCAATGATTCGTTATCTTTGATATAAAAAACTTATTTCAAGCAGGTTATTTTGTTAAATATATATATTTTTTTATCTAGAAAATGGTTTCTATTTGTTAAATCGAAACCATATGTTTGAAACAAATAAGTTTGATTTAGCCTTTGTCAAAAATGGCTAAACTTAATTAATACTAAATCTTGTTTATAACAAATGAGATTTTTTATAACATTCTAGAAATGGCTTAAAACTACAGACAGAGAGAGAGTTATAATTATTATGTTATTTACATAATCTAAATTATTGAATTTAATGATGAGATTAGGAAAAATGACCAATAATATTCTCATCGAATATAAAAGATCCGAATCCAAATATTTACTTCGTTGAACGCATAAAATGTAAGAGATTACCATACAAATATGAAAAAAATATTAGTACAACAAACTTTGATGCATAAAATGAAAAAAATAATCTTGCATAGAAGCTATAAACAACTTACTATATATCACCACAAAAGAAGGTAAAAAAAATAAATTAAATTAATGTCTGTTAACGTCAAACAGTCAAAACCAAATTGGAGACCTCAAGAATCCACTGAAGTTTTGGTACCAAAAGCACAAACACACAAACAAAACAAGTACCTACCTTAATGAGAATGAATACGTACTCATATTTCAAAGGCCTCAAAGCTGCAGGAAGGAGCAGAAAGCACAAGAGAAGAGCAAATAACAGAACCGTGGATTAACCAAGAACGTGAAAAACAGAGTGCAAGTTACAAAGGAAGAGTCAATATATAGTGGGGTTGAAGTAAAATGTAAGGAGTTTATATACTACTTAATTTGCACTGATGAAAAGGTTCATGTACTGTGGAGTTCTGGTGAAGTCAAGAGCATGGACGTGCCTTCAAAATATAAATGGATATCTCTCAAGAACATACTCATTGTGCTGGGTCTTCTCTGCTGATCATATCTCACTAAGGAGAGAGTCACAAAGGGACCGAAAGAATCTTAGGAGTAGAAAAGGCAAGTGAAGTGACTACGTTTTGACATGGACATTTCTTTATTTCAACCTGTTAGATTTTTTCTTTATTTTTTTTTTTTTTGGTTCTTGGTTGCACAATCACTGTGTATTCCTTTACTAGACAGAGTGCCTGCGAAGTCAAAGAAAGATTATCCATACGCATGAAATTTGATAGCGTCATTTGAGGGGTGTGACTGAATAATTAGGGTTTCATTAAGAATTGTTGTTTGTGAGGGAAGATAACATGATATAATATGCACTAATATCGAATCAAGTCCATGTGACTGCTAATTATGTTCTTCTTTCCACCCACAAATCCCCAAGTCCATGCCTTCTGCTGCCCCCACCAATCTCTAAAGCTTTTTGCATTACTTTCCAGTCAAGTTCCAGACCACATGAAACCTGCATAGTACAAAGATAGTAAGGGATTGTTTGGGATGGTAAGGAATGGTGGCGGTTTAAAGTGTTTTTTTGTTTAAAAATATATTAAATGAAGTTTTTTTATTTTTTTAAAATTATTTTTGACATCAATATATCAAAACGATCTGAAAACATAAAAAAAATTATTTTAAACAAAAAAATTCAAAATTTTTTAGAACACGGTTTACATAACGTTCTCAAACACATCCTAAAATTAACATATTAATTACTATCTTGAAACCAAAAAAAATAAAAAAATTAAGATATAAAAAACATGTGTCAATATCTTTTTATTTTCAATGGAATAAAAAATTGTTCCAGTATACTTAGTTTTATATCTTTAAATATATTTTTGTTTTTTCTGTAAATATCTCTTATATGTCCCACGAAATTAGCGAAACACAACCTAAATATTTAGGAATTTATCCACACTTATCAGTCCTTTCGGTAGCAAACATGTTGTCTGGTTACAATCAAAGCAACAATTGGATGATTGATGTTTCCTTCATTGTTTCCCTTAATTCTCACATAATGATTTCACCAGAAAGTAATAGCCCAACTCTTTGGAGCTTTCATTCATCTGTAAATTATCTTTGACCAAGATCCACGGTACTCTCACGGTGTTCATCCCTTCCATTTTGACTTCCCTTTACCAGGGTCCATTAGAGAAAAGTTGCAGCTTGGTCGAATTTCCCTGAAGGAGTTAATTAGCTTAGTAAGTCTAAGCCCATCAAAACCCATTTCAAAGAAGTTGGAACCCAATCCCTGCCAAATCAGGTTTCCATGATCTGCCCCAGGTAAGATACATCTTGTTAGGTCATTCCATACTTTCTTTCTTTTTTATTTTTTGATAATTTGGAACCATCTATACCTGGTCAAGAACCAAACTACGTACCTGAACCTTAAGCCAGCAGTAGGGTTACAGAACTGGAGTGTATTTATTGCTGTGGTGCCTGGCACCTAATGATTTTAGCAAAACTTAGAGTAGAATCAAGAAAAAGAAACGTTCATACAATTTGATCAAACATCAAGCTCCACCATCATATATAGCCTGGAATCGTGTTTACTTCCACTTAAGCACCCACGTTACCATCTCTATGATACCGTAGACAAAATAATAACCAAAATAAGTTCCTAGTAGCAAAAGGCATGATTGCTGTCCTGTTAAAGAGGCAAAAATTCAATAAATAAGTGAAACACAAATGTGATCTAAAAAGATATATTCCAATCGTGTGTTGAAAGAGAGATGGTTTTTGAGAGAATGGGTTAATCATCATCAGTGTGTTTGCTTTTAAATGGATAGAGAACAATCGACTCCCAGTGAACTAAAATACAAAGAAAAGGGTAAAGATCCCCAAGGAAATAAAAAAAATTATCAATGACACCAAGAAATTTTCAATGAACAACATTGAAGTTCCGACTCTAATGTACACAGCTGAATGAAGTCTGTAAAGGGCACAACTCCTACAAGCCCACCACTGACAACAAAACTATAGTCAACTTCCAAAGCAATCACAAGAAACCTTCAGCTGAAAATGAAAACCGCGCAGAGTGCCATCAGCAGAGTGAAAAACAGATTAGGATTGCCATGGAGAATCGATGCTCCCGATTTGTGGCTTAGATCCCTGAAGATGTAAGACACAGCACAAGTTATTCCATGAGAAGAAGAAAGGGGGGGTGATTTTATGAAATAGTTTCTGATACATACTGCTGTTTGGAAGCAAGGGCACCACAATATAAAACATTATTAGGGGGGGGCATCTCTGTTTCGCCATTTTCTTCAGGATTGATTATTCTCATGTATGTTTCTTGGCCGAGATACCATCTATCAAGATTTTCTACTCTCAGATTCCACACTCCAGCATTGTCAAGGGAGGCGAGAACTGCTGTCCATCCCCCAGGATAAACCTAAACAAAAGAAAAATAAAGGGACTCGTTAAAAAAACTCTATTACGAATTCAGGATCAAGGTACTGCCTCGAATTTCAGGAAACCGATAATAATCTTAGCATGATAATCAACTAAAGCTGTTTTTATATAAACACATAGAAATAAATAAAAACATAAGTATGTCATCCATGTCACCTGTATGATAACAGAAGATCAATATAGAAAAACCAACCTCTACAGTGCTGCGAGAAATAGCATCCCACTTATTGTATGAACCTCTGTTGTTCTCTGACCAAATACCCCAGTCCATCCTGGATTTTCAACAAAAAACTAATATGAGAATTCCTAATTCGGACAGCTAACACATTAGAAGAAAGGAGGCCTTTCTCACCCAACAACAAAAAAAGGAGTAACCATTCATGTGAAAGCTCTGCATTCTAGTATCATTGTTCTGCAATATGATTTCTATAAACCCCTTGTATGTAGCATTAATTACAGAAGTGTCCCTGTGGAAAGTTCTATTAAGTGGTGCACTAGGAAAATCAAGTTTGTAAGATCCCTTCACTTTGTTAAGGTCAGCAAGCCTGATTGGTGTACCCGGATTGACAAATGATATCCCATTCAGAGTTGCACGCAGCTTCCCATCGATGGTAGTTGGTGGCAAGCTCCTTAAAATATATGTGTCAGTCACATTGATAGAACCATAGTGATAAGACCCCTGTGGATTTGGGCGAGCTCCACTTGCAGATGTATTTTGCCTAATGCAAATGAAAATAGCAACATTAGCTCTGAATAGCTACGAAAATGATTTCTCTAAACCTAAACGAAAAGAAGCAGAAGGAAATAAAACCAGCGGGCTCTTTATTCATATCAATCAGTACAAGAATGACACATGGTGTTACCTACAATGATTGTTGGCTGTCAGGAGGGCAACAAATCTTAATAATGCTTTCCTATTATCATTGAGAAAATATTTGCCAACTAGTGAGATAATAAAAAAATTGCTCGTTGATAGCCATTTTCTCCTTGTTCCTATTTCTTCACTAAGTAGATTGTTTGTCCCTCTCTTACATAAAAACATGCTTGGGGAGATATCCACTCATCTTCTCCATTGTTATAATGATGAAGTATATATGCAAGAAATTATGTTGGTCTCCATTATAAATCCACTCATCTTCTTGTTAAAATGCAAGAAATTATGTTGGGAGTGTTACTCAAAGATGTTTTTGCTTTAACAATTTTAGAACAGAACAGAATAAATTTTTTGGGGGGAGTGGAACATCCACCAACAGACACAGGATCATGTTTAGAAGTGACATAACTGAGATGCGATCACATATGGAAAAATTATACTAGAAATTGACCTCTTGAGTGAAAGAAATAACCTGATGGCTTTTGGCTGGTTCATGGCTGACCACTGGTTATAAATATCACTTGGTGCTTCAGGCAGAGGACCAGTAGCAGGTCCTTTTGAATTGGAATAGTGCAAAATGCCAACACCAGAGACTTTTCGCCAAATTGATTCATTCACAAACCGAGCACTTGCTACGATGTAGTAATCACTAGTAGCATTCTGATCCATGGTGACCAAAAAGGAAGAAGACTGCCCCACATGAATATCAAAACTGGTATAATTTTGTTGCACAGTGTAATAACCCTCTGTTTCCACAAGAAGCAGATTGTGTCCCTGGATTCTGAAGTTCAAACTAGTTGAAGTCCCAACATTGTGGACACGAAATCGATAAGTCTTGCCTGCAAAACATGATGCAAATCCGACTAAAAACTCTGAGCAAAAACATATCCAACATGTATATTGGTTTTAATGTCTAAAACTGGGAATACATGATGAGAACCACCAGAAGCAATAAAATGAGAACTTGGAAATATTTTAAGAAAAGAAATTGAAGGATTAAATTACAAATTAGTCTATAACTGATTATCTGATATGAAACCATTCTGTTCCAAAACTAAGAAAACAGGTGAGGAGTGGATAAGAATGCAAACTGTTAAATGTGCACTTTTCATGCCTGAAGAACATACCTGGGTCAACTTTAATGGTTTCATATGGCAACCCGTCAGGTACAAGAGTCGTGTTGTATCTGTATGGTCCTTTCCCGTTAATTAAAACTCCATCAGGCATTCCAAGGTCTTTTCCAGAGTCAAGATCAGCTCTCAATGCCTGAAATTAAATGTAAAACGTCACCATTGGAGTTCAATCCTGAAACCCATCACAGCATAAAAGGAAGTGTAACCTCTTAATAAAACTAACCGTATGGTTCCTTGTATACCAGTCCCCAATCAGAAGGGTAAAATCCCCATCCGGCTGAGCGAAAGGAATTTGGATAACTGGCCTGTTGTTAATGACAAAGGGACCAAAGCCACCCGAGGCTCTTTGAAGATTAAGAGACGGAAAGTAGAAAAAGCTCCCAATCTGATCTTTTACTTGAAAAGTGTAATTAAAGTCCCAAGTCGGAGGAATTGGACAATTTGTGCCCAGAACACCATCCTGCCATGAATTACGTCGCATTTGGATCCCAGGCCTGTTGTAAGTCATCAATCCACTCAAATTTTCAGAAAATCATTCTCAACATGAAATAAGAGCAGAGAATAGAAAAGGTTACAAAAGCCAAAGAACTTACCATGTCATTAGAAGGTCTTCATCCAAATCATTGTATACTTTTATAACAACATTATTATTAGTGGTAGCATTAACAAGAGGACCAGGAAACTGTCCATTGATAGCTATAACCTGCAATCATATACTAACAAATAAGAGGAATAAACAGTAAAATACAGAACACAAACCAATGACTGCTTTCAGAAAAACACACAACTTTTCATCCAAATACACTTTTGTACTGTATCTTAACAGTTTGAATAAAATGAAGAAAAAAATAACGTGAAAAAATGGGTAAGAAAATAGAACACTAAAAGTACCAACCCAAAAACAAAAACTTGAAATAAAAATCATTTGCAAAGCAGTATAAAACCGTATAAACCATAAACTACAAGAACCAATATTTGATTCAACAACAACCAAATAACTATCAATAACACCACACAAACAGTCAAAAGACCAATTTTGTTTAAACACACTGAAATCATTAACACCAGGGACAGTGAAGATGTAGAGAATGCGGGGGGGAATGAAGATGGCATTGAAAACATAAACAACAGATTACTTCAACAAAACAGGAACTAGCAAATAAAACCCCATAGAGAAATCATCTAGTACAAACCAGAATCATTGTCTTAATCTACTTCAATAACAGTAAAACCTCAAACTACTTCAGTACCATGAAAGAAACAAAACCCGTTAACATAAATGTCCTTAAACATCATCTTTAACATATCCCAGAAGCGATAAAACCCCAGAAAAACCCCAGGAACGAAGCGATAAAAAATGAAAAAAAAAAAGTCTACAGAGAGAATAAAAATGGAACCTTTTGAGGAACACCAAGAGGAGAGACAGTGATGTAAGATAGCTTAAAGTCATAAGAGACAGTTGGGTCTGCAGCAAGAGAGAAACTTGAAAACAGAGCAATGTGAATTAAAAGAAAAATGGATGTTGAAGAGAGCTTAAAGAAGGCCATAGAAAAGTTTGAATCTTTTCAAGTGTTTTGGATTTTAAGGGAAAAAATGAAAGAAGGATTTTCAATTTTTTGTGATGTGATTTTTACATGATCAAAAAACAGGAACTGATTAAGGAAAGAGAGAGACTGCTGCTGTGAAGTAGAGGAAAGTTGAGGTTTTTCTGAGGGAGAAGGAGCAGAGGGAGAGAGAGAGGCTTTTCGTTTTTGGTTTTGTCGTAATAGAATCCCTAAATAGTAAATAATGTGGATAAATTAGGAAATTATCAGGTAAAATACAAAAAAAATGGCAAAATCAATTAAAACCAAAAACAAAATAGCGAAATAGTATAGTATTGGATATTGTAAATTGAGGACATCTATTTAAATTTAAAATTAACAGGTTCGTAAAACAAATTAAAAAATTATCAAAAACAAGGTTTTATGGTGGGATTTTTGTAATCTAGAAATTAAAAAATTATGCTATTTTATCAATTTTTTTCTTAAATGGTGTTATTTTGTCAAGATTTTTAAAAAATTTCAAAATTTTCAAAAATATCTAAAAAATGTTAAATAGGATAAAGGCTAAGCTGGTTTTAGTTTTAGTTTGGTAATGTATTGTGTTCTTATTTTTAAAAGTGTTTTTTTTTTAATTTTAAAATAAATGTTTTATTTTTTTATTTTTTATATTCTCATATCAAAATCATTAAAAATACTAAAAATAATATTATTTTAATTTTTTTCAACTAAAATATACTTTTAAATAATAATTAAAAACAAAAACTACTACACTTCAAATATTAAACAAAAAATATTTTAAAAAACAACCACTATTATATTCTTAAATATTTTTTTTGTATATATTTATTTTTATTGTTGTTTTTGTTTTTAATTATGGGTTAGAACTCACCATTAAAAATAAAAAAAACACGAGAGCAAAAACATGAATTTATTAATTTTACTCTTATATTTTCGTTATGAAGGGTTATACTCTCCTACAAACATAAAAATAAACACACCGTATCAGGCAAATTTAATTTTAGTAGCTGTAGTGATTTTTTTTTTGGTAAGGTTGAAGGAGAGTTATTAGAGTAGAAATATAATGTTGAATGTGTGGGTAGAAAGTTTGAAGTTAGAGTTTTTTATATTGTGCCGACAATTAGGGTTTATAAATGAAATAATGTTGTTTTTTTATAACATTTTATTGATTAATTAAGTGTTCTTGAGATTTATGCATCATCGTTTGTCTTTTTTATATCCTACTTAATTTATTTTTTATTACAGTTGTTAGTGAATGACGCGATCCTGTCATGAAACTTATGAAGGAAGGGTTTTCTTTTTTCAACCTGTTTTTCACATTTAAAAAAATTTAAATTAATATTTTTTATGGGTTTAATATAGATATAAAAATTAAAAAAAATATTATAATTTTAAAAAAAATTCAATGAAAAAATATTTTTAAAAGGGCATCGCATTATCAAATATATAAAATAAATAATAAAAAACCACCTATGAGATGACATGAATTGGTAAAACATTTACTATCTATATTGTCTTTTCAAAATCACCAAACTAAATTTGATGTTGATTTAGTTTTTTTTTTTTTTGAGTGTGGTTACAGGTGTTTTTTAAATAATTTTTTATGTTAAAATATATGTCAATAATAATTTTTATTTTTTAAAAATTATTTTTAACATCAACATGTCAAAACGATCTAAAATATATAAATTATATTAAATTTTAACAAAAAAAATTAAAATTTTTTAAAAATACAAGTTAAACAACGCTTCAAACATGCTGGAGAAAAAAATTAAAATTACCCGTATAGAACTATCATTCCTTATCTCGAGAAAAAAATTGTCATTCTTGAGTTTCTTGGAATTAATTCAAGGAGTCCATAGATATCTTTCTTCTTATGACAATACCGGATATTCAGATGGTTTGTCTCCGCGGTCAATTACGCTTTTTATAAAATTTAATTTTTTTTAGTGTTTTTTTATTATTTTAATATAATAATATTAAAAATAAATTTTAAAAAATTAAAATAATATTATGTTAATATATTTTTAAACAAAAAAAACACTTTGAAAAATTATTATTATTACCCATAGTAAATAACAAGCCCGTTTGATGTTATGATTCAACTTTTTTTTGTTATTAAAAAAAAAAGTTCCTTTAAACTCATTTTTTTGTATTTTATATTATTTTAATATATTTTAAATATTATTATTTTAATATATTTTAAATAAAAAATATTTTAAAACATTCCTCCTAAAAAAAAAAAAAACTTCCACAAGTGAAAGTGACAACCGATAGGTAAGCCAGCAAGAAAACGCTCGAGTTTCGGCGCCTATTGCTATCTGTTTCACATATATATTTTCTTAGTGCTCGATTTTCTTGAATTTCTCTCTCCCTTTCATTTTCTTTCCTTTCAAACGTTTAAATGATGGATTTTCCACAAAAACCGCATCTGTGGTCCCCACACCCTGGTTCAAATCATATGGACCCCACACCATCTTCAAAATACATTGCATGGTCCCTTGAGTTGTAGACTTTGATCATCTTGACCCTTCTACTACAATTGTGTGCATCCTTGCTTGTTATGCTTGCATATGGCTTTGTTTGATAGAATCTCCTATGGTAATGGGTCGGAAATCTTCGTATTTAGGCAATATAATTAAAAATTCATATTCATATCCGTGGTGATGGAATTATATAAAAAAATTCAAAAAAAAAACCATGTATATTTCATATCAATGAGATAGTTCATATAATCTATATAGGAGTAATATGGAATTGAAGCTCCATCCTTGGTTTATATTAATAACACACATTCTATTGTTTCGTACAACTATTTATGTTGTAATCAAGTGTGGTTATTTGACTTATAGTTATAAAACCTAATTTGTGGGTTGGCAAGTCAACCCATATTTATTTTAAAATAAAATTTATTAGATTTTTTTTATTAATAAAACAATGTTATTGTGAATAAAAAAATAAAAATAACATAATTTTAGAAAGAAAAAAATAATTCCAAAGCAAACCTAATCCAATCTAGATAGTAATGAGTCATATAATTGACTTATTAAGCCGGGTTACGTTTTATAATTGTGGCACGGGGTACATAAGGGGATGGATATTCGGCCATCCCTGGGATAAAAGGTTAAAGTGAACAACATTTAAACTCTGGGGACCATATTAAACCTAACAATTTCTAGCACCGCGTAGGCCCATTACTAGCCTTCCAAATGTGTACACTCCCCGGTCCCCGCGGTAATGCTTTTGCCTCTTTTTTTTTTGTTTGAAGAAAATAAAATAAAATAATTATTTGGAAGAGTTATAAATTACTATTTGGCAAGATTTATTTGGATGCATTTTCCTAGTTTGTGCTGGCTAATCAAGCATATCACATTCAATGCGAAAACCTTTTTCATTCATGATTAAAAATCTATTTCATTCAAGATTTTAGCATATTTAGCAATAATTATTAATCCATGTCAAGTCTATAAGTTAATTCAGGAAATTCATAATTAAAACTTGATCAATTCAAAATTGACATGGATTTAGTAAATTTTGATTTATTTATTTGACTAATCTAAATTCCACCAAGTTAATATTAAAAAATATTTATTAAAAAATAACAAAATAATATAATTTCAATAAAAATAATTAATTCAAGTTGATAGAATGACTGCATTAGATAGTTTACTTTCCCCGTGAAAGTGAGAGAGGGGAAGATAAAACTGAAATGTAAAATTCTATCTTCGTTCTCAATTTTATTAATGAAATTAATTTCACGATGTTGATTAAGCAAGCAATCATGATAGCTTGCACTGTTTAAGCGTTAAAAAGGGAGAAAAAAAAAACTAGGAAAATTCAAGGTTGTCATTAGATCCATTTTCTAGTTGATTGATAGAAACTTTTTCCTTTTCTTTTCCTTTTTCTTTTTCTTTTTCCTAAAAAAAAAAGACTTTTAATTAGTCTTTGTATCAAATATATTGTCTTCACATCATTCCTGTTTTCACGATCACCTTTATGAGTCAAAATAATTTAGGTGATATATATGTGTTGGATTGTATTTTATGGTGTTTTTTTAAAAATTATTTTTTATTTACAAATATATCATAATAATTTTTTTATGTTCATTGTTTATGTTAATATATTAAAAAAATCAATCCCAGCATTTTTCCAAACTAATCTTATTTTTATAATGTATCTAAACACAAAAACTTGCAATATTGCATATCAATGGCCTTCCAAAAATATTTTTCAAGTCTGTTATATATAGCTAGTGTAAATTTCTCAAATTGATTGACCTCCTGTACAATCGTTAAAATCATATTTTATTATTTTTTTAAAATTAATTTTACTTGAAATTAATTTTTTTATTGCTTTTAAATTATTTTAATGTTCTGATGTTAAAAATAAAAAAAATATTATTTTTATATATTTTCAAATAAAAATAAATAGATAAATCCTCTAGTTATTGTTACTAGTATCGTTTTTTTAATTTTTTTTCTCCTCGCATCAAGCTTGAACGAACAAGAATTGCCCTTTCCTAGTTTTCTACTTAATTATTGTGAAACACATCGTGTATATGTCAGATATGGACACTAGCTAGTTAGTTTGGTTGATGAAATTATTTACAGTTTTGAGGCATAGCTATTTACAGTTTTGAGGCATAGCCTGTGGTTAATGAGTATGGGTCAGTTTTATCAATCAAGAGATTCATTTTTTATTATTATTAATAATAGTAAAAGAATTTTTCAAATCAATTTATATATCAATTAAATTAATTAAGTTTTAAACCATTTTAAAAATGTAATTTTTACTTTCAAAATTAGAATTTGATGATGTATTTCTTTTAAATCTTTTAATTTGATTTACATTTCTGATGCCAATTAAGATGCAGAATACATCAAATTAAATAAAAACAAGAATACAAAGATAAATCAATATTCACTTACACAGCCCATATACCTTTAACATGATATAGGAAAAACCTTATTAGAATCTATAATTCTCGAATTTAAGTTACGAGGGAGGTTCAAACAATTAATGGAAAATAAATATTTACGTACAAAGCAAACTCGCTTACTTTTAATGAGACATTCAAATAAAAAACTAATTAGGATTTATAATTTTTGTGCGAGAAAAAAATAATTACATTACCAATACAGCTCCAACCCGATTTTGGGTTGCAAGGATTTATACCAATCAACATATCATGATTCAAAATCCACGACAACGAATCTACACTTCAATTCAAAAAAACAAAACACAAGAACACAATTCAAACAAACAACATCATTTCTAAGATTATTTAAGATAAAGGATTCAATGCATTAGGGGGTTGAGAAAACCTTCAAAGAGCCACCGGAAATGGACAGAATGCTGCTGGAAACGGGCTGGGCAAAGACGACATGTG
Organism: Populus deltoides; assembly: GCA_015852605.2. Lineage (NCBI taxonomy): Eukaryota > Viridiplantae > Streptophyta > Magnoliopsida > Malpighiales > Salicaceae > Populus > Populus deltoides. The sequence goes on from CM027581.2 coordinate 1,406,601, forward strand.
GGTCTCAAACGCAAGTACACGAGTTGGGTTGTGGAGCGTCATTTCACGTGCAACCACTGTGGGGAGGCGTGTGGGTTATCCGACTAGTTGTTCTCCTCTCTCTTCTTCCTCCCTGCACAGGCGATATAAGCCACCACAGTCCGAGATGGGAGATCGCTGGTTGTAAAGCTTCTACTTAGAGAAAGATGGGTTGTTATCGCATGGTGGAGGGATGAGATTTTGGTGTTTTTGGATGGCAAAAATGAGGGGTGTCGGTCTGTGTTGATGTCGGGGTTACGACGTCGTGGAAGTTGTTGTGGCTGGCGGATGGTGATTAGAAAATAAAAGCTTGGACAACGAAGACTAACAGGTGATGGTGGCTGAGAGGACTGATTTTTAGCTGTTGTGTGGAAGAAATTGGTTTGTGAACAGGCTGGAGATCCCAGGTGAGGGGGGAGGGATTTTTTATGGCGGTTGTCGGCTGGGATGGGTTTAAGAAGTGAATTGTCGGTTGCTGTTTTTTTTTTAGTTAGGATTTTGCGACTTTTGTCTTGTGTAATGCTAGTTTTTGGACTTTTCTGATTTTCCTAGTTTATGTCCTCTTCTATTTATATTTTATACTATCACGTTACCTAAAAAAAAACAGGAAATATAATATTTAGGAATATTTTATTTTATCTCCTTTGAATTAGAATTTTTTTAATAATTTTCCAATTTCATGAATTTAAAAAATAGTTAAAATTACAAGATGGCCGCATGAGAATTTAAAAATGAGCTTACTCGAAAAATGTGAACCTTCATCAATCATCTAATTATTGTGATGGTAAGCTCATTTATTTTGCATGATTTCCACTTCAGAGTAGGTGATCCAGTTTTGAATCCTCCAATATTCTCCTGCCTTGATTTCCCATTGATGTTCTCTTTGAGATTTTTCGAAGATTATTTTTGTTTTGAGTATTCATTTCCCCCCAGGCTTGGCCTCGAGACTCGAGAGTTCTCTCCACGATTCTGTCTTATTTGTTCTCCTCCATGTTTCGATCCTGTGATTCTTTTTTCATAACACCCTTTAATACCCATCATTGTCAGGCATTTATTTTGTTCTCATACTCAATGTTTTTTTTTTATTATTATTATTATATGTAGAACATTTATAGGCAACCTGACCTTGCACACCTAAACATATTTGAAGTGGGTGTTGAATTCAACAAAATATAAATGCTACACGCACCCATATCACTACTTTTTGTTTGATAATAAATAATTATCAGACAATGAATATCTATTTAGATATTCAAAATATGACGAATTGTATATAAATATCTAGATTTCTAACTCAATAAATAATGAGTAGGGTGTAGATATAGAAAAACTCAACATGTGAATACTTATTGCATCTTTGTTGGTGTTGGTATCTTGGTGCCTGTTTGCTTTATTTATTTTCTACAAATAGTTTTAATAAACATGAATACTTATAATAATATTGTCATTTTGTTTTTTGTATTTAAATTAAACTTAGAAGGAGTTGTTTAGACTAGTTTTGTTATTTTTCTTCTTTCTTGTTTGATTTTCTAGTTTATTTAGAACTTTTTATTATTTTTTCTCTTTTTAGATTCAAACTTTTACTTTGTTTAAGCTGTTTTTTAAATTTATTTAAAGAGTTGTAAATTTTTAAAAAAGATAGATTAATTGAGAAGAATATATTTAATAATAAGATTTTGAAATAAAGATTTCTTGTGAAGATCATTTTAGAAATAATTCCATGTTTTTACATATTTTGTTTTCTTCAGCATAAAAAAGTATATTCCTCTATGAACCTGCAAGAGGTTTTGGTCAGTCTTTATGTGGATAATATTATATATACACACACATTAATTCCTCAGCAAAAATAAATAAGTTTTAACATCATCTATCAACCTCGTACTGATAATTACCAGTTCTTTGAGATGCCGACCGAACTTCTTTCATAAATGGCTTTCAGAATCGTAGCCACTTCGCCATTAAAGTCTGTCTGAGAACATCGGTGACGGATGCTTATGTGGCAGAGGCACTATTACCCACCAATCAAGCACCAAATGGCTGCATTTGTCCTGACAAAGTGGTAAGTACTGTGGTAAAGTTAATTCAGTTTTAGAATCTGCAAATATTTTAATCTAAAGTTTTTGAGAAATGCCAAAGTCTAATGGTCTACCTGCAGAAAGCTGCTTCAATTGTCATTATGGAATTTAGCATTTTGTAGAAGAAGCACATCCCACTTTCTGTTTCATGGTCACTTGAATGCCTCGACACCTCAGATTTGGACAACCTCTAAAAGTTGGTCTCGATGAGGACCTTGGATATGTTTGCCCTAGGCCCAGTTGGTAATCAATCCAAACACCAAATCGAGCAAAACCAAGTACTTTTTATCATGCCGATAGAAGAATTATTCCTGAAGCCATTCTTATCGGGAAAAACTTTTTTTTTTTTTTTTAAATACTGATGTAGAGATGGATCTAGGGCAAATTCCCAACACAGGGATAATCCAGCAAAACGTAGTTATAAAATTCAACTTAAAAATCAATCTAGAGCAATAACTGAGTTATGAGGAAGGTTTATTAGTGCTTGGTTGATGTAATTTTTTTTATAAAAAAATAATTAAAATAATGTTATTTTAATAAAAAAATTAATGAGTTGAAAGTCGGATTTTATCCTAAAACAACCAAGTCATGAATCACCCAGGTTTTTAACCATGTTAAATTAAATTAATCCTATTTTTTCTTTCATTTGGATCGGTTCAAGTTTGGATAAACTAGATTTTATTTCAATCCATCGAGTTCATCCAGGTTTGTATAACTAGTATCTAAAGAAGATGGGTAATGATATTTCACCTATCAAACAAAAAACAACACTCTTGTAACAGATAAAGCTATAGTCCACTGTCCAAAAAATTTCTAGTTAATCGATCCATATTGCATTCTCGAGGGCCTTGCCCATTACCATTAGATTCAAATCGTTAAGCAGGTAACAAATAAATAGGTAACACACAAATTTGATAGGATTTGGATTGCTTCCTTACACCACAGTCAAACAATACTGATGACAATTCACTGCATAAACTCATCCCTTGAGATCCAAATAAATGTAAAGGTACCTTTCTCGAAATGGATGTGAAAGAAATTCTCATATTCCTCTTATACGTAGCAATGCATTGGGTCAGCTTTCGACTAAAGCTACTCCTGCTCATAAACTCGATAGCTTGATCCATAAAAGTTCAACATGGGCTCAAGGTTCCTCATGGAAGGATAAAGATTAAAGTCCCAAGCTTGATTCTTGGGATATCTGAGAATCACCCACCATCTGATTGGCGGGTCTCATCACATAGATGGTGTTTGCGTAATTCTTTCTGGGCTCGAGGAATTTTGGCAGAAGTCTTTCTGGGCTTGCGTAATGGTAAATCTGTTGTCCAGTATAGGCTCCGAATTGCAATGGCCCAATAGAAGTTGAGGCAGTTGGGTCGCGTTGACCCAGATGTGACTCATTTAAAAGACCCTTCTACTTTCGGCCGAAAAAATTAAAGCTGCCAAGATCTGGCTTGTGTATGAAGATAATTTTTAATCTTTCGATTTTGATTATTCCTTGTTGTTATAGACCAGCAAGAACTCCAAAAGAACGTTGAAATCTTCTCAAGAAGATTGATAACTCCATAATCTCCAACTCCCCGCCATCTTCAAAACTTGAAAGTATCATGGCTTGATCAGATTCAGTCACCGCATATTTTTTTACTTTTCATTTTCACTACCCATCCAATGCCAAAAAAAACACAGAAAGAAGTAAGCAGTCACAAAAATCATTTTCAGAGACCTTAACCGTCTTCTACACACTTGCTGGGAGATACATTGATAACAATCTTACAATAGATTGTACTGACAAGGGAGTGGAATTTGTGGAAGCCCAAGTAAGTGGCTGTCTCTCATAGCTTCTCGAGGGAGGAGAACTTGAGACCTAGTTGCGGAATCATTTGGCTTCATATCCAACTCAACCTGAAAACAGCCTTTTTGTACTGATCCAATTCAACATGTTTGAATCCAGAGGGGTGACCATTGGTGTCTGCGTGACACACAGGTGTCTGATGCACACACAGGTGTGACTCGTGCGTGTCTATATTGAGCTTGAGTATATTAAACTAGCATGTGTTTGAAGTAAGCTTTCACTCAAGGATTTGAGGTCCAAAACTGAAGACTATTGCCAGTACCAGTATCGATGGATCACACCAGCCAACACGAGTCGAGGTCGTGCAGCAGTTATATGGAAGACTCTAACAATGGTGGCTCAAGCGAAACACGGTCGGTTAAGGCCTTCCCTCTTGACACATAGATCTAACATGAGAGGGAAGATAGCAATGCCTGTACCGGATATATAATTCTCGTGGGAACTTTGCAAGAGTGTCAGTTTCACATTTTACACCAGACGACGACGAGAGCAAAGTGCAACTTCATGACCTCGTAGATAAAGTTCACAATGGAATAAAGATGGTGGCAGATTGTGCAAAAGTTTCAAGCAGATTTAGGTTAGTGGATTGCATGCCCCTGGTGTTGATATGGTTTTTCTTGTAGACACTAACAGCTTGTTTGAACCAATTATATATATTAAAATTGATTTCAACTATTTAAGCAAATTGAATCGATTTGATTTGCTGATTAATTTTTTCATTTGAAATATGTTTTAGTTTCATGGTCCATGCTCCGTGTACTAAGAGATTAAGATTTCTCAATTTACATTTGTGAGTTCACTTGGTTTTCGGAGACCTTTTTAAACGCCAGCGAAAGAACTCGATTGACCACTGGCGACAAGATCAAACGAAGAAAACTTCTTAAAGATGTTTCCAAGCAATTCCCTCTTTGATGAAGATCTTGAACATTGCTTTGGTTTTATTCTGAACTTATTTTATATCACGACGATGTCGTCTTGGTTTTTTAAACCATAGTTTATATTATTTTAATTGAAAATAATTGACTTGTTCAACCTATGAGCTGAGCCCCTGAGCATTGGGCAGGGGGTTAAGACACATAGCCATGTTAGAATGTACTTTTCTCCAAGTTAGAAAGGGAAATGGAGGGCAACAGGATCATGTTGTCGCACTTTAGAGTTTAGATTACAGAACCTGTATATTCAAAAGACTCGCAAGAGGGCTATTTTCTCCCCTGCGGTGCATCAGGTAAATATTACCCCTTCCACAGCCCTTGGACCCCTGACCTGAAGTGCTGTGCATCTTACACCGGCCAACGAGGTTCTGGCCACATAGCTAGGGTTTTGACAACAATCCAATCTAAGAGGCTTATCTCGCAGCCAACAAGTTCATGATAAACGGATCAATTGATCTACCCCGATTAACACAAACATCATCGTAGACAACAAATATTTTGGACTCCCAACGTTTTTCTGGTTTAGGATATCCAGTCCACCTGAGACAGGAATTCTCAAGCTATTTCAAGAACATGGAAATACTCACAGCTTGCACATTTAATAAAAAATGTAGACATGATTAAAAAAGAATGATTTCGTTTTTTGCCTGTATAAGCTCTAATAACAGACTTGAAGAAACGCGCAGAACAGAGTAAAAAACTATATATTAAAGCTCAAAACTAGGAGGGTACAAAAGGAATCATCTCTATTACCTCAAAGAATTAACAAATATTCCGGATTCTATATAGAACCCCTAGGGGAGTAAACCGACCTAAACTGAAGGTCAAGAAGGCAAAAAAGGAGGAATTAATATACTTGGGCATGATGGCATTGCTCTAAAGATAATTTAAGAAGGGAATTTACAATTACGACAAGGAGCTCCGAGCGGAAATAGTTAAGCAGGGCGGTCCTCAGGTCTCTAACGGAGGCCTTCTTTGCAACTCTGCTTCAAAACAACCTAGTGTATTTCCTAGTGAACTTAAGAATATAAAATGCCTTTCATGTTGTCTGTGTATGTTATATAGTATTCTCCTCTTTATGTAATTCCTTGTAACATTTATAAAGCACTCGATTTCTTCCATGTCACCAGGGACTTGAGAAACTCCATGACCTAAAATGATAGCATGCAGATGATAGCAAAGATTAGATATTTGGAAAACGGAAATAAAAATAGCACAAATCTGTAAAAATAGACAGATCAGTTTTAGAACAGTAGAACACGAGTGAAATAGAAGGAGATCATGGTGCAAAAATTATACAGGAATGAATGTCCAGGTATCTTTTTTGATGGCTTAAGCTAAAAGAAGTTTAAATAAAAATAAATTCTACCTCTGCTGGGTCTCTGAGAGAGTAATACGCATTGCTTTCCTTCGGTGATTTTGATACAAAAATGCCATAACCACAGTTCCTCTCCCTCAAAACCTATCGAGAGTGCATCAAATTAAGTCAGCATGTAACCAAAGAGTGTCTGTCTTACAGATTCATCGGCATAATAAAAGAGGAATGTTGGAACTATTTTATCTATAGGTTACCTTAAATGCATCTTCATCTGTCCGGTCATCTCCAACATAAATTGGCAGCACATCATCACAATTGCTGAGATCTAAAACAGGTTTCTTGTTGTAATTAGTATAAAGAAAAGCTTAACATTCTCTTAATCATATGTAACAAACAGTTCAAAGTAAATTGTTGCTCACCTAGTGATTCAAGTAGAAATTCAAGAGCTTTCCCCTTGTCCCAATTGATCGTGGGACGGATTTCTAAAACCTAATCATTGTCAAAATAACATAAAATAAATGGCGGATCCCTTGAAGCAAAAGGAGCATAGATTAGCGAAACTAAAAATGATAAAATTTACCTTCCTCCCATGAGTCAATCGCAGGCGAGGATACTTCTTTATGACATCCTGGACACACTCCCAAACTGATATCCAGTTCTGAAAACAAATTCCATAAAGTATGATTAAACATTGAAATACAGGAATAACTCCTTTGTTTGACAAAATAACACAAGAGACAAGTAAATTGAAAATTCAAGATTTAAATTTTCAGGAAAAACAACCAACTTACATCTTGATCAACGTTACGGTAATGTACAGAGACACAGAATTTATTGTTCTCAACTGTTGCCCCTTTAATATCTTTGGTAATCCTGACAAGGGAACTAAAAACCTGCAGAGGTAAATAGATTGAGAATAAGCAAAACAAACAAGCACATCAAAATTGGCATTGAAGAGAAAAGATTCAAGTACCTCGTCAATCATGGGTAAAAATTCTCTAGCAGGCTGGAATAAGTTAACTTCGTTGCCCTACATTTAGAAAAATCAAATTATAAACTCAATTTAGAAAATTAAGGGTAGATGCTAAGAAGCTACAAAGAGGTACCAAGATGTTTATACCTGCTTGTCCGTAGACTTGATACAATTTTGATGGTAGTCAGTTACAGATTGCTTGACAGGACCCATGATATCCATACCATGACTTCCCGCATAGTAGAGTTCTGTTAGTCCTACAAACTCATACACCTGAATACAAAAACCATCAAAAGGTCGAATGAAAACATGAACCAAAGAAAAACAAATGCACATGAAGTCATCAAAAAATGACATTCATTTGTTTCAAAACAAGTTCTTTAGTTACCTTGTCACGGCTTCTTCCACTGATTATTGCTGTTGGGAAATATTTTGCCACTTCCTTTACAATGGAACGCATCTATAAAAAATGCAGGATTTCATGAGAAAAATAAGAGGATAGAAAATAAATCTAAACAGCAAAATTTCCCATGTCATTTATGAAACTACTCTTACATCATCAGACATGAAGGCATTGTCAGGATTTTCAACAATTGGTGAAAGAGTACCATCATAATCCAGAAATAAGGCGATTCGCTTGCCTTTTGCAAAGTTTGCAATTTGCTCGAAAGATGCAAGCGCAGATGGATATTTAAGCTGCACAGTCGAGAAAAGGTGCACAACGCTTTACAAATTAATTATCTACCAATTTGACACTAAAAATATCTATAGGTGAACTTAAGATAAATGAATTACCAGCCAGGTGCGATAGGCAACTTCTGGATCAGGTGCGGAAAGCTCATGGTTAATATCCTTGGCAAACTTCTTATGAGTAGGAGATGATGATTTCATGGCATCCAGCCAACCACAGGAGCGAACATCATCGAGCACTCCAGTTTTCCTCCTAGGAATAGATAGTAATAGATTTGGCGAGAAAGGTGCACCTGAGGGTGAGTATGGCAGCGTCAAACCATGGTACCGGCGTAGCCTTGACTTGCTTAGGGGAGCAGAATCAGTGAGCACAGGAGCATTATGATTTGATTTGAGGTCCATCGGATTCAGATTCGTCAGAGTATTTTTTATAACGTCCAAATAAAGTCAAAGTTAACAGTAGACTGTCCTTGCAAATTGAATCAAATAACAGAGCTTTTTGAATGCCAGATATCTCTTCACCCAACCCTTTTTATCGATAAAGAACCACCTCTTCAGAGATATCTTGTCAATGCTGCTTGGCAAGCAGTCCATCAAGCACTGGGCTCCTGAAAACTGATGGCCAGAACAAAGAGCTCCTAAGAAAACAGTCAATTACAATGTCAAGTTACTTTCAAAGAAAACCAAGATCCAATTTACCTATATGTTTTCATCTCTGTAGCCAACACGATGAACCAAAAAAGGGTCTGAAAAGTTGTTAATGTTTTGCTATTGCGTTCCTCGGGAAATCCTCAATCCTCTGCAAAACACAGTGAAACAACTAAGTAATGCAAGAGACACCATTATATTCCCAAATTGTAGAAGCTGAAAGCATGGCTTACAAGATGATTATGAAGAACTAAACAAACAATGATAACAAGAACAAAACCCACAGAGAAGTTCCCAAGCAGGCTTGTACAACTTTGGCGTGGCAAACAGAAAAAATAGAAAAAAAATACAAAACACCATCACCAGAGTTTCCCAAAAATAGAAAAAAAAAAAAAAAACAGGTCATACACACAGGGTACTTAAAAAATACATTTTTTTTTTTTGAAAAAAAAAACCCAGATAATAAAACCACTAAAGAAGTAAAAAAATAAAAAAAAATATTCACCCTTACTTTTTTTTTAGAGCACGGAATCCGTGGGGTTCAATTTATGGTCAAGATTTCCAGCGAGGTAAACATGAGGATGCTTGAAAAGCACACACGGTTTTAACACAAAAGAGAAGAAGAAATTGACATTTGACCATGACCATGTTTCGTGTACAGTAATAAAAATCAGAGAGATAAAAACAAAGACTTGTATCACCATCACCATTTTTGCCTTATCACACACGCTTAGCTTTGAAAATCAATGTCCCCTTTTCAGTTAGGAAATATAAACAGAAAAAACTGTACTACAAGTTATTATTACTATTATTTTGACTAAAGAAAAAAATTGAAAAAGAAGAGTCGCTTTTAACTGAAACCAGAAAAGCATTCAAAGAAGATAGAGAAGAGAAGAGGAAACAGAGATGGAAAAATTAACAGCGGAAAACGCTGTCGTTTTTTGAGGAAAACTAAGCGGCAACAGTACTTGCAAGATAACACGCGTGCGCTAAGAGATGAGAAAGTTTGGAAGATTGGACGGATACGCCGTCGTTTTACAGAAACGAAAAAGTTAACGTACCGGAGAGGAGCTCCAACGCAAAACAAGAAGGCGAAAGAAATCTCGAGAATGCAGCTGCTTTCTCCTTCAATAAACGAATCGCAAGGAATCAGCAACGAAATGAATGAAACGAAACCGTATAGGTGTCTTAACGGCCGTAACGAAAACGAAGAAAGAACAGAAGGAAGCCACAGCCACAGCTGCAGAGAGTATAAGAAAAGAATTCCTTCGAAAGGGATAGAAAGAAAGGTAAAAATGGCAAAATACCTCTGTGATAGAATCGCAGAGAAAAAATGCGAGAGACAGAGATTGGTTGTTTTTGTGGGTTTTCTTTCTTTCGACGCAGAACGAGAAAAGCGAAGGAGATAGGAGAGAAGCAAGCAAGTAGAGGAGAGCTGAGGAGAATTGAGTTTTTACGTTCTCTCTATTCTATGACTTCTACGTGTTTTATAAGCGTGTGTTTCGTAACCATTGTGTTTCAGAGTGTGCTGTAATTTTTATTTAAAAATATATTAAAATAATAAGTTTTTTTTATTTTTTACATATTCAAAATCATTAAAGAAAAAATAATTTCAAAAACGTTTATTAGACAATAATTTAAAGACTCTAAATTCTAAATTTTTTTATATAACTACTAAGTTTTAAAGTGTAAATTTGATATTGTGGCGCATGAAATATTTTAAAAATATAATAAAATAATTTTTTTAGATTTTTTTAATATCAAAACATTAAAAATATATTAATTTAATATTTTTTTAAATAAAATATATTTTTAAATTACAAACAAAAACATAATCTACTGTCACTCCTGACACTCCCAAAGTGGATTTTACAACTGTGCTTGACGTCATCAACCCTCGCCGTTAAAATAGTAATTTTCATAGAAAGTGAAAGGGAGACGTGTTTTTTTCGCGTCATGTAAGTGTATTTTGAGAGTGGGTTAAAACAGATTTCAGAATATTTTATATTAATAAAATTCACTTAATTAATTTTTTAATCCTCTTTTATTTTTGTTTACTTAGTTGATGGCTTAGAATAAACAAAAAAAAAAAAGTAAACAGAAAGACAAAAAACTGCCTAACTTGCGTGGGGTCCACGGGATCTTGTGATTAGACGACACGTGGGAAAAAGACTTTGCGGCCAAGCGCGTGGATACACCTATGAGTGAGTCCAGTCTGACGTGTTTACGTTTCAGCGCGGGTCCTACTAGGAAAGAGCTGTGGTAACCAAGTGTCTCGTCGCTTTCAGTAACAGGGTGACAGCTGGGTGATGGTCACCGATGACGGTCGTTTTATGCAGGGTCCCACGTGGCAGGCAGGGAGGATAAGGGGCCCAGGATGCTCTGTTCTAAGTAACTATAGCCACTGGATGATGTGAGGTGGCAAGAGATGGGATGTAGGGTCCATTTATTTAAGGGTTCAACCAATGATAACCACAGAAAGAACTACGGTGGCAGAGATGAAGATTGATGGGACTAAAACTGAAATGTCACCACAAACTTTGTTTAGAGAAATTTTTTCTACCCATCACCTTGAATCGGTTGTTTTTTTTATTTATAAACTTTTTTAGGGCATGTTGCCTTTTAAAAGCCGCAAAGTTTTTCCTTTATATATATATATAAAACTTTATTTCATATTTTTTTAATATCAAAGGGATATAATCCAATTAGATTACACGTTAAGAACTATGGTTTTTTTAAAAAAATACTAAATTTCTCAAAAAATAATAATTAAAAAACTAACATGATTTAAAAAAATAGATTGCATTACTTAAAACAGCACAATCACGTAGGCTTTATTGCTAAGAACAATACAATTCAAATTTATTTTTTTAAATTGTATAAGTTATGTTGTTTTAAAATTATTTTATTTTTTAATACATTCTTATTTGGTGCTATTTATTCATAAAAAAATTAGAAAGGTTTTATTTTTTTTAAAAAAATAATATTATTTGTATAATATTAAGATAGTGATTGGAAATATGGTACCGATTGTTTTTTCAAAATGTTTTTCGCTAAGAAATGTATTAAAATAATATATTTTTTAATTTTTTAAAATAATTTTTAACATTAATAAATCAAAACTATCTAAAAAATAATTTTAAACAAAAAATAATAATTCTAAAACGTAAATACAAACAACCTCTAAAATTATAACTTTCATATTTATTTGCTATTGCCACACCTATACCGACACAAGCTTGAAAACATTCTATCACAATCACACCCATATTAAAATAGAAAAAATTAATGTAAATACACAGATAATTAAAATACGCCAGTCTTGAATAGTTAGGTGAAAATGATTAAGATATTAAATGAATTTTTTCCGTGTCAAGGAGAAATATGTGCTTAGACCAAATAGAAAAGCATTTTGTTTTTACAAGCAAACTTTACCACCCACGTAAGAGGAAAAAAAAAAAAAAACTTATACTATAGAGTATGAGCTAGCTACGAAGTCAAAATTCATGGCATTATTTAATTATTTATGGTAAAGTAAGTTATTATATAGCCTTCATGTCTTCGAGTTTAATATATATTATATGAAGAGAGTTGTGGTTGCCATTAGCACACGTCTTGACCGAAGAAGTTAATCTCAGCAAGTCATCGTTAATTATGAATTATGCACCTTTTTTTTCCTTTTTTCTTTCTTTTAAAAAGGGAATTTCGACTTAGTGGTTCAAGTCCTAACTGGAAAGCAGAAACGGGGAGAGAAACATCCCACCAATGTCGACAACAACAATGCTCATTGCTCAATCTTTGTAGGCAATGACATGGAAAAGGTACGCGCGTGATGGGCCATGACCTTCTAGCTCCTCAAGTTTTTCCAAAAGAAGCTTCCTCTCTTGTTCCATATGTTCCATATGCCCCTCCATTCTTATAAAATAATAATTAGGGCACCAAAAAACCCTGACGCATTACCTAAACCCAACACTTTATGAACTTTAATTATGAAATAATATTGAAATTTGAATGAGAAGGTTGGTGCGATGAGAAGGATTGTTAAAGAGGAGGGCATTTGAATCAAGGGAGTAAGGGGTCAACTTTGTTCCTTTGGAAAATTCGAAGATGTCATTTGTGCTGGTGTGTGGTTGGTATCTTATTGCGGTGTTATTGAAACCCTGTGTATTGTCTTCGTCACGGTCTTGAAAGTATTTGTTTAATTAATTCATAAAATAATTTCATATGGATTCCACTGAAAATTTCTATTGAAATATTACCCGTGAAAAAACTATATTCTGTATTTAAAAAAAAACTTGTATTTTTAAACTATAATTGCAAAAATTACCGATCATACACCGAATCATTGTTGTGATTTATGACTTAATCATATTATTTTAACAAATCAATAGGGTAGAAAAACTCATTGAAAACAAATCTCTTGAGGTTCACACTTAACATGCTAATGTGAAACCAGGCAAACGCACATATTATTATTCTCTTCATACGTGCTTGAGACTAACCAGCAGACACCAACCAGCCATCTGATCTCCTGCCGGTTCTAGCTTAAATGAGAACGACTGGTTAATTAGAATCTTAACTTTGGAATGAACATGGAATTCTTCACTGCAATTGGTAATAAAAAAGAAGTTGAGATTTGGGGAAGACTTTGTCGAACGGCAAGAGATGGGCTGTGCGCAGGGTCAGTCAATGGAAGCTGGCAAACAGGAAGGGCTGGTTTAAAAGGAACACAGCACAATAGAGGGTCAAGGACGCTGACAAGAGAAAGAGAAAAGGAAGTAACTAGGAAAAGGAAGCGATGAAAAACATTTGCGCATTGGAAAGTGAAAGAGAAACTTAATAGATTTTTGCCGGTTTCAAGGCCTTCTTTCTTTCTTGGTGGTGGCCATGTCGGGGGCCACTTACGGTTGGTTACCGAACCTTCTCTTTCAATGCCGTCGGTTGTGGGTAAGTTGGACTATCTATGCATTTAATAAACTTGCTTCAAAGTGTAAATTTCGTGCAAGTCTTTTGACATTGATATCTCTTGGATTGTTCTTGATTCGTCGATCGATCTCAAAGATTCATCAACGAAGACTGGAGTAAATTTCTGAGAAGGAAAGTGGAAGCAGCAGTACCACAAGAGGAGATATTCCCTTTTCCTTTCTTTTCATTAGACTCATAAACATGGTTCAGAAACTGTCTCCAAAAAAAAAAAAATCATTATGCTATCAAATCAATTCAAGTTAATGAGTTGACTTAGCAGTTTAAACTAAGTTTAATTGAATAATCAAATTATTAAAAAGCCTAATATTTTATCAACTAGTTTTTATTGGATCAATTTTTCTCTGTTCGATGTAAATCAGGTTCTAGGTCACAAGTTTCTCCCATCAACCGGACATCGCAAGTTAGGTTAGTAACTATAGTTTAAAGCTTCCCTTGACTTTGTTTTTCAATTCCTTTCATTTAAAATTTTAGGTTTGAATTTATTTATTTATTCTTGGTATAGATGAGCTAGCTAGCTTCTAAATATAAACTTCTTGTTAATTGGGGAGGACCTAATTTTAATAGTAAAACTCATTAATGGAAGCGTGAGATGGAGGCAATGGCTTCATAAGATCCTCCAATAACAATAGATTAACACTCATAATCCAAGGATTAAAAAAAAAGGGCAACGCCCATGGTTTGTTTCAACATTCGGTGTACAATACGAAACACATTCATGCTTTTCAATCACAAAATATATATATATATATATATATATATATATATATATATATATATATATATTTTACATTTGTGGAAGAAGTTTATATATTTTACATTATATTATGATAAAAATATATTTTACATTTTATTTTTCAATCACGAGGTTTGTATCAAGCACAAGTACTGATTTCTTGAATGAATATTGTTGCCATCATGCCTGTCGTCATAGACGGGCATCAGTACTGATTCCATCTACGTAAGTACAATAGATTGGTTTTCATTTTTCCTAATTCACAATCATCATTTAATAATTGTTTTGTTTTATAATTATTTTATTATCATGCATTTACCAAATATCTTCGATCTTTTGCCTTGGCGTAAATGTTGGTCGAATGACATTGACTTCAATGTTTTGACCTTTTTTTATGATAATTAATTAAACAGTTGTGATATGGAGACGTTAAGCCTTTGATCGTGTGTGTGTTTTTTTCTATTGGGTATATGCTTTTTTCGTAGAGATTATATAAAGAATTACCATATACTTTTGTTGGTGTGATGTAGTTTCTCTGGTAAAATTTACTTTTTTAAATTAAAATCATTTTAAAATTAGTATTTTTATAGTTGAAACATATTTTAAAAAATACTTTAAAATATATTACAATGGCATCACCAAATGAAGACTTAAAATGTCATCAGGGATTTGGATTAAAAATTAAAACTATAAAAAATAATTTTTTTTCTTAAATACATTGGTTCAAATATAGATGTATCATTTAGAATGTAATTAAAAAAGGTTTTATCATTATAATATTTAGTAATTTTACTGACGAAATTTTCTATCGATATTTACACTAACAATACATATGTAATTATTTTATTGGTGAGATCACAAACTAAAAAACATTCATAAAAAAACTCTCCCAAGACAATATTTCCTTCTCAAAAACCGTTTGGAAATACGGTGAAAACCGCATTCTTAAAAAATTTAAATTTTTTTTGCTAAAATTTAGTATTTTTTGAGTCGTTTTAATGTGTTGATATCAAAAATGATTTTTAAAAAATAAAAAAACTATTAGCATGCATTTCAGCATAAAAAATTATTTAAAAAGCAACGACAACTACACTTCCAAACATACCTTCAAACTCCAGATATATGTCCATGTAAAACCTAATCTGATTAAATTGAGTTTTTTCTTTTTTATTTATTTTGATCTTGATACAAAAGTACTGATCCCACAATACCTAATTGAGAAATACAAGGCAAGGAATTCTTACCTTGGAAGTAAAGTGGCTAGGTTGACTTGGACTTGGTTGCCAGTGTCTGCCACGTTAACTAGAATCTGAATCTTGCAAACTAGCCTTTATAAAATTTAGAGAACTGAATAAAATATTACAGCACTGATTATAAAAGCTTTTAAACACATGGCATCGACGTAGCTAATGAGGTTGCAATAGTAAAAACATTTATTTTATAATCTCGAAAAATTATAAAATTACTTATATGGGTTTTCCAGGGAAACTTCAGGCAGGCATACGAGGTGACTTTTAGGTTTTGGTCAGTGTCTTGTAATTGAAAATAAAAAAAATATAAATAAAAATTAAATGATGTTTCTTGTACGATCTCTCTTATTTTATACAGAATTATAAGATACTTGAACTTAAAACTAATAGGGTTAGGAGCACATGTTAGGCACAAGTTAGGTTTTTTTTGGAAATGAGAAGCAGCCAATAATGCAATAATGCCAGACCATGGATAAAGAACATTGTACTTTAGATTCGGAAGAATCTTCTGTTCGGTAACGTGATGCATTGTATTTTTTAAAATATTTTTATAATTAAAAAAGTAATTTTTTTGTTTTTTTACTAATATATGAAATCTTAAAACTGGCTTTTTAGCATGTTTGGAATTGATGAAATATTTTTTACTTGAAAATATATTAAAATAATATATTTAAAAAGAATTAATATTTTTTTTTAAAATTTTAATAAAATACAATGTGAATGGCGTTACAAAACAGGATCTAAATGGTTGTAGTAAATGTTGCCATGGTGTCAGCATTATTTTATAAACTAAATGGTATGAAATTGTGAGAATTTCCTTTCTTTCCCTTGTGATTTGCCTTCAATGTCGTCGTTCAAAGTGGCTGTTCTTGACCCACTGCAATAAATTCAGGCAAAGGGTTACGGATGTGAGGGCACATCATCCAGACAAACATTTTCAACAACTCACTTATTACCATAAATGAGTCTTCACTTTATTTTTCTTTACGCCCGTGCCTGGCAAGAACAGTTTGTTCATAAATCCCAGTCAGATTAAAGGCGTTCAAACTTCGAAGTTTCCACTCGTGACCCATATATCGTTTCTCGGCAGAGCTAGGGCGTACGAGGCTTTCAAAATTAAATTTTTTTAGATATTTTTAATATGTTAATATTAAATTTTAAATTTTTTTTAAAATATTTTTTTTATAATTTTTCAATTAAAAAATACATTGTACCACCTTACTAAATAACCACTAAGTACTTTACTTCAATAAAATACTAGCGGTGTGCAGATATGTATTTTAGATTTTATTTGTTTTTATATTTTAAAAATATTTTTGAAAAAAATTGAATTTTTTTTAAAATTTATTTGCTTCAAATTTATTTTTTTAGTATTTTCTGATCATTTTGATATATGTTAAAAATAATTTTTTTAAAATAAAAAATATTATATTGATATATTTTTTTAAAAAATACATTTTAAAAAATAATTATTATTACACTCTCAAACAACCGTGGCTACATACATGAACCTAAAACTCATGCTAACCAGTTTTCCAAACTTGAAATTTCTTACAGTCAAATAACTTAAATGATATATAATCCAAGCTTGAATATATCCACATGTGTATATATATATATATATATATATATATATATATATATATATATAATCCTTCAAGTATGATAAGAAAAACTCAAACAAACAATTCAATCTTAAATGATATTCAAAACCATGCAAGAAATTCATAAAAAAACTCATTTTTAAAAGTTTAGACGTAGAGCATGACCATAACTTAATAATATTTTATAAAACCTTCAAAAATTATTGTCTCGTGAAGAGTACTTGTTTGAAACTTGATGAAAGAGAGAACTTAGTTTTCGTGTACAAAAAATAATCCAGGAGTTAAGACACAAACACATCAATATATAATTATATATATAAGAGAATATTAATACCCCGTTTGTTTGCTGGAAAGTAGTTTCTTTTTAGAAAGTAAATTCCGGGGAAAGTGAATTCCAGGAAAGTGAATTCCGGGAAAGTATTTTTCGATGTTTGGTAGTGTAATGAAAAATAAGTTGGAAAACACTTTCCAGTGTTTGGTTATGTCATGGAAAATGAGCTGGAAAATAACTTATTAATGTTTTATTTTTCTCAAGTTTATTAAAATAATGAGGAACAAATCTTACAAATTAAAAAGTTGAATGAGAATGAAATTGAAAAAAAATATAATTTCATAAATTATCTCAAATAAAATAAATAATAATCAAAATAATAGAGATCAAATCTAAAAAATTAAAAAAAATAAAAGGTGAATAAATTAAAATAATAATAATTAACATTTCATAAATTATTTCAAATAAAATAAGTAACAATCAAAAGAATAAGGATCAAATTTGATAGATAAAAAATTTCAATACAAAAATGATAAGGAAAAAGCAAATAGCAATTATAAAAATAAGGACCAAAATTAATATAAAAATTAAATTTTAAGAGATGCAATTGAAAAATAAATATACAAAACAAATTATATATAGCAATCAAATGTTTGAGGATCAAATTTAATATAATCGGCAAATAATGACATTTCTAAATTTTTCACAACTTTCGGAAAGTGTTTTCCGCCCAAATTTTTCAGGAAAACACTTTCCTGAAAACCAAGCCAAATTTTTCTTTGACTGGAAAGTGTTTTCTGTTGACCAACTTTTCTAATGGTAAACAAACACAGAAAAGTTTGGAAAGTGGTTTCCCGGAAACTACTTTCCGGAAAACAAACACAGCCAAAGGGAAAACACTTTCCTGGAAACTAAACCAAATTTTTCTTTGACTCGAAAGTGTTTTTCGTTAACCGGAAAGTATTCTTCGTTGATTGGAAAGTGTTCTCCGTTGACCGGAAAGTGTTTTCCGTTGACCAACTTTTCTAATGGCAAACAAACACAGGAAAGTTTGGAAAGTGATTTCCCGGAAAGTGAATTCCGGGAAACAAACATGGCCTAAGATGGAATCAGAAAATATTGTAATTTATAATTAAGATAAATTAATAAGAATGAAAATACTGCTTATTTTAATTTGTTATCATTGTATTGAGTATTGAGAATTGCAATATTACAAGGAAATTATATACATAGTTTGGTTCGGTTTATTAACAAAGCAATAAAGACACCCCTCTGCGCCGGGAGGAGACAAAGAACAAAGACACCACCACGGGATCCCTACTCGTCAAAGAACCATTCCGAATTAACACCTCCAACGGCTACTATTCGGAATGGTAATTAACCATACATGGAAATCCACAGAAATCACGACTACCTCAACCAACGGCTACTTCTCAAAGAAGGAAACTACGGGTCATGGCAGATCTTTCATAGAAGGAAACTACATTTCAGGTCATGGCAGATCTTTCATAGAAGGAAACTACAGCTACCTCACTTAAGAAACAAATCAATATATATAAATAAGGAATATTGTATTCATAGAAAGAAATAAGTGATGAAGTTAATTACTACTCTATATATAAAGAGTATCCTGTACAAATTAGTTTTAGTGCTCACGTTTGTATTCTTGACAGTAGCAGTAAACTCATATTCTTCATCTACTGCGTTCCCTTGTTCAGTTTTTTCTCTTGGTATCAGAGCGTGAGTGAGCACACACATATCAAACACAATTACATATTTCACAATGACTTCGTTGTCTCTCAATGTTGGCAACTTTATTACCCTCAAACTTAACCAAACAAACTACCCATTATGGAGAGAACAAGCTCTGGCTCTTGCAGAAAGTCAGGAGCTAGTTGAGCATCTCACCAATGAAGATCCTGCACCAGCAAAATACAACACACAAGATTCAATCAACAACCGCACCACGAGAAAATACAGCACCAGTCCTAACAGAAGCCTTCATCACTTGGAGAAAATCTGACCGACTCCTTCGAGGTTGGATTATTGGAACCTTGTCTGAAGAAGCACTTAGTCTTGTTGTTGGACTAGAAACAGCATCTGCTGTTTGGGAAGCACTGAAGAATGCGTATGCTAAGGATTCACAAGAACGTGAATTTACACTTCGTCAGCAGGTTACCTACTTCCGTAAACATGAAAATCAATCCATGGAAGAGCATATCCGCACCTTTAAAAGCTTGTGTGATAGCCTTGCAGCAATTGGAAAACCAGTTTCAGACAATGAAAAGGTTTTTTGTCTTCTCACCAGCCTTGGTCCACAATATGAAAACTTCACAACAACCATGTTGAAGCCTCCAAGACCATCCTATTCAGAGCTGGTTTCACAGCTTCAAAATTTTGATCAACGCCGAACTTGGTTCTCCTCTCATACAGATATAACAAACACACAGTTTCCACAACAACTTGCTTTTTATGGACAACAACAGCAACGCCATCAGCAGAGAACACAGCAGCCTTCCTCAGCACGCAGCACATATCAGTTCACATCTAGTGGCAGAGGATTTCAAGCCCAGCAATCCAGAGATCAAAACAGAAGGTATTTTAATCCCACTCAACAACCCATTCAACAACGCCGACCTCCACCACCAGGAGAACGCCGCATGACTCAAACAGAACGAGATTTGTATCGTGAAGACAAATGCCAATATTGTGGCACAACCGGTCACATTGCTAAAATATGTTGGTGGATACCTAAACAAAATACTACTCAGGACACTGAAATCCCACAAGCACTAGCAGCCCTTACGCTAGACAACACCGTGGTTGACACGGAATGGACATCAGACACTGGTGCATCGAATCACATGACAAGTAAGCCAGGTATGTTAACTGATGTTCGTAAGTATTTTGGAACTGATTCTGTGGTTATTGGAAATGGATCGTCTCTACCGATTGTTGGTATTGGCGATTCATTTATTAAACAAAACAATATTAAATTACCTATTAATGATGTTCTTCTTGTTCCTGAATTAACAAAAATTTACTTTCGGTGAAGTCGACTTACCAAACAATTTCCGTGGAACTGTGAGTTTTTCGGACGTTGATTTTTGTGTTAAGGAACGGAAAACGAGACAACCTCGATCACGGTGTAGGACGTAAGGGTGATCTTTTATGTCTTGCACAACTCGCCGAATTACATTTTTCTTATCGTTTTAAAACCTGGATCGGCGGCAGTTTGGCATCAACGCCTAGGACATCCTCAAGCTCCGCGGCGCAGCTATTAAAAAATAAAGGATTGATTGACGCCACGGGAGCTATGAAGACCGAGCACCTTTGTGATAGTTGTCAATTAGGAAAACTTAGCAAATTACCTTTTTTCGCATTCCGAACATTCAAGTCATCGATGTTTTTGAAAAAATACATTGTGATTTATGGGGACGCCCTTGTTTTATCTATTGGAAAATTCAAATATTATGCTTGCCTAGTAGATGATTTCTCTAAATATACATGGATAATTCCTCTTCATAACAAATCTGATTTTCTAACAGTGTTTATAGCATTTGAAAAGTATGTTAGTAGGCAATTCAATAAACAGATCAAAGTCTTTCACTCAGATGGAGGAGGAGAATTTATTAACTCAAAATTATCAAGTCATTTTCGCTCCACAGGAATTGTTCACCAGGTATCTTGTCCTTACACTCCTGAACAACACGGTCTGGTTGAAAGGCGACACAGAATTATAAGAGAACTAGGTATGACAATGTTATTCCATAGTGGTACTCCTTTATTTTTATGGGTTGAAGCCTTCACAACTGCTGTTTATCTCATTAATAGACTGCCCTCTTCTGCTCTTAACTCTGACACTCCATACTTCCGCTTACATGGTAACCACCCTATTTATTCATCTCTTCGTATTTTTGGCTCCCGATGTTTCCCTTACACTTGGGACACAAGACGAAATAAATTTGATCCAAAAAGTGTTCCATGTATTTTTGTAGGATATAGTGATCAACATAAGGGATATAAATGCTTTCATCCAACAAGCAAAAAATTTTTTGTCTCACGACATGTGGTTTTTAGTGAATCTATCCTTCCGTATAAACAAAATAATATCACCACAAATATTGATCACTCTAATCATGTCCTTAGCATATTTGATTCTTGGCTAACTATCCCTGCTTCACGTTCTCCTGCAGATATCTCCGAAACACCAAAGACCGCGCCACCATGCAGCAGCTCACTGCCCATACCCCTGCTTCCTACTATGACCTCAGATACACCAGCGTGCTTTACAGATATTTCTCCAGCTGATGTTGCTCTGCAACTCCATGGTGACAGTACTCGGCCCACGGCTTCAAGCAGTGATCGACACTCCAATTACTCGGTAGGAGACATTCCAAGGAGAGACAGTGCACACTTCTTCACCTGATATCACTAACTCTGCGGCTGTTCAATCCCTTCATGATCTCTCTAATTCTGGTTCTCCCACTGATCCATCTATAGAACCCTCTTCCTCACTACAACACCATAGTACGGAGAATGATATTCAGCAGGTGGCAGCTCCCACTCAGCAGGAGATTGCCCACAATCTCTGCCCTGATATTTCTCAGCAACCGCTCTCTGAGAACTTAACTACTCTGCAGCAGCAGGACCAACCAAATTCAGCTCCACACTCTATGGTTACTCGTTCACAACGTGCGCTACACCAAGCTGCACAACCTCCTTGTAGTGATGCCTCCGCTGACGAGTTTGTTCCCAATTCCTCTA
Source organism: Populus deltoides (assembly GCA_015852605.2). Lineage (NCBI taxonomy): Eukaryota > Viridiplantae > Streptophyta > Magnoliopsida > Malpighiales > Salicaceae > Populus > Populus deltoides. The sequence continues at coordinate 1,428,718 of CM027581.2, forward strand.
CTTCAGCTCTTCGCACCATGACCACTCGGTCCCAGCATGGCATCATAAAACCAAATCCCAAGTATGCATTAACATCTGTCATCTCTGCTGGAATACCGCATGAACCGCGATCTGTGCGAGCTGCACTAGCTCATCCAGGATGGAAAGCAGCAATGGAGGATGAACTTACATCCTTACACCAAAATCAGACATGGAAATTGGTACCTCGTACCACCGATATGCATATTATAGGTTCCAAATGGGTGTTTAAAACCAAACTCAAATCTGATGGCAGCTTGGAGCGTCTCAAAGCCCGTGTTGTTGCCAAAGGATACCACCAGATTGATGGCCTAGACTACACTGAAACATTCTCTCCCGTTGTAAAGCCTGGCACTATTCGGCTAATTATCACTATAGCTCTTGTTCATCATTGGCCCCTACGGCAGCTTGATGTGAAAAATGCGTTTCCGCATGGTTTGATTTCGAAAATCTCTACATGGAACAGCCACCGGGTGTCCGGATCCTCAACGTCCACAACATGTCGCAAGCTCCAAGCGTGCCCTCTATGGCCTTAAACAAGCACCTCGTGCTTGGTTTGATCGTTTTAGTTCCTTTCTCCTCAAATACGGTTTCCTTTGCAGCTTGGCAGATCCTTCTCTATTTACTTTTCATTCGATCATGGTTCTCTTATTCTCCTACTTTATGTTGATGATATACTTCTTACAGGGAACTATAGATACACTTGTTGCAGACTTCATTACTCTACTACGGTCAAGAATTTGCCATGAAGGACTTAGGCCCCCGCTCATCATTTTCTTGGCATCGAAATATCGCCCACGCCAAATGGACTTCATTTATCACAATCACATTATGCCTTTACAATTCTAGAACGTGCTGAAATGGTTGTTGTAAACCCATGACTACACCACTTGAAGCACGAACTAAAGCCTCCTCCAATGCTCCTCCTTTAGCGGATGTCAGTTTCTTCCGGGGGCTTGTTGGCTCCCTCCAGTATCTCACCCTTACTCGACCAGATCTCTCTTTTAGTGTTAATTATATCTCTCAATTCATGCATGCTCCTACAACTGTTCACTTAAAAATGGTCCGCCGTATCTTACGATATGTCAAAGGTACTATTAATAATGGTCTGCACTTCACTTCCAATACTAATCTTAATTTCTCTGCTTTTTCGGATCTTGATTGGGTATTTGTCTTACTACACGACGTTCTACCAGCTCCCGTGTCTTCCTTGGATGTAATCTCATCTCCTGGTGTGCCAAGAAACAACATACTATTTCACGCTCTAGCACTGAAGCTGAATATCGTGCTATGGCCAACACGGCTGCAGAACTTACCTGGTTGACCTACATCCTTCATGATTTACACATTCCCTTGCTATCTCCACCAGTGCTCTATTGTGATAATCTCAGTGCGCTCCATATGACGGTCAATCCCGTTTTCCATGCTCGCAGACAAGCATATTGAACTTGATTATCATTTTATACGTGAACGCGTTGCTCTTGGGAAACTTATTACACATCATATTCCCACTACACATCGATTGCCGATCCGTTTTACCAAGCCCGGTGTCCAAAGCTACTCTTCTTCGTTTTCAGCGCAAACTTTGCCTCCAACCCCAACAGCGTTTGAGGGAGGGTATTAACAAGGAACAAAGACACCTCTGCGGCAAGAAGACAGGAGACAACGAAAGCAGCACCACCACGGGATCCCTACTCTGCAGAAGAACCATTCCGAATTAACACCTCCAACGGCTACTATTCGGAATGGTAATTAACCATACATGGAAATCCACGAAATCACGACTACCTCAACCAACGGCTACTTCTCAAAGAAGGAAACTACGGATCATGGCGGATCTTTCATAGAAGGAAACTACATTCAGATCATGGCAGATCTTTCATAGAAGGAAACTACGACTACCTCACTTAAGAAACAAATCAATATATATAAATAAGGAATATTGTATTCATAGAAAGAAATAAGTGATGAAGTTAATTACTACTCTATATATAAAGAGTATCCTGTACAAATTAGTTTTAGTGCTCACGTTTGTATTCTTGACAGTAGCAGTAAACTCATATTCTTCATCTACTGCGTTCCCTTGTTCAGTTTTTTTCTCTCGGTTAACACAACACTCCTAAATAATTTCATTCGGCTGCTAACTTAGGCTAACAAAACACGTACGAACGTTTACTTGAACCTAAAACCTAAAATCTAAAAGTTATGACATATTTTATCAAGTTTGGTTAACCTACTTTTAAGGTATGATGATTTGTAAGGAAAAAGACTTTGTTGAGAGAGAGAGAGAGAGAGAGAGAGAGAGAGAGAGAGTCTCTTATTAATAATGTTGCATTATTTTTAATTATTCATTGTTTTACCAGTACGTACCAACTTGTAGCATTTGATTCTTCAGTACCGTAAAATTGGTCTAAATTTGCTCGCACATGTATAGAGGGAAGAAATCCCTTCTGCTTAAAAAATCGAAGAGAAGAAGAAGAAGAAGAACAAAATCCACGACACCCATGTTGACAATGAACAGCTGAAGCTTATAATATCTCCGCAAATGTAACCAGAAAGCGTAACGTTGCAGGTTGCAATCACCTCTTTCAAAATGACGGTTATAGTTTAAAATGTTTTTTATTTAAAAATATATTAAAATATTTTTTATATATTTTAAAATTAACACAACAAAACAATTTAAAAACATAAAAAACTATAATTAAAAAAACAATTAAATTTTAAAAGTACACGGCATTTGTTGGTAGAACAGTAGAAGTTGAACTCATGCATGAAATAAGAATATATAATAAAGTCCTTGCCACTGGACCAAGTGGCTGCTTATAAATTTATCTGAACTTCGTAGTTATTTGAAGAAATTGCAGGGTCAAGTTTTTCTCTGGTTTTAGATACACAATTTTCCATGGGCGACTCATGAGAACAGATTTGCTAGGGAAGACAAAGTTTATGTCAACACAAAAAAGGCTGCGTTGAATTTCTAAATAAAGTGTCCATTTTAATCGGTATAGCGTTTGTTTGGGTTTTTGATAATAACTGTGATTTAAAATATTTTTTATTTAGAAAGATATTAAAATAATAATTTTTATTTTTTAAAAATTATTTTTAAAATTAACACATCAAAACAATACAAAAACATAAAAAAATAATTTTTAACAATATTTTTTAAAATAATTTAAAGAAACGTCAACCGTTCTTTTAAACCAGTTCCAAGCTCTCTTAAACCAGTTCCAAGAGGTTAGAGTATCCTGCTTTGGTTACTTCATGATATTATAAGTATCTTAGGGTTTAAGAAGTGTTGAAATAAAATATTCCTTGCAATAGATATAATACTTAATTAATTTATATTCGTTAAAAATGTTTTTCTTTCCCAAGTACCAGCTCCTTTAATTCAAAATATATTAATTATAAGAGTTTCATGTAAATTGGTTAGATTTTAAGGATATAAATAATTATTTTACTGTGAAATTTATATTACCAAATGAATAGCATTTGATTTTTTAAGGTGACGTACTTACATAATTGTTGAACAATTAAATAATTTTTGAGTAATTAATAAAATAAGTTCTTGGTACAACAAATGAAAGAAAATTGCTTTATAATACGGTTTCATCCACCAATTGCAAAACTCAAAGGGACTGTTTGGTTTGTCATTTATTTATTTATTTATTTTGTTTCAAATTAATATGTTTATGTTTTTGGATTATATTGATGTAAAAAATAAACTTTTAAAAAATAAAAAATATAAGGACTTTAAAACAGAAGTGCTGATCACGACAATTAGGTCAATCCTGGCACCTACAGGGCCTAAAAATGGTCACTAGAAACTGATCACGACAATTACTTGAATCATTCAAGTCAGGCAAGCCCCCACTTTCATTGTATCGGCACCCAGAACACGTCTGTGTCCTGTCTGGCTACAAGGGGTCTCCTACACAGACCCACTCTAGTCCCCAATAAATGACCAATGACCCACACGCTTTCATCAGAAAATACAGAAAGCTCGAGGTAAAGAACACGCATTCTCCGGCAGTGATGAGATGCAGGTTCATAATGCCCTGCCTAATCCTATCTGTGAGCAAACTAAACATGACGCGAAAAGATTAAAAGACATGAGGTGATCTAATGTTTAATCATATAAGATTAACTGGACTCTAGGGTGAGAGAATTAATAAACTAGGTGAAAACTGGAAGTGAAGACATGAAAATCAGAGCACACAACTCTCATTCAAAAGACAACAGCAAGCTAGGGCAACCACATCAAACACGGCATGATGAGTTAACAGGAGCTTTCAAATTGCGTTCAATATTCTACAACAACAAAGAAAGAAGCCGGAACACCCAAGAAAAACACAGAAGCGGAATGAGTTTTTCTTACTAAACATGACTTGCTTACAAGCATGCCTCAAAGGTGGCGGTGCCATCCTCTTCATTATCAAGCATCTGGACAACCTGGGCCACACCTTCAGCAATTTCCTTTCGAATGACACCATCAGGCATATCAAATGTTCGTCTTCTCATAGAAAGTGATTTACTGGCAGGCTGGGGGTCCACCACATTAAGCATTGCCTCCAGCTCATCCACCATTGACCGCTTTGCAGCTCGAACCATTAGATCAGCTCCCTACACAACACAACACATCAAATGCACATTAAAGAACCAATAGAAGTACGGCGACGTTAGACAGGAAAGGAGCTCCTTAGCTGCCGTCACCCCCACCACCAAAACCAACATATTCAGAAACTAACGGAGCTACTTAGCTGCCGTCACCCCCACCACCAAAACCAACATATTCAGAAACTAACGGAGCTACTTAGCTGCCGTCACCCCCACCACCAAAACCAACATATTCAGAAAATGAGATGCGGGTATTTTAGATCTGTACAGCAACTAGTCTAACCATGAGATCCAAGATATCTAGCCATTCTCCTTTCCCCCCATTAAACTTGGACATCTAGGATCTAATTGGCATGACAATAGTAGTAAAAAAAGAGATGGTTCATATAATCATATTCGGTTATTGATCCTTGAGTATTGCAGACATGACTTACAAAAAACAGACTGGCTGCATAAGCAAAGTTCATCACAATCAGAATGGCACTCTTAATGCAAACTCAACAACAAATACATATTCTCTCGCGCCAAAATAATAATAATCATGATAAAACTAAAATTAAAACATCTAAATAAATGGTAGAAGAGACACAACATAAGACCTCTCTCATGGGTCATCAAATGTAGTAAATCAGTTCATTACATTTTTTTAAACATGTCTTTTACAGGAAACCTGATGAATTAGACATGGAAATATTACTTTAGCACACCACACACACACACACACACACACACACACACATATATATATAGGAAACCTGATGAATTAGACATGGAAATATCACTTTAGCACCCCCACACACACATATATATGTACTTTTTTTTTAGATGAACAGAATTTGAGGAATTTAAATGAGCACAGAAGTTCAGTTCTTGACATCTAGATTTAAGAGCCGACAAGCATCACCATCAGTTTTAACAGGGAAAGACATAAAAACAGGTAGAAATTGTTAACTTCCTCAATCAACTAGAATCAATTGTTGTGTTTCAACTCAAGTGTTATAAAAGGAGGGTGAGTCTTAGCCTATGTTTGATAATGTGGTGGGAGCAGCTACAACCACAAGCTCAGTTATTTGGTACAACTGCAAAAGCATCAACATAATAAATCTGCAATTGGTACATCAAGATAGTATAAAGCTGTATCATTTATGTGAAATCCTTGTACGAAATGAATGTAAAAAAGGTTAACAAATGTACTCCACCATACCTGTTTTCTAATAGCATTCATATAAACACTGAGACCCTCAAAGTTCATTCTTCTTCATTTTTTCTTTTCAAATGAGCAACCAGTAAACAGACTAAATCCCAATTTGAGGCCAGTAGAAAATTCAAGAAACTATTACCAAATAGGACCCGAGTGAATGAGGGCAAAACATGTTAAAATTAATCACTGGTAAAAAAACAGAAGATGAAGACAAAGAACAGAATCATATGATCACACAGCAACCTACACCTGAGGAAAAGAAAGCCAACCAGATATGTTAGAGCATATCTAACTAATTGGGTCAATGATTGATGTAGTGGACCCGATCCATCCGATAATTTCTTCATAAAACTACTTATCCTTATTTCTGATTTGGTACTTGCTACTTTTTCCTTCAACATTAAGATTTGAACCTAGAACCTACCTAAACCACAGCCCATTCCATAAACATTTCAGCTAAAGAACTGAAAGTTATATCTTCAATTATATAGCCAATTAAGAAATTTAAGAACTGCTACATCAAGCTCAGCTCTCGGCCATTGAATTTCAATATGATCATTCTTGCTGGTTTTTACCACTCAACCTAACATCACAGAGCACCTGTCCCATCCAAGATCTATCAGACTGGACATCCATGTAAACTCTAGTAGCTCATATTCAAAATCGAGACAAATTAAAGCCTTCCAAAATTAGAGAAATTGCAGTTGAAACTTGCCAACACCAAGAAGCTGAAAGCAAATCATACATCTAGATGTAGCCAACGAAAACATGGTAGCACTGCACTTCACGAACCAAAATGTTATGTGCATGTTTTATCATCCCAGTTCCACAAGGTTATGGGAAGGACAAACTTGACCACCACATTTTCCATGTAATTAATATTGCAGCCAAACAAATCAGAACCAAGCTATCTAGCAAGTTCATTTGCTTGTTACAGAACATACAAGACACTAGCCATGTGAACAGCCAATATCAAAATCATAGGTGAGTATTGGTTGTTTAATACTACAATAGTTGCATTCAATCTTTGAACAAGAGGACATCTTTAGTGAGATCAAACAGCAGCTCTCACATTTTCCTAAACATGTGTGCCCCAACTTTTTAACATAATTTATCAAAACAAACAAACATGATCTATAAAATCCTTAATTCGATATACTCTTTCAGTACTAATCTTAATAGTCAAACATATGAAGATAGCTAAATACAACACGAGAATGGATGCAATCCAAAAGATTGTTGTAATAATTGATGCAAAACTACTACGTTGATAAAATTCTGGAAAACACAATGTAGCATGGGATTTTATAAAGGAAAAATCTTCCATGAAATCTATTCAGGTACTCAATCAAGCAATAACGGCAAATTACTAAAACCATGCCTAGAAAACTTCAAACCAGTTCCAAGTCCAACAATTTAACGTCAACATCAACAGTAACCGTAAGTAATCATCTAAGCACATTTCAAGCAAATTGCAGAGCCTGTCATTTCAAATAGGCAAAACATGATTTACCTCAATGGCATCAACAGTAAGAAGCAGCACAATAATTTTCTCCGAAAACCTCTGCCTCTCCTCAGCATCACGCGCAACATGGCGCCTATATGAAAAGTTATTAAACAAAGCTCTAAGCTCCTTCAACTTAGCTTTTGCAATCGCCAACTCTCTAAGCGCACGAAGTGCCTGTGATCTCCGGATCAAATAAGCCCTAAATGTAATCTGAATCAACAATGCTGCATCCTGAGGCGACAATTCCTTCTTCTTCCCCTTCCTCTTCTCCACCACTCCAGCTCTCTTTGCAAATGCCTATAAGAACATACAATAAAAACGTGATCTTTTCAACTACTATTCTCGTTCAAGCACATTTAACTAACTTGAATGCAGGAAAACAGCACAGATTACCTGGCGCAAAACAACAGCTCCATGATCAGGGTAATCTTCGATTTCAACAAGACGCGTGGCGCACTGTCCTTTCTTCTCCTTAGCCTCTATCTTTTTCTCCTTCTCCTTCTCCTTCTCCTTCTCCTTCTCCTTCTTTTCTGATTTGCTACCCTCACCTGCAAATCCACTTGATGTTTCAAACGTATACTTCCGCGAGATAGGAATCTCTTCCTCTCCTTTTCCTTTAATCTCAGCAGTCCATTTATAATTCTTAATCTTCTCTTCTTTCTTCTTCTTCTCTTCTCCTCCTTTGATCTCTGCTGTCAGTTTATACTTCCTTTCTGTCACCGGTCCTTTAATCTCCGCTGTCCACGTGTACTTCCTCTCAGCACCACTCCCGCCGTTGATCTTCGGGTTGACTAGCCTGTCAAACTTTGACTCGAGCTCGCTGACGCGATCATGAAGAGTGTGCAAGCGCAAGTCAGTCTCAAATCGGTCGCGGATACTCTTGCTCGTGTAAAACGAACGCGTTTTAACCAGATCAGTCACCGTATCAAAAACCTCGAAAGAGGTAGGCTTCGAGCACAAGAGATCGAAAGCAGCAAAACCGAGCTCCTCGGGTTCTTCAAAGGATGGAAAAACGAGTGATTTCGGAGTGAAAATGGAGGTTTCTCTGAGTAAGACGGGAGCATAGTGCGGCTCGAAGATTTCGATTCTTCTAAATCGGCTCATGAGTCGGGCGAGTTTTGAAGGCTTACTCGGTGAGTTGGGGGGGGGGGGGGGTGAGTAAAGTGGATGATAGAGTGAAGATGTTGGTGAGTAATTAAGGGAAATCCAGAGGACAAGAAGACAGGAGTGTGAGTTCATCGAGGAATTAGAAGGACATAAATGGGGGGGGTAGTCAAAAGTAGATCATAAGGGTAAAATGGGGATTTTATTTTTATTGCGATGTTGGTCTGGATTTGATAGCGAGGATTAGTGGATAATAAGTCTCCATTAACGGTGCTAAATGACATCCTTTTTATGACATGTAGATTGTTGACTTTTTCCCAACAAATAACAAATAAATAATTTTATTTTAGCAATTCATTATAAATTATATCTATTATTACAGTAAAAACAACGTTTAGAATTTTGTTGAATTTATATTATTCTATTTTTTTTTTAATTCATCAAGATTAAATTATTTTTTTAAAAATGATTCCAAGAATACATTATTTAAATGATTTTGCAGAGTTTTAAAAAATTAACTTGGACACAAGAAAGAAGTGAATAATTTATTTAGAATTTAATTGATGAGTTATTAATTACTTCATAAAATAATAGATGAGATTTTATGTTGTATTTTAATTTTTTTATTTGAAAAGAAATTTCATTGTCAAGGAATTTAATTTTCAAGCTTTTTAGAACCCTCTGAATTAGTAGTAAAATCTTATATTTGAAATCATTTTGAATGTCAATAATTAAATTTTTAATGAAGTTTAATCTCTAAAAATGATACAAAAATAAATTAGAAGTCAACCCTTTTAATTTACCGTATTAAAAAAATAATGTTAAAATTAATTTTTAAAAAATACTCATCTACAATGATAATAATATAGAAAAAAAACTTTTTCTACTATTCTAAACAAGTAAATTCAACTTATTTATTGAAATTAAATTTAATTTAATTCAATTACAGTTGAGAGCTAGTTCAAAATAACATGTTAGTATATATAATTAATTAAAAAAGCAACACATCTCAATTATTCAAACTAAGAATAAATAAAACAAAACAAAGAGTGATAATCCTAAGTTTTTTTAAATGATAAAATGTGTGAAAGATATTAAACAATACGAAAAACTGCTATAAATTAACAAAGTGAATTCATCATTATCTAAAAATAGAATACTACAACCTAATTTTGCAATATTGCTAAAATTGATTCCAGTGTAATTTGTTTTATGTTCATATATATATAAATAATAAAATGATATAATTTTAAAGAAATTAAATGGAGTGTAAGTAATTATAAAAATGACATCTCATTAATTTATCACATTCATCCCTAAGATAACAACTAATATCTAGCGTAGGAGGTGCGTGCCTGCCCAATCACCTCTTGTCTACAAGATTAAACCGTTAATTAAATAGATTTCCAAGGTTTAAAACACGGTCGCCGCATATTAGAGGAGGATGAAAGTACAGAAGTGTCCATGACCTGATCAAAAAATTACGGGGACATGAGAATCTGGTAGTGCGATTGCAGCACGGAGGAGCGCATCATGTGGGGTCCGAGAATTTGTGTCCTTTGTTATCGCACGTGATTTAAGGGCTTGGGCTCGGCTTTCTCTTTTCAAGAGGCTCCGATTGAAATTCTGTTTTTCGTAGTTTTCGGCCCGGCATCTCCAATGAAGAAGCTAAATGGATAGCTAAAAATAAAAAATTAATATTTTAGTTTTTTTTGTTTATTTTTTATACTTCAAAAAGCCAAACAATAAACTAAAATACCTTTTTTTTCCTAAAAGCTATTCCTACATATCTTTCAAAAAAGCCAAAACTAACAAAGTGGGGCCAACAAAAAAATAAACCAATTAAATCTAGCCATGTAGAAAAAAAAGTAACATTAAAATTATTAAAAAAAATAAAACACTTATGGCTTTTTAAATGACTTTTTTCCATTAAAACATATATAATAAAAAAAATTATATTTATACTATTTAAAATGCTATTTTATTAATTTGCATCTTTAAAATAGCATCTCCAATAAATGCTGTTACTACTATTTGGACTGGCAATGTAAATGTAAAACCAAAAAAGGAAAGATACTATAATTTTTTGAGCACATAAAAAGAAATAAAAAAGAAAGACAGAATCTGTGGCTGAATTTTGTCTGTTGATACACACCACATGCCAACAATATTATAAAACAGAGTTACGATCAACCGAATTTTACATCGAGAAAAGCGAGCAAGGAGCTGCAAACGAAGTCAAGGAAGAAGGCATCAATGGTAGAGTCACCATTCAAGCCAGAGATACTAAGAGGGAAGGTAGCTTTATTGACAGGAGGTGGCTCAGGAATCGGGTATGAGATATCTCTACAGCTTGGCAAACATGGAGCATCTATTGCCATCATGGGTCGACGTAAACATGTTGTTGACTCTGCTGTTTCCTCTCTTAACTCGCTTGGAATTCCTGTAAGTCTCTCTGATGATATCATCTGTTTGACCATCTGGGTTATCTTTATTTTGTTTCATTTCCGTGTGTATGGTGATTTTTTGAACTCTTGGATTTGTTTGGTTGCTGAGAAAGCACAGGAAAGGTCTAGGGAATTCCAGTTATTATTATTTATTTTTTGAAAAAAGGCTTCCTTTTTGGCCGGTCAACTGCTTGAAACGACTTCCCGTTTTGCTTGCAATGAGGAGTTTTATACTGAAACGACATGTTGTTTGGTAGGAAGACGATGATAGTCATATGCACTGTATATTATTAGAAGAGTGAATTCTTCAGTGCCTTTGAAAAATCCAAAGGGATTGAAGAAGCATGGAAACTACCTTGAACCGGATGTTTCAAACATTCGATTATGGAGGAGGGCATTGAATGCTGTTTACATACCTTTTCAATTCCTCTGAAGGCAATCTATTTCTCATGTTTAATTTAGCTGGATAATTGGTAGTATTAGGATCTGGTTTTGTCTGTGTAGAAGTGAAAACTTTTTTGTTATTGTGTACGTTGCAGGCAATAGGATTCGAGGGAGATGTTCGCAAGAGAGAAGATGCAATTAGAGTCGTGGAATCTACTTTCAAGCATTTTGGTAGGCTTGACATTCTTGTAAATGCTGCAGCTGGCAATTTTCTTGTTCCTTCCGAGGATTTATCCTCCAATGGATTCAGGACAGGTTGGTTTTTATTCTTAAGCACAAGCATAATCTGTGCAGTTGGTTTTGACTTTAAGAACTTCTTAAATATATTTTGGAGTTTGGTACGATTATTTCAGCTGAATTTTAGATTGTTAAATTTTTTTCTAGTTATTTGACAATTTAAGCTTAATAGTAGTGAAGATTGTATCGGTTGTTCCAATAATGTAACAGAAGTCTCATCTAGCCCATGAAAGGCTGGTCTTAGAGGAGCAAAGTTGAGTAACCCTTTTCTTCTTTTCTGCAGTAATGGATATAGACTCTGTTGGCACTTTCACAATGTGCCATGAAGCACTCAAGTATCTAAAGAGAGGGGGACTTGGGAAGGATCCATCTACAGCTGGCGGAACGATAATAAACATAAGTGCGACTCTGCATTATACAGCAACATGGTATCAAATCCATGTATCCGCTGCTAAGGTTCGTAAGTTAATTCTGTAAGTTATCAAGTTTATGCTCTAAAATGTGTATAAATATCTTCCCAACGTTTTTTTTATTGGTGTCCAGGCAGCAGTTGATAGCATTACAAGAAACTTGGCATTGGAGTGGGGAACAGATTATGATATCAGAGTTAATGGGATTGCTCCAGGTCCTATTGGAGACACTGCAGGCATGAGTAAACTTGGACTTGAAGGGATATTGAGCAAAGCTATGGAGAAGATGCCTCTGTTTAAAGTGGGAGAGAAATGGGATATAGCCATGGCTGCCGTCTATCTTGCATCTGATGCAGGTTAGGGTTGCATATACTCTGTCTATTACTTGATCCTTTTATGTAATTCTGTGCACTGTTTTACACTGCCCTTTACAAACACTATAACTAGCGTTGAAGAAAAGCTCAAGCACTCCTTTTCTACATAGGTTGTAAATGAGAATGTCTAGCTCTGATCACTTAGCACAAAGTTTTTTGTCCAGCAGGATCAATCAAGGACCTTGTAAAATAGTTAATTACCTAAAACGTCAAACTGTCAATTATAAATTAATTTAGAACAACAATTTATTTTGTATAAAGAATAAAGAATAAAACTCATATAATTAATACAAGCATCATATATAAAATATAAAAAAATTTAGAGTTAAATATACTGGTTATCTAGAATTATATTACTTAAATCTGAAGGTGAGCTTTTGCGTTGCAATACAAATTTGAATTTCAAATCTTATAAAATTTAATCCAAAATTAAATAGATAAAAAAACAGAGAATATTTTAATTACTTAAGCTGTGACTTCTCCTTGTTTTCTTTTTTTGAAAAATGATACGTAGAGAGGAAGCTATGCTTATTATATTAATAAAAGACCTAAACATATTTAGTATACGAGATGTATATTTAAGATTTGAATTAGAAAATTTTATTAATTAGTGACATATAATTAACACATCTTACATACAACTCAATATTGTAATATTTTCAGCAGGGTCATTTCAATACATTTACCTTTAAAAATTTTAACTATCAACATGCATATATGGGTAGTATATTTTTGATGTTTTTTTATTTATTTATTTTATTTTTTATAATTGAGATACCCCTCAATATATGTCTAGCCCTACCAGCTGTTCAGTAACAATAATTTTGAAGCATCTTGCTTTCAAATTTAGGTAGTTTTCTTGCCACTACGATTCAGCAAGTAGCCGAGATATGGGGACTTGGTTTGCAACAGTTACAGAGGTTTAGTGCAAGAGTGGAGTTATCCAGGTTGTAGAGATGGTGGGAGGGAGAAAGCATAGCTTTCATGACTCTTGTTTATAGAAAGCTTGATACGTTAGAAGTTTAGAACGACCTGCTATGGTCTTATGCTATGACTTGATCTCTTATTTATTACCACTTTGTTTTCTTTTTTCAATTTTAGAAATCCCCAGCTACCATTTTGAGAAAAAGAAAGGTATCCTTTGCCACTTTCCGCAGGCAGATGGGTGTTCTCCTAAGTAGCTTTTGCAGTTGTGGAATAAAAAAAGTTATAAATTGTAGTTTTTTCATAACCAGGGTTTTAAGAGAGTTTTTAACAGAATCCATGTAAAACTGTAGTTGATGAAGTCCCAAAAACCCAAATAGCCTAGGAATAGGGCTCCTGAGTTAGATAATTGGTTAATCAATTGGTCTTAACAATCTTGTCCATTCTCCCTAGCCAAGGTAGGTGTTTGGTAGACCAATGTGACTTGTGGTTAGTTCTCGTAAAAGGTCTCATTTGGTGAAGGTGAGAACTCATTTTAGAGAAACTATATGAATATTCTAGAGAGAAACACTCTGAAAATATAAATGCAGTAGAGAATGAAGATTGTGAACCTTTGATTTGAAGGTTTCATGGTGTATTTATAGCCTATGAGTTTTGTGTTTTTGTGAAAAGAAGGGTCTGACGTGTAATTTTACCCTGATAACATTTAATGAGATAACATGTAATTTTACCTTGATAACATTTAATGAGGTATAAATATTCCTTACATCTATATTAATGTTTAATAAAAATATGGTGGGTCTGTGAAGGACTTTTATACACCTAAAAGGTATAGAGAAATTAGAGTTTAAGTTGTTAGATGTAGCTAACCCCATAGAGATTGAGTTCTTCCCCTGAGTTAGACCCAAAAAAGGAAACATCCCATTGGGCGTGCCCCAGGTAGGATGGTCATCCTCTTAAACGTGCCAAGGAAGGATGGTCATTACCTTGGATTTTTTGAACTGTCAAGTCTAAGTGTCTTGAGTTTAACATGTTTTTCATATCTACGTTACCTTGAACTTAGTTAATTGTCAAGTCCAAATATATTGGGTTTGAAATATTTGCCAGATCCATGTTATCTTGGATTTGGTTGACTACCAAGTCCAAGTGCAATGGACTTGGCTGGCTGCCAAGTTCAAGTGCGTTGGATCTAGCATGTTCGTCAGACTCACATTACCTCATTTATTTGAGCGTGCCAAGAAAGGATGGTCGTTACCTTAGACTTAGCTGACTGACAAGTCTAAGTGCCTTAGGTCTAGCATGTTCGCTAGGCTCACATTATCTCATTTCCTTATATGTGTCAAGGGAGGATGATTGTTATCTTGGGGATTTGACTGACTGCAAAGTCCAAGTACCTTAGGTCAGACATGTTCACCAAACTCACATTATTTCATTGATGTGTGCTTGTTTTCTAAAAAATGTATACTCGTAAATCTTTTTTGATTTGATGTTTTTTGATAAAGATATATTGATAAAAATTTGGTTCTCATTAGTGTTTTGATTAACCAAATAATTTTAAAACTGTGCAAAATACAGTTGCAACAACACTTTCCCGCTCGGCCAATCAAACCCACCCTTGATCATTAACTCAAAGCATCCTAGTAGGGAGGAAGAATGCATCCATGCAAAATATGAATGTTTCATTTTTTTTCCATGATATAAACTTTTGAGGAGCTTTTTCGAGTTCATTACAATCAAAGATCTTATGAACACCTTTGTTGAACTTGAACCGCTTTATATATTTGCAATAAGTTAATCCGGAAATCATATAGCAATCCAAGTTATCACCGCCTACGTCATTGCCTTCCCAGTCTGATGCCTTTTGCTCCTCCGATTTCGTATGATTAAATTGCTGCATCTTTTGTGAGAAAGAATTCTGCCTGTCTTGTTTACTCAATTTTCTTATTGTACTTTTGAATAATGTTATGAATCATTTTAATGTTTAGGAAAATATGTCAATGGAACAACATTGGTTGTTGATGGGGGTGAATGGCTGAGCAAACCTCGTCATTTTCCTAAAGACGCAGTGAAGCAACTGTCCCGAGTGGTGGAGAAGAGGTCCAGGCACGCAGCGGCAGGAATTCCTCGGAGCAAGCTATAACCACCATCAGATAACAGGGAATTCAACTAGATTTCGTGCCAGAAGATTTATTCTTCTATCAGATCGCTAATTAAGCGCAGTCGCTACTTCCTATAAATGAAATAATTCTGTTTTAAGAAATCAAAGCATCGATAATACAGAATTTCAGACTGGTTTAGAAAGTTTTGAGGGAATTACATTACTAGTCTAGACCGTCATATTATGGCTTGGAAGTCACTCAACTCCAATCGATACCATGGTGCCTTTTCTTAAACTACAAGAAACAAGAAATACCAAATAAACACACATGGTGAAATCATCCAGTACTAACCAAGAATCATTATCTTAATCTACTTCAGTTACAGTAAAACCTCAAACTCCTGCAGTACACCATGAAAGAAACAAAACCCATTAACACAAATGTACAAAACGCCATTTTTACCAGATCCCAAGAACCAAAAACAATTACAAAGAACCCCAGAAAAAACCTCAAGACAAAGCGTTAAAAAGATGAAAAAAAAAAAACCCTTCACTGAGAGAATAAAGTGGAACCTTTTGAGGAACACCATGGGGAGAGACAATGATGTAAGATAGCTTAAATATGGTTTGTAGATCTCTTCTAAACATAACAAACTTAATTCCACAAAGACTTCTGCTTCTAAATAGCAGTGACATGCAGTTGAATACACGACCATTTCCCCCCGCTCACCCTTGTATAGTCATTGAAAATATACAGGGTGAAGGGGAAAAGGCCTCCACTTCTAAGATGTTCAAAAGAAGTCCCACCTCACAACTAAAACAAGATCCAAAACTAAAAAGAATCCAAGAAAAAGAGGGCAAAAGAAAGAAAATGCCGTTATCAAGCTTCAAGATGAATTTGTTTAAATCTTTAAACATGGGGCATCGATCAAAGCTTAGTTCTGTCCTTATAGTCATAAGGACATGATACTGACATCAACGAACGATGAAAGTGGAATAGTGAACTAAACATTTACCAAGTCCTCGGACTTTTCCATGTCAAGGAATCAAATATTATCAGTTAATCATCAACAAGCCAATCACAGGACCGCCAACAAGTCAAGCTAGTGTAAAACTTGTAATGACTAAATCCAAAAAATGGAAATTCCAACCCTGAAAGTGACAAGCATAACCTGTTTCTTATTGCGACCATCAACTGAACACAAGCCATTAATTCAAACACGAAACTATAAGCCACAAAGTATCAACTATATATCATACTAAAGCAACACAACCAATAAATAAAATTAATCAGGAACTGTGGTAAGCAATGTCAACCAGTGGAATAAAGAACATCGTATCATCGTTGAATTGACAGTCTGATACACATTCTCAAAGAAAAGGAGACCAATTTAAACAAGTTTCCACACAACCATCTCAAAGATTACATACATAACAGCTTACTAATGATGCCAATTCTGTCTTCCTCTGTGTTTCCACCAGCTCAGGCATCCAAGTTCTCCATCTGAATGCTGCTTTTCAAAGGCACATACTCTCCAAGATACCCACCAAGATGCTCATGTAAGGCAGTCTTATCAATCCCTTGATGATGATAACTCTTGCAAACATAATAAAACACACTTTGCACCAACAATCCCACCAAATTCACAATCACCAAAGCCCCAACCAAGAAACCACCAACAACAATCCTTGTAAACACTCCATATTTATCTCCACCATGAACCACAACAGTTGCAAAAACCACAGAAACCGATCCACAAATAGACAAATACCCAAAAACAAGAACACCGGCCACTGAATCTTCCCTTTCAACAACTCGTAACTCTTTTTCATAGCAACAAGACCATAAACTGGCTCCAAGACAGAAACCACACTAGCCAAATGCCAAAGTGCAGTTATATAAACATGAACAACCAAGAAAAGCACACCAATCACCATCAAGGAGAACAAAACCAAGAGGGTGTTCTGAATATCAATACCAACAATCAAAATCACCAAGAAGAGCAAGAAAACAGAATTATAAACCAACATCAACAAACAAACCCACAAGAAAGTGATAAACAAACGCTTAAAAACTTGAGGGATAGCAGACGTGGTAGAGGAAAAAGAAACAGGCTTTGAAGTGTAAAGAGAAGCAACAGTGAAAACAACAGCAGCAGTTGATAGAAGAGAGAAGGCAAACAAAAAGATTAAATAAAAGAATTGAAAAACCAAAAGAAGGGTCCATTGATGAGTGTTTTGGCTTGATGGGTGATCTTGAATTTGGTCTAATAGAGGATGAGTAAAAAGAGAATGCGCTAAGATTGCAAAAGATAAAGGAAAGATTAAAGCAACGGTGATTAGCTGAAAAGTTTTTGGTGATTGTTTTGGGATTGAAATAGATTCCTTTAAGATTTCTGGTATTGTCAAGAATTGTAGCTCTTCTGTTGCAAGATCCATGTCGGGCTTCTTCTCTGTTTCTTGAAAGAAAGATCAAAGCTTTTAGAGAGTGAGACAGACGGTGGAGGA
This sequence comes from Populus deltoides, assembly GCA_015852605.2. Lineage (NCBI taxonomy): Eukaryota > Viridiplantae > Streptophyta > Magnoliopsida > Malpighiales > Salicaceae > Populus > Populus deltoides. Next base: position 1,446,604 of record CM027581.2, read on the forward strand.
GGTTGAAGAGATGTGTCGGTGATGACGGGTTCTGGAAATTTGCGAAGCGATCGAAGGAAGGAAGGTAGCTGAATTTTTTTTAATTTCTTTTATTGGATTTGGTGAATTTGGAATTTTTATTGTTCTTTTTGTTTGGTTTTGATTCATACACAGGGTAGATCTGGTGCAGTAAAAGAGATGTGATCATGTTTTGACATGTGAACTAGCATTTGCCTTCTTTTTTTCGCCCGAGTTTGATGACATTAAATTAATTTTTCCCAGTTTAAAAACTAATCGATTCGAGGCGATTAATTCGAAAAAATAATTTCAAAATGATTTTTTTATAGAAAGTTAACAGATTTTTAGATCAGTTTTACTTGAATTAGTTAGGTACTGGATTAAATTTAAGTCTTTGATCCTGTCTGGACCATTCTAAACCTTTGTCTACATTAGTTTGAGTTTTATAATTATATTTTTCTATTAAATAATTTAAAAATATTAAAAAAAATACTTTAGAAAACCCGAACTCCAAGGTAAAATAATATATAAGCGAGGATCATGGACACCAAGCGAGTTTCTACCTTTTTTCACGTATGGACCCTTAGTTCTCACATATTTAATGCGTATTATGAACTCCATGCCACATTAACTTAAGAAGATATATGAGAGTATAATAATAATTATTTTTAAAAATATATTAAAATAATATATATATTTTTAATTTTATTTTTAATATTATCTCATCAAAATAATTTTAAATAATTTTTTAAGCATTTTTAGGGGCTAAAATCACCGGACCAAGTATCCAATTTTTAAGGTGTGTTTGGGACTCAAAAATTTTGAATTTTTTTATTTAAAATAATTTTTTTATGTTTTTAGATCATATGTTAATGTAAAAAATAATTTTTAAAAAATAAAATAATTTTTTTTTAATATATTTTTAAATAAAAAAATATTTTAAATCACCACTATTACAATAATCACAAATAAATTCTTAGCTCAGTTTGGATTCACCACTTAAATTCTCAACAACATTAATTTGAAATTTTGAAGAAGAAAGACTAACAAATAACTTTATCATTAACCATTTATATTCATAATCATGTTTATAATCATGTTTAAGTTAAATGACTTCTCCTAATTCTTTGAGATATATTAATAATACCATATATGTAATTGCTTGTGAGATGTGATTTGTATACCAATTTGATTAGAAGAGAATCATTTTTTTTTTCTTGAAGTGAGAGAATTGTTGCAATTTTCACACAATTTTTCAACATCTAATCGATTTCGTTTCGAAGAAAGAACATAAAATTAATTCATTGTGTACGTATTTTGTTGGGCTTTTTGTATGTATTTCAAAATTTAGCCCTATGCCCCTGTTTCTTGTATACGGTCTGTTGAGTCCACGTATCCATTCTTCTGGCCCCTGTCGATCCCCGGCCGGCTGGCAGGTTGCCACCGGCAAGGCAAGTGTGATATAGTTAAGGGTAAGAGTGAAATACTATTTTAAAACAAACACCATAATTAATTTTTTCTATTTCTAAAAATTTGTTGCAGCCATCACTCTCAACTTTGCTTTAATGATAACAAAATAATCATTAGTTATCACCACAACAACTATGGAAATTAGCCTAAGGAGAAGAGGTTGAAATACAGTACATAGACAGTATCTTGCAGCTCTTGGATGTGTATAATTAGAAGTTTATGCACGCAGTGTGGAATCTGCAGAATTGTATTAGTAAGGTTTGATTATAATACATATTTATCTCTGCAACGTTCATGTCTCCAACGTTAATTAGCCCTCAAACCCAATCCATGCAAGCGCGTTAACCTTGGGTGGGGAGATTGATAGCACGTGAAAAGAAATGTGGGATTACCAGAAGAGTGGATTCTCTCCGGCGAGGTCAGCAATGGTATCTTCTTGGCCAAGAAGTTTTAGGATTGGAGTAGCAAATATGCAAACGAGCAAGAGGAGTACGCGAGTCATCATCCATAAGATGATCCATGCATGTTCTTTGCAAGTAAATACCAACATGTCGACTTGACCAGCACCAAAAGAGAAGCTGGTGCCAATGACAGAAAGGGAAATGGAAACGGCAGAGAGGTGAATGTTTCCAAAATGGCCAACAAATATAGGGCTAACAAGTTTCTACCATGATGACAGATTATATTAAAGGCTATTGGACCTGCAAACTTCCACAACTTGACAGTCTCTTCGCAGAACACAGACTTCATGGCTTTGAATTTCCTGGACGGCAAGTAGTCTCCTCCAGCCTCATCAGCTGATGATTTATTAATCAGAAATGTTGTCTGCATGGACAATTGGACATGGTCAGTCAGTAAAGGTTTCTGAGCCTCTCAGGTTCAGCAAATGTCTGTGCTGCAGTCCACAGTAAACAAAAATGTCTTCTATTTTATGAAATTAACATATGGTAGCTCCATTAGAAGATATTGTATACACCTATAAACATAGATACATCATTATCTTAATATGAATGTCTATTCTAGATGGAGATGCATTACGATTTATCATATCTTTAATACTTATATTGTAAAGGATCGTTCAAGATTAGACTTATAACCTTAGAACTTGGTAATGCCTAAGTTTTTTGGGTTTGACATGTTCACAAAACCTGTATTTCCTTAGATTTGGTTGACTGATAAATCCAAGCTTTTTGGATTTGACATGTTCGCTAAACCAAGTTTTTTGGGTCAATTTCTCATCAAACTTTTCAAACTCTTATGCAGCAATATAGACCCTACCAAACTCAACCATTTCTCTTTCTATTCACTCGTGTTTGCCTAGTAACTAAGTGTTTTTTCTTATCTAGGGGTTTCTCCATACTTTTCTTTGTTACGAGATAAGCGGAACAAATAAGTAAAAAAGATGCATGTATACAAGCACACAAATTATTACAGGAACCAATCCAAACCTTTATTAATCTCAACAGCAAAGAAAATACATAATTTATATGTGTATATGCCATGCACAAAAATCACATGCTATACACAAAACTAGTATATTATACACTTAAATTGACATTTTCTACACAACCAAGGCTCTCCAACTTATTTATAAACAAACATATGAAAGGTTACAAAGTATAAAACTACGTACCATCCCTATATTTTAAGAAATAGAGGGGTACTTTCCCCTCATGTTTTCATGAACTTGGTGGATGATTTTGACATATGACTCTATAATCTTAGTGTTTTGAGAAGTAATCACATTTATGCTTTTATATTCAGCAGCTATGTTTTCATGATTTGGACACTCATTTCTCTCATAAAGTCATGTTCTCATGAAATTAGTAAGTGATTTTAACCTATGATCTCATAATTTTAATGTCTTGAGAAGCAATCTCAGCCATTCTCTCTCTCTCTTTATCAACATTTGATATTGGAATTTTGGTCGAGGAACATGTGCATCAATCCTCCTGACTTGAGTTAATTTCATAATATTGAGTTTTGTTTACTAGCTTTTATAATAGATGTTAGATCTAGTTAAAGGACTAATCGAAAAAGGATTTCAGCAAATGAATTATGAGGTAAATATTTGTTAATTGTTTTTTTTTATTAAAATGATATTTTTTTAAAATTTTTCTTAAATCTTGATATTGATACGAATTCGATGAAGTCTATTCAAATTTATTTGTCAGTATCTTTTTTTGTTTAACTTAAAACTTGATCTAAATTAGATTTTGGGTTGTGAATTTTGTGGGTCGATGAAATTTTGATTAAGGTTTATATCACAAGATTTAATAATTAAGGTTTCATATTTTTCATAACTGAATTGCAAATGAAAACGAAATTTTGATTTTGCCATTTTCTTCTTTCTTTCTGCAAGAATAAATAGAAAGAGGGTGGTAATATGACTATGCTAAGATCTTTCAACCTACATGTAAAACCTTGTGTCTGGTTTTTAAAAAAAGAGAAAATTCTGATAAATATTTCCCTTGCTAACAATTCCATATAACTAAGCTTTTGCTTCCAATTAATCAAGTTTCACTCACACTCAAAAAAAGAAAAAAAAAATCTATATGGAAATTAAAAATAAAATATATATCATGATAAGCTCCATGCTAATGTGCGTCTTAGCATCCTAACTTTTTCCTGCCCACTTCCTCTTTTCATGCAAATACAGAACCTATCTGCACAAAACATAATCCAATAAATTTAATTAAGTATATATGTCCAAGAAATTAAGAATAAATAGATTAGTGCACGCTTATGTTACCATATATAATTGGAGGGATCAGGGATGGAGAGACTGAAATCTTGAAGGTTAGGCTGTGTAGGCTGGACACGGTAAGGCTGGAACTGTGGAGGGAGTGGAGCAAGCTGAAGTAGACTACTAATTGGCTGATCTTCATCAGAAAACTGAAACTGCTCGAGCATTCGTTGCTGTTCCATTGGCTTCACCATTGCTGCAGCTGCCTGTTGTTGCTCCAACATAGCAACATGATGCTGCATCCCAATGCCAAAAGAAAGTGTGATATATCTGACATTGCTAGTCAGTCAAGTGATTCATGTATAAATTCATCGAAAACTAGAGTTAATGAATCAAAATTAAATATTTTTCTTCCATGCTTAAAAATATATTATCGGATCAAACTATATAGATAAAAGACAATATTGTAAGAGAAAAAAAATGATTTACTTACCAGATGGTACTGTATTTGTTGATTTTCCTCCTCCAACATTTTCTCCTAACACAAGAAAGTTTTTTTGCAAGTGATACAAGAAAATAACAAAGTTTTCATTGGAAGAGATAGATGATAAACGATTTACCTTTCTTCGCAGATTGTCCACCTGCTGTTGCAAAAGCTCAAGCTGCATTCCAAATATAAAGAGAATTTTGATTTTGGAACTTTGAGACATCTTTCTAGGACTCGGATGTTTACATGCAGAAAAAGCTTGATGGATCTGGGTGATCGACTTGGATAATAACGAATCAAAATCAATAAAATTCTTTAACAATTTTGAGGTACCAGGCATGAATTATTGACTTGCATATTTTGTTTTTTTCCCATTTGTTTCGCCTGGTTTTATTAGCTCATACTTTTGCATATTCTTGGCCTAGTATATGTTGTCATTGCTTGATAAAGCATTAAAAAATGCCTTTAATTCTGTTTCCAATCAAGAGATCATCAAAATCTTCAACTTAGCATCATAATTATTATAATTATCAGACCCAGCCAAAGACCTAATTCACAAGTTTTATGACTCAATCTGGTTCACTCTTCAAATCGTTGCAATGAAACCCATGCCAAGTTATAAACTTGACCCGTCAGCCCGAGTTAGGTTCTAGGTCGACAGATTATAAACTTGATTTATCAGCACGAGTTGAGTTTAATAATTATGCTTGGCATGTATTATTATTGTTGAATGATTGGAAGAGTACGGTAAAACGAATTAATACCTTCTGAGCTCGAACTTTGTTAACCGAGCACTCTAGCTGCTTTTCAAGTTCGACCAAACCCTCATGGTGCAAGGAACTCAGGTTTTCGCCTTTGTAGCATCGAACACTCAACTGAAGATCATCCGTCTCTTTCCTGATTCTTTTCGATTCCTTCTGAATTTGTTCCTAAAATATTAAGATCAAAACATCACAACCTTAATCTGGTTAATAGAGACATATCGATAAGGTACGTAAAGGGAAGGTTTGTACCCAGTCATTGCTTTCTAGAACACGCATTCCTTTCGAAATCTCATACCTTCGGATGATGTGTGGTATGCTGCATGTGTCAAATATAAAATGATGATAGTTTTTATTAGCTCAGTAAAATATGTTTTCATCAAACAGAACAAGACTATATTCATATGCGCGCAAAGGTAACAACTTTCTTAGAATTCCTTGCAAAAAAAGCTTTTAGAATCCAACAGATACACAAATAAGGAATCTACTCTACAATTACCATTTGGGGCTTGCTAAGTCCTAAATTATGTAGAAATTAATTACAAGACAGAATTAAACATAAGTCATATTACACTTGTGGCAAGGCAGAGATGATCATCATGAAGCTGTGCTTTATATATATAGTGATATGTATGGACCTATAGTAACTTGGAGGTAGAAGATTGAGAGTCAAGGATGGCCAAATGTTGGACCTTGCTGAGGCTAAAGGAGCTAGCAAGAAAACTTATCAATTAAGACAAATTGTTATCAGCACTGGAAAGAGCACTTTAAGGGTTAAAAAAAGAAACAAAAGGCGGCAAAACATATGATGAAAACATGATAAAACAGCATGAAAGTCAACATTTTCATAGAAAATATTATTCATCTCATCGTAAAAGTTATATCATCAAAGAACTCATTTTTGCTCCAAGAAATCATTAGCTGATACCCCCTTAAATCCATTAATGATTTAGATAGATACAAATTAAATCATTTATTAATGGAATTTGTTAAATTTAATGGTATAGCATTATGGTCATTTTTGTTTTTTCTCTTCTTTACCTGGACGACTCATTGCAGAATTCATAAAGCTTCCCATTGCTCGAGAAGATGATGAGTCCTATTTCAGCATCACAGAGCACAGAGAGCTCATGGGTCTTCTTGAAAAGCCCTCCTCTGCGTTTGGAAAATGTGACTTGCCTGGCTGTGCGGTTCTCAATCCTATTTATTGCTATCTTTCCTCTTCCCATTTTTCAAAGTGTCCTCTTCTCTTGTTAGGAGAATACTATGAAAAAGGAAATCCTATCCCTCTCTGGTATACCTCACTCAATTTCCTGGTAATGTCAAAAGGAAAAAAACACATAAAAATTTAGCACTACTAAAAACTGCTTGATGGCAAAGAAATAATGGGTTATGATTTAGGGAAAAAATGTTAACTAGGATGCATGCTATATGTGCAGTACTTAAAACTATTAAATGAAGAACTAATTGTAATGAGAAGTGCAAAACTTAGTTTCTAAAATCCCTAAAGATGACAGTGAGTGTTTATGGTAGCAGATGGAAGAGATCAGAAAATCAGAGAGGTAGAGGAGGAGGAGGAAAACTTTTGTTTCTTTCTCTTACCTTTATTTTATCGTCTATGCTTCCTTAACTTCAAGTTCGATCAACTTTATAAATAGGCCATGCTATAACCTTCCCCAGTCTTCCATTGCTTTCTCATGGACTGGCACAGAAAAACAAAATTATGACGGCATGTTGTGATTTGTGACTGTTAACTACTCCAGCGCTGTCATGCATGCGACCTTAGCTTTTGGAATTTGCCAAATTAGGGAAGGTCTAAGTTTTGAATGAACACAAGCATGCTTGCCATGTAAAGAAACCCTATTCCCCGTGGAAAAAACAAGGTGCGTGTAACCCTGGCAAATGCCTGGCAAAAATCAGAGCACTCGTTTCCATCACTTAGAACCCGTTTGACTGCGCTGCAAATGCCATGGTTCAAAATCAAGACTTTTTATTTAAATCATAATTTAAATGTAATTAATGGCACAGAACTTTCTTGCACAATCCTCCCATGCTTGTTTTCTTGAGGGTGTGGTCAGTGAAGATTGTCCTAATTATTATTTTTGTTTGCTACAACTCGATAACCCCAACTCTCTAATTAGTAATTAATCTACTACTTTGCCATGAAAGGAGAAACCGCCCTAGAATTTTAGCCTCGCTTTTGACCTTTGAACATGGCTGGATTATCAAAATAAGAAAGAAAAAAGAAAACGCGTTAACATTTCGAGAGACAACAAGAATATCATCCTCCTTATAAAACCAGATTCGTGCACTATTATCTGAACGTGTTCATGAAGCTATGAAAAAACCTTCATAAAAAATAATAATTTTTAATGATCAATAAGTTTTGAGCCTCAGTTATACCTATAAAATAAGTTTTTTATGGATATAAAAACACTCTGATTTAAATCAATATCTAATATTTTTCTCAAGTGATAAGAATATTGTAAAAACTAAAGAATATGAAAATAATATGTTTTATGTGTAAAAAAAATGTGTGTTTAATGTCTTGTTGAATGTGTTTTATATAGTAGCGAATATCAAGTATAATATATTGTTCTTCAGATGAATAAACACTCGTTGTTTAATGGTATCCGGTATACTCAAAACTAATATAATTTTTTATTTAACATTAGATTAAATTAAAATTTTACAAGCATGTTCCACAAGTTTGGTTTCTTATAAAATAGTTAGATAGTGTTAAAAAATCATCTTAACCCAATAATTTAAGCTGTTAGGTGATATCTCAATATATAATTTATATTATTTTTTAACAAATAGTGCATACTTGTCGATATTATTTTCACATTCAAATCTAACTTGAAAGTCATCGTTTTATAATTTAATTTTTTTGTTATTTATTTTAAGATGCATTTCATTTCTAGTTGATGTTAATTTAATTTACTATTTAAACAATTCTGTGGTACATAACTTTTTATTGATGTTCAGAATCTATCAAATTAGAGTTTTCTTCGCTGTTTGGATATAATTTTATAATTCGTAGGACTCTAATTTCTTTCATTTCCTTACTCGTTACGCCAAATTCATGAGTTTGAGTTGTATCTAATTAATCTTAGCCTATACATTGAATAATCGTTCACACACATATATGTATAGCTGGTATTCTTTCAGCCTGAACGCACAATTATGTATTCATGGACTTGAGTTAAGGAGGCATAAAGGCCACCCTGCAAAGATGGAACCAGAGCCACAATAGGCCTAGCTAGGTCCTTAACTAATGGAAAACTATATTTTTTTTTTACGTGTATATATTTTCTTACAATTAATTTGATTTATTTTCAAGGATAAGTAAATTACAAATGGAAGACTACTGTAAAGCCATCATTGACCGAATCAGACCATCCAGAGAAAAGAAGCTTATGAACATATTGTTTGTCTAAAATTAGAAGCAGTTTTACGTCCACTTCAACTTGTTCCAGCTCTCACATGGTCCTCGATCGCGCGCACACTGATTTGGGTTGGGAGTCATATGTGAAAAAGAAGATGTTCAAGTTCAGGGAGAGAGGAAGACACGAAGCTGTTTATTTTTGTATTTAAAAGTTTGATTGTGTTCAAAATTATATTTAAGTGCGTTTGATTTGAAAAATTATTAAATTATATATTTTAGTAATTTTAGATTGTTTTGGTGTGATGATATTAAGAAAATAAAATATTTTTATTTTAAATATTTTACATTACAGTGTCAAATATTCATTTAAAGTGAAAGAATAAAAAGTAAAAAGAATGTTACCATGGATGCATCAGGCATGCTAAATTCCTGATTCTACGATTCAGGGATTTTGTGGGCTTCATCAAATAGTTGCTGTGGTATTTATGGCCTTTTTTATTTTTGTTTTTATTTTTATTAACAAGTGTTCGAGTCATGTGAAATATATATATATATATATATATATATATATATATATATATATATATATATATATATATATATATATATGATTCTCGAAGCTTCGAAGGTACTCGATCCTATCCGAACCCCTAGCTACACAAGCCACGGCATGATCCCGAACCAAACCACCTGCAGATAATCGCTTTACATGGTGCTGATTTGATTGTTAGTGTTTATTTTTAAAAGTATTTTTTATTTTAAAATATAAAAAATAATATATATATATTTAAAATAATTTTAATATTAATATATTAAAATAAAAAAAATTTAAGTAAAAAAGATTTAAAAAATCACAAAAAAAAAAACTTATAACTTCAAACAACCTACCCGCATGAACGATGCATCTATTTTCATGACAATCACGTAATAAAATGACAAGGCACCTATTTTCATTACAATTACAATACAGGACGATACACTTAACAACCAAATAAAAGAATTTAATATTTTTTTTCCCTATAATTAACGATGTGTATCAGTTTAAATGATTCAATTTAGATTAAAAAATCAATTAAATGTTTTGAATTATAAAATCATTCAATTCAATTAATTTTATAAATATTTTGAATAATTCCATTAATTTTGAATTAATCTACCCATCTCTGTTTATAATCCATAAAACAAATTATGGACTGCAAAACATGTTGCTTGGCCCATAGGCTATATTAAAAACCCCAAAAACTTCCAGAATAATTGGGCCACGTTTTAATTATGAGCCCAAACCCATTACCAAAACCCACTATAAAATAAAACCCAATTCGTTTTCTCTCCTTCTTCCTCTTTACCTTCGATCTGTCACTCCCCGAAACACAACCCAAGCACATCATATCTCCCTCCGCTTCAATTTCAGGTAACTCAATTTTATCTCCACCGTCAGATCTCTCTCTCGACATCAAATCGGGCATTGATCCATAGAATTTCAATTCAATATCTCATAACGCAAATCAGATCTGAGATTTTAAAACTTTGAACATTTAATTTTCTTTCGTTTTCTCGGTAACCAAACAGACCTGTCTGGTGATCTCGCCGTTCATTTAGATCTGAATTTCGTGATTCTTTAATCACGTAGATCTGTGGAATTTAAATTCTGATTAATTTAATTTTGTTTTGTAGGCGTTCATTTCTGTGTCAGTATATCAAGATGGTGAGATAGTCTCTCTCTCTCTCTCTCTCTCTCTCTCTCTCTGTAATATAATTTAACTATGAGGTTTTTTTTTTTAAAAAAAATTTGGTTTTGATTTCGGTTTTAATTTGTAATGTAGGTTGTTCTCGCGGCTTCTATAGTGAGCAAGAATGGTAAAGGTGAGTTCCTTGTGCTATTTCTTTTTAGCAATTTTTTTTTTATAATTTCGATTTATATAATTTCGAATGCAATTAGTTAACAATGTTTATTGTGTTTTATTTTAATCTGAATTATCTTTCATTTTTATATTGCATGTAAATCTGTAAACCTCGCGTCACATGATAATGTTTTTTATTAACAGTTGTAAATTGTCTATGCAAATCTTCGGAATTACAATTCGACATACATCTTTCTGTTTAGATTTGAGTTTTCATGGGTCCTGTTTGGATCCATGATTGGGAGTCTTATCATGTGGGACCCACAAACGCTCAAATTTAAGCAGAATGCGGAAAAAATGTTAGTGTTGGAGGTTCTTCCATTTGTTGAGCTCGATAACCTTGGATTTGATTTGGTTTTATTATTATTAACTGTGTTGTTGTAGTGAGGCATTTTTTGTTTTGTTGCTTTGCTTGATGCCTTTTGAGTTTCCTTGCAGTGCTTGTTTCGAGACAGTTTGTGGACATGTCTCGGATTAGAATTGAGGGCCTTCTTGCTGCTTTTCCCAAGTTGATTGGGATTGGAAAGCAACATACTTATGTTGAGACTGAGAATGTGCGTTATGTTTACCAGCCAATAGAGGCTTTGTACTTACTGCTTGTGACAAATAAACAGAGCAACATTCTTGATGATTTGGAGACTCTGAGGCTTCTCTCAAAATTGGTATTTATTTCTTATTTTTGTCTCTCTTTTTTTTTGGCAGTTTCATATTCTTATATTGGGACTTTAAATTGTTCTATATTCTATAATGGGTGCTCAGGAATCTGGTTGGCTTCTGGCTATCCCCCTTCATTTTGTGCATTTATGGTCATCTCTGACATGTTTCTCTATCTTGTGATGTTTGTGCTATTCTTACTTGATTTGAAAAACTTTGAATCATGAGTTACTTTCTATAAGATTCATTTCATTAAAGTACATTTAGAGGCTTTAAGTTGATTCCTTAAGTGTGCTTCTAGGTACCTGAATATGCCATGTCTCTTGATGAAGAGGGTATTTGTCAGACAGCTTTTGAGCTGATCTTTGCGTTTGATGAGGTTATCTCTCTTGGGCACAAGGAAAATGTTACTGTTGCCCAGGTTAAGCAGTACTGTGAGATGGAGAGTCATGAAGAGAAATTGCACAAGCTGCTATTGCAGAATAAGATTGATGAGACCAAGCGTCGTATGAAGGAAGAAGCTAGTAAGATTGACCAAATGAAGGTATATGTGTATAGCTACACAAAGAATATCTGAAGAATATTTATGTGCTGCATAAAGCACTATCAACATCTCTCAATTTATTTATTTATTTAATTTTTGCAGATTGAAAAGAACAGAGGTAATAAAGGAGGATTTATGTCTTCAATGGGCTCTGGACGAATTGAGAGCAGCTTTAGTGATATGAGCATTTCCAGTGGCGGAGGAGGTGGTTTTGGAAGTGGCTCTGGGTTTGGATTAACCAATGATATTGACTCATTTGCCAGCAAGTCTAAAGGTTTATTTCTGTTTTTTTAGGCCACCTATATCCGTTGTAGCTTCTGATTTTTTGATAACTAGCAGATTAGGTTTATGTCTGTTAGATACCTAATTTTTATAACTATGATTTGTAGTATTTTTCAAGTTTTTAGAAATTTTGGTTTACCCTTGGACTTCTTGACCAGGTTTGAAACTCCTTAACCGTGAGGTTATATATCTTCATCTATTTAATTCCATTAGCTGCAACCTAATTTTGAGCATATTATTGTAAATGTCTCTGAAAAATATGGTTCATGTATCGGGGAGTGTGCTTTTAATTTAATATATCTATCTGGCATCACTAGGTCGTCAACCTTCATCTGCCACTGCTCCTCCTAAAGGCCTTGGCATGAAACTCGGCAAAAACCAAAGGGCGAACCAGTTTTTGGAATCCTTGAAAGCAGAAGGTGAAATGATTGTTGAAGATGCACAGCCATCAAAGTTAAGTTCTCATATAGCAGCAGCTCACCAACAAACTGATCCTGTTACTTTGACTGCTGAGGAGAAACTCAATGTCACTCTAAAACGGGATGGTGGAATGAGTAACTTTGATGTTCAAGGGCAATTATCACTTCAAATTCTTAACCCAGAAGATGGGCTCATCCAAGTTCAGGTTCATGATCTCTTTCTCTGTGGCACTCTCTGTCTGTGTGTGCATGGCTGCATGCACATGTGGGCATGCATGATTTAGGTAACAATAAATAATAATAAAAACACTGTACTTGAATGTGAAAAGAATGTCTTACGTTTCATCAAGTGAGAGATAACTTGGCATCCATGACTTCACGGTGAAATTTCATGACCATCATCTCATATCTGTGAGCAAAAGGGTTTCTACCATCTTCTTCCATTTGCTACCGTTTCGTAGCAAAATGCTCATCTTTCCACATCAGCCACATCATGTACATAAAGATGCGAAATGCTTGCGCTTAATCTAATGAAGTTGTTCCTTGATTTTTTCAATATTATCTGTGGCTATGTGGGACATTGCTGAAGGGTTGGACCTTTTATAATAAATCACACTGTCCCATCTCATGGATAAACTTCTTATGAATAGATTGTTTCTATGTCTAATAATAGACGCTTGACATTTACAGATTACTAGAATTTGATACCCTTTGATGCCACTATCAAAATATTGAGTAGGATGTGTATATGTGGCTTTGGTTTTGGTTTTGAAGTTATTGCAGTAGCTTTTATGCTTGGTATTATCAACATTATGATGCCTGGTTTATTTTGCAGATTGAAGCTGGGGGGAATCCAGGCGTCATTTTCAAGACACATCCTAACATGAACAAAGAATTATTTGCTAATGAAAACATTTTGGGGTTGAGGGATCCCTCCAGACCTTTCCCCACTGGTCAAACTGGGGATGCAGGTGTTGGTCTTTTGAAGTGGAGAATGCAAAGTGCTGATGAGTCAATGGTGCCCTTGACAAGTGGGTACAAATCTGAAGCAGCAGCTTATCTGAGCACTGTACACTTTCTGTTGTATGTTCTAATGTTATGTTTAATTTATGCATATTGCAGTCAATTGCTGGCCATCTGTTTCTGGAAACGAAACATTTGTCAGCATCGAGTATGAAGCTTCATCAATGTTTGATCTACGAAATGTTGCGATCTCAGTTCCTCTCCCAGCCCTTCGAGAGCCACCAAGTGTTAGGCAGATTGATGGAGAATGGAGGTAAGAATTTGCTCTATTCTGTTTTTTCAATGATGTATCAGGTTGAAGTTAGTTTGGTGTGGATCTATATGTAGGGGCGAGTAGAAATCGTATTTGATACTGATGTTTTTTCTTTCTTTTTTGAACATTTGGCTTTAACTAAAGTGAGATTCATCTAATGAATGTATAAAGTTAGAATCTGATTTGGATGTCTGTTGAAAGTGAGGTGCTCGGACTTTTTACCTTAAAATTATTTTTCAAAGCAAATTAAATTAGAAGGATTGCCATTCAGGCACGTGGAGAGTAATCGTGAGAAGCCCTTAGGTGGAAGCATATATTCTCACCTAGTTATAAGTACTATGTGCTAGGATTTCAGCAGATTCCTAGGAATCCTTAAAAATCATGTGATTTTCTGGAAGATTCTTTTGATGTTATTGATTTATGCCAAGAGATATTATATATTTGATAACCATTGTATGCCATCCTTTGTCTCCTGTTTTTCATGATTTACACGGTCCAGTCGAAGCAGTCATTCAATATTTTTCATTATTCTTAAACCTGTAGGTACGACTCCAGAAATTCCATCCTAGAATGGTCCATTCTTCTCATTGATAACTCTAACCGCAGGTAAGAAAATGCTAGGAGTGTTTTTATCACTTTCAGACCCTATGTTTGATATATGAAAAGTACTCCTGGTTTTAGGGTTTCTTATAAAGTGCCATTTAATATTTTTGGACAGTGGATCTATGGAGTTTGTTGTGCCACCAGCAGATTCGTCATCATTCTTCCCCATTTCTGTCCGGTTTTCAGCCACCAGCACATACAGTGAGCTAAAGGTTTGGTTTTGTCTAAAATCTTGGTGATTTTGTTTGCACCACCCTTAATAAAGGAACTTCAACCTGTATGTAAAATGTTTGCTTTCCCAATTTGTGAATGATCTTCCTCTGCTGGCCTTTTTAATGATTGTAGCTGTTCCACAACTGTATGAATATTTCCCATCTTAAACTTGCACTTGATTAATAAAATTCGCATGTAATATAAATTAAAGCCATCTAGTCAATGCTAGCACATAAAGACAAATTGTGCGATCATCATTGCATGAAATTGTTGAGTTACAGTTACTGCCAGTTGTTGCAGTTCCTTATTCTTGTTCCCCTCCACCGTGTAGTTGGTAATATCAATGATTTAAGCTAATTAAAAGCTTGTTCTTTTAGTCTACCTCCGATTATCTTTACATCGCCCTTCATTTTCCTTTTCTTTTTGCAGGTTGTTAATATCCTTCCCCTGAAGGGTGGAGCTCCTCCCAAGTTTTCCCAGAGGACTCAATTGATCACAGAGAATTACCAAGTAGCCTGAATGATAGAGCTACTTCACTGAAGCATGAGTTATATCCGGCATGTTTAGTGTTTGTTTTTTGGGGTAAAATTTGACGCAATTTTGAGATTGTTGATCTTGGAATCTAATGCACTTATTCTCTCCATTTATTTTCTTACTGTAAATAATCTTTATGGCAACTACATCCTCACTTCTATTCTTTGTATGCCGGTTTATTTTGGATGCAAAATTTTTCGCAGCTTTGACAATGATTTTTTTTGCATTTTAGTTCTAGGTGGTTTAACTTTGAACTCTTTTGAAGTTATAGTTGGAGAAACACTCTTATGGTAAAAAGAAAATCTGTGAAACACTTGTTGAAATTCCAGGTTATTGTCTGCAATGCACTTCTGTTCACCAGATTATTTCAATTTATCTCTGTGAAGGTGGCCACCGGATAGATTCTACATAGGTTCAGCATAGAAACATGCTGACTTGGTCGTATTTGCTTTCAGAAATGATTTGGTGAAAATATGTCACGGGATTGGTAGAAAAAAGGAGAGATTTCTTAATCGCCCGCTTCTGTCAAATTTCTGAATCTTGTAGTTTGGTGCATTGCAACATTGGAGGCCTTCGCTCAATATTCTCGGGATTGGCTAGCATATCTCAAGAAATACTCACTATCAATTGGCTAGTATTCTAGGTATATTCTCGGGATTCTCAAGACAAACAGTTTTTAATTTGCTATAAGTAATAATATTTATTCCTAGCTTTCTCGGTAATAACATTTATTCTTATCCATCATCAACTATAAATAATAATATTTTCAAGGTTGAAGAATAAAATAAAAACTAAATCTATGGTTCTAGGATCAATAAGAAATTGAGATAAAAAATGATATTTGAATAGAAAAGAACTTGTACTCGAAGTTATAAACATAAACAATTTAATATAAAAATATTTATGATTTCAAAACCTTATGATTTTTTAAATTCAAATAATTATTTAACGAAACCGAGGAAACCTTTTGAGAAAAAATAAAAATAAAAATGAAACTGATAAAGAAACTAAACTTCTCTTCAAACTCTTGATTATTTTCCAGAATGTCTTCGATGGAATAAAACAACTTTTCTAAATAAACTTCTTATATATCACACATTTATCAAGCATACTTTTATTAAATAATAGAAAGCCACCCCTCAAAATAGATCAATTGTGCGCACTCTTCGCCGTTTGCACAGCTCCATAGAGGTCTTCTTCTGTGTAGAAATGTTCAATTCCTATCTTGGAAGGACTTTTGTTTTTAAACTCAAGAGCATCATCAGCAGTGGTAACTGCGTTGCCCAAATCGGTACAAGCTGACCGGATGGCAATCCTCAGGCTGGCAAATTCCTTCTCTGTTAGATCTAGTTGGCTCTTAAGACGTCGTATTTCCTCCTCCTTCATAGTTTGTCGCATGTCGTTCATAGCTAGCTCGTACTCAAGACGTCGTATGTCCTTCACAGCTAGCTCGTGCTCGTGCTCAAGACGTCGTATGTCCTCGTCCTTTGATCGTAACTGGGACTCAAAGTCATTTACTTCACTTTCACCTGCAGGATTTTGATCCTTGAGAGAGTTTCCTTCTGCTGAAACTTCATTGTGATCTTCAACAACCTGGAAGGAGCTATCCGTATAATTATTTGTGACCACCTATTTAGTAACAAAGTGGAAAATATGTATAATTTTGTAGCATTAATTCTGTTCTCATACATGTTAAATTAATAAGAAGAAAAAAAGAGAGATTATTACCAGCAGAGCATTATGTCACTGGGAAAAATCATTCAGGACTCAAATATTAGTGTTATATGCGTACAGTACATCTTGCAAGCTAGCGATCAAATATGCTAAGAAGAAAGTTGATAGTTACCTTTATTTTTCCTGGCTTCTTCGTTGTCCATGGAACCATCTTCTTCTTCAATAACCTTTAACTGCAAAGATTAAACCTACCTTGTGGACGTCAATCCTCAAAGATTCTAAACGAAACCTACAAGTTTGTGCTTCACAAATATTAGCAATGCTCCTCTTATATACATATGCGTGTGATGACCAAGTCAAATGCCATCAAAGTCAACTGTTTACCAACATACATAATTCTAATAATCTTTTTTTAAAAAAAAAATTAATATAATTTTAAATAAAAAAATATTTTTTAAAAATATCATACATCAAAAAATTAAATATTAATATGTATTTAAATAATTTAATTAAATTCTGGAAATCCATTGGAATCAACAACGAAAAGTAATCGTTCAAAAAAGACTTCCAATGCTTTATTTTCCACACAGGTTTGATAACGGAAGCTTCGAACAAACTAGTACTACTACGTAATTTTAAGGGATTAATATAGTATTTAAAAAGGTTTATTTCCTATTTTGAACACTTCTTCCTCGTAAATATTTTTTTTTTTTTAAATACAATCCAAAACCCCTAGCCCCTACCAACGTGGTAAATTTTGATCATATATTAAAATTAAAATAAAAAAAAAAACCTTGGTGAACCTTTCATTTTGGAGCAAGACTCAATGCATCGGTGATTTTAACCTTTATAATTGTAAGAAATAAAGCTGAGTTTTGAGGGGTAAAATAATCTTTTCACATGATTCAATTGGTATTATTAATTTTTGTGGGGTATATTGGTCTCTTTTTATTTTTATTGCACTGTAAAATTAATCATTTATCATTTAAAAGCAAAAATTATAACTTGGGGCAAGGGGTGTTTTTGGTTTTTTAATTTTTTAAATATTGTAAATACTTAACTACCCTTGCAATTTTGTTTTTCTTTAACTTGGTTTCATGGGTGTTTTTGTCATTTTATTTTAGCTTTTTTATAATTGTCAATTAAAGTTAAGGCAATTAGGTATTTGGATATATATATATAACAATAGTCAGATAATTAATACTTGTATAAATATCTAAAATCAATTTGATAACTTATGAATATCTAAATTTTTATTTAGTGAGTAACAGATAAAGTATGAATATTAAAAAAATCTGACGCAGGGATACTCATTGTCATTTATTCTTAATATATGATTTTAATTTATATTTTTGTTAATTTTTTTATTATTCTTTGTTTAGTTTTGGTTATTCTTTATATTGCATTTTCTTTCAAATTTTATCCCTATGTTTTGTGATTGATAATTTCACTTTGTTTTTTTTTTTTTCTTACCTTCAAGCCAAAAAAAAAAAAACTTGATATATCTTGACTTCCCTTTGGGATTTGAAAGTTCTCTTCCGTTCGAAGAAGAGAGAATCCTGGAGATATACTTGCAAAAGAAGTATTTACAGATTTCAGTGTATTTAAAAATATTATAAAAATATTTTTTATTTAAAAATATATTAAAATAATATTTTTTATTTTTAAAAAATTTATTTTAATATTAGTATATTAATTTAAAACAAAAAAATTCAAATTTTTTCAGAAACACTTTTCAAATACAGTGCCAAACGCCAGAAAATTTTAGAGATATACTTGCTAATTACAGATTTCAGTTTATTTAAAAATATTATAAAAATATGGTTTAAAGTATTTTTTATTTAAAAATATATTAAAATAATATTTTTTTATTTTAATATTAGTATATTAAACGATATAAAAAAATTAATTATAAATAAAAAAATTAAATTTTAAATTTTAAAGTAACGCGGATTGCAATGCACCGTATTATCTAACACGCCCTCGATACAAACAGAACGCGTTTTAGCTACCTCCAAATTAACAAGGTGGGGTCAGGAGAGAAGGTTTTTAGGTGTCAGTTTCAATCCATTTTTACAAAGAAATCTATCTACACTGCTTCCTTTATGATGTTTGTCTTTTTTTGCACTGGCTTGCTGCGTTTATTCTACGTTTTTATTGACTTTTACGAGTCTTTTCCCACATTGTTCGTGTGAAATACTTCGTTTTTCTTTTCTCGACTTTCCTCGTTGTTTCTTGTTCCATTTATCTTCACTTCCCTTTAGGATTTAAAAAAGAAAAAACAAAACCACATAGTTTAATAAAAAAGAAGGAAAATCACTTCTTGTACCCTGTAATTTGGTTGATATTACATTTTATTCATAATGTATCAACTTTTAAAAAGTTATAATTTAGATACTTAATGAATATAAAATAAACTAAATTATAGAATGATTTAAAATTTTTCTGAATTGACTTGTTATATTTATTCTATGTTATTATTGACCATTTTTTTTTAATTTTTTTTCATATGGGATAAAACCACATATATTTGGTAAAGTAATCAATCAAAATTAAGTAGTAGTGTGATCCATCAAGACCAATAATATAGGAAGGGCCCCAAACATCGGTGTAAATAAGGTCAAGAGGTGCACGACTTTGAAGACTTGTGGAATAAAAAGGTTGTTGATGGACTTTATTGATAGAACAGGGAGTACAAAGTGTTGACGCTTGAGTGTCTTTTTTTATTGGAAGGGAAAAAGCACGAACTAGAAAGGTTATAATTTTATAAGAGGGATGTCCAAGTCGTTTGTGCCACCCATCAATCGTCGTCCTCTCATGCACATTTGCAACTATTTTTTAGGAGGAGCCCACCAATAAGTCCGGAAACGGGTACACACCGTTCTTACATGCACCTTTGAGAAGTATCGCCCCCATGATCTGATCCTTGACAAGAAAGTAAAAAGGATGAAATTCAATAAAAACGTTATTTTGGGTAGTAAAGTGATGGACAGAAACTAAATTCTTGCGAATACTGGGAACACAAAGTGTATCATTTAATTGAAAAACACGAGTGGGGGAATGAAAACCAAAGAACCAATGTGTGAGACACGCAAACCTGAACCATCACCGATAACAACTTCATCGGTGCCATCATATTCTGAGTGGACTGATAAATTTGTCAAATCACCTGTAATATTATGAGAAGCAGCGGAATGAATTAACCATTTGGTGTCCTTTTGATGAGAGGTGGAAACACAATTGGTAGTGGGCTCTGAAAAATGGACTTTCGGGCATTGTTTGGCGACATGGCCTAACTGGTCACACAGCTGACATTTGGGCTGATAACGGCGTTGACCCGTGAACTTCCATCCATTAGAGAATGGCTTTCTGTTTTGTGGCACATTTTGAGTCTTGTTTCCATTATATTTGTTGAAGCCCCGAGAGCCATGGTGACCATGTGAAGGAGCCATACCCTGGCGATGCCCACCAGTGCGGCTAGAAAAATTAGTCGTTGCCACCAGGTGCTGAGTAGCGGTTTCAAGACGACGGAGATACGCCTCATGGCTTACGAGCAGATCGTGAAGATCCTCAAACGTGAGAGATTTCTCACGAGCACGGATCTAGGCGGCAATCTCATGAAAATCAGGTCCCAAGCCGTTGAGAATGTAGAGAGTGAGATCATCAGCAGAGATGGGATGATCAATTAGGGCAATCTCATCTGCAAAAAACTTAACAGTATGAAGGTATTCCTGAACTGTTTTATTTTCCCGTTTAATCAACGTAAGCTCCTCTTTGAGTTGCAGAGCTCGGGTGCGCGACTTGCTGGCATACATAGTATGTAGTTTTTTTCATGCCTCCTTTGATGTTTTGGCAGTCGAAATGAAAGGGGTTATTATGGGAGTGGTGGAAGCCAAAATGGCGCTAAAGATAAGTTTATCCTGCCTAACCCAGTGAGATTTGTGAAGAGTGGATGTAGGAGTGTTGTTGGGTGAGGGGCATGGATGATCACCAGTAACGTAATTGAGGAAATCGTAGCCAATAAGAAGAGCCTTAAACTGTGCGCGCCATTGAGGGAAGGTGGAAGGAGTGAGCTTTTCGTTGATCTGGGCAGAGATATTGAAAGCAATCAAGGGAATTTCAATTGGAGATGTTGGTGTGGAAATGGGGTTAAGGGAATTGAGGATCGGGTTCTCGTTAGAGGGTGACTCTCCTGATACCATGATAGAGTTTAAATGTAGACAGTGTATTGATGGAATGAGTATATTATTTTTCCACACAGATTACAAATGAATAGAAAGCTGTATATATACATAGAATTAGAAAAATTGTTTTAGGAAAGCTAGCTATAATTGTGGCTATGAAGATTGTAACCGTTGTGAGCCTTGATTCTGGACTATTCTTTTGTGATTTGATTTGAGGCAGAATCTGTGGAATGATTTGAGGCAGAATCTGTGGAATGATCTTTAATAATGTTCACTTCCTTTCTTGGAAGGACTTGCCTCCGATTGCACAGCTCCATAGAGGTCTTCTTCTGTAAAGAAATGTTCAATTCCTTTATTGGAAGGACTTTTGTCTGGAAACTTAAGAGCAGCAGTGGTAACTGCCTTGCTCATATTGGTACAAGCAGACCAGATGGCAATCCTCAGGCTAGCAAATTCCTTCTCTACTAGATCTAATTGCCTCTTAAGACGTCGCATTTCCTCGTCCTTCATAGCTATCTCGTGCTTAAGACGTAGTATTTCCTTGTCCTTTGATCGTATCTGGTACTCAAAGCATTTACTTCTCTTTCACCTACAGGTTTTTTATCCTTGAGGGAGTTTCTTTCTGCTGAAACTTCATTGTGATATTCAAAAACCTGGAAGGAGCTATCCGTATAATTATTTGTGACCACCTATTTAGTAACAAAGTGGAAAATATGTATAATTTCGAGAGGGATATTTTATTGCACCTGTGTATAATTTTGTAGCATTAATTCTGTTCTCATACATGTTAAATTAATAAGAAAAAAATAAGAGATTATTACCAACAGAGCATTATGTCACTGGGAAAAATCATTCAGGACTCAAATATTAGTGTTATATGCGTACAGTACATCTTGCAAGCTAGCGATCAAATATGCTAAGAAGAAAGTTGATAGTTACCTTTATTTTTCCTGTCTTCTTCATTATCCATCGAATCATCTTCTTCATCAATAATCTTTAACTGCAAAGATTAAACTTACGTACCTTATGGACTTCAATCCTCAAAGATTCTAAACGAAACCTACAAGTTTGTGCTTCACAAATATTAGCAATGCTAGCTTCTCTCTTATACATGCGTGTGATGACCAAGTCGAATGCCATCAAAGTCAACTGTTTACTGACATACACAATTCTAATTAAAAAATCTTCCTTTTCATTTCAATTTGAACAGTGTCACAACTCAAGATTTCAATTTATCACGTGAAGTTAAAGGAATAATTTCATATCACTCAAGTAAAAGACTTTTAATTGATTATATTGTTTTTAATTGTTATAATTTAATTAGATATATAGAATGAAGTTGTGAGATTAAAACTTGTAATTATTTAATTATTGATTTCTTTCCATAAAGATTTTCGATCCATAATTCGCTTAGATTTCTATAATATTCAAAGCATATTGAAGTTAGGAGGGGCAGCCACTCGTCAGCACCTCCAAGTTGCCAATTAACTTCTCCAGTGGCAATTAAAAAATGGGAAAGGCCAAAGGGCTCTCTACTACTTCCGAGTTGCCGAGCAACTTCTGGGATGGCAATACCAAAAAAAAAGAAAAGGAAATGACAGAAATGCTCTCAAATTCATGAGTTAGGTAAACACCGGCCCATTCAGGACAAGAATGGTATTATCAATGGATCAGTCCTGTTTCTAGACTGTAAAAGTTTTGCAAAATGAACTTCTTTTGATGATAGATGGCGATCTATTAATTAAGAAAAAAGATTTTCTTCTTCTCTTTTTTTTTTTTTTTTTTTTAGGGGCGATTGAAGAAAGAATTTTTTATCTGGGGACTCAATTGAGAGTGGCTTAATCATTGCTCCAAATAAGGACAAGGATGGAGAGCGAGTAAGTCACCCAAGAGAAAATACATCACCAGGCAGCGTATGCTTTCTTCTTGTGTAAAATACGATAGATGAGAAAACAAATGAGTATATATGTTTAATTTATAATCAAGCAGTATGTAAATTACAGTAAATTTGCAATCATAATAAAAAATTAGTATGTTTACAGAACAGATTATGGGATTAGTAAAAAATAAAGATCAAGGGAGAGATTTCTTAATCGACCGCTTCTGTCAAATTTCTGAATCTTGGTGTTTGGTGCATTGCCATATTGGAGGCCTTCGCAATGACAAAGATATTCAGTTTGGTAATTTGATCAGGAGGCTTTTTTTGTTTAGCTAAAAAATCTTTTGACCCTTTTGAATTTTGACAAGGCAGTGCAAGGGTTACGAAAGTGCAGGAAAAATCAAGTTATTAAAATCATGAATTAACTCAAATATGTACTTCTCATCTAAAATTGAGTAAAAAAAAAAATAGATTAAAATCATGTAAAATTAGATAAAATTATGATTTTATTATCGATTTTACGATTTTATAATAATTCCAAATTCTCAATTTTCATCTCCCTCGGTGATACCCTTGTGTTTACTCAATAATGCATGAGTCTCACAAGTGCTTATATCTATAGATTTTTTCTTTAATCAATAATGCACAGATGAAAAAAACATAATCTTACTTGAACCCTTCATAAAAAATAAAAAATTATTTATTATGTGACAAAACTTTGAAAATTTTTATTCTATTAAAATATTTTTACGGATAAGAGTGACAAACCATACTCTGAAATTTAATCTTTCATGTGTTTATGCCTAAATATCATAGTCTTTTAAACAAGTATACAATATTATATATGATTTCTCTATAGAAAATCTCATAATTTGTCTAAGATACGATCTAATAAGAAATAAGACTTCAAAATTAAAAAAGAAGGTTTGATTTTGAATTGTTTGATTTTTATTCGTTTTAGTTCATACAAAGTTTATAATTTTTTATTGATTAACTTGTTAAAATTCATGTTATGTAACAAATAATATCTAAAACTTATAAAAATATAACAATAACTAAAAGAAAACATAAAAAAATCTAAAAATAATTTATTCTTAACTTTAGTTTATTTCCAACCATTTTGGCACTAGTTTGATTTGCTTCTGTTTTAATTAGGATTCAGAAGGTGCAAACTATAAATAAATGATTAAAACCAACAAAATATAGCTTCATACACTTTACATTAATGATTCATTTTCTTTTACCTAGCACATTGATATCTTTTTCAAGAATACAATACAAATAAAAATATATTAATGCATTAAAAATATAAAAAATATTATTTTACATTAATTATTCTTAGAATCCTATTGATTTTATTTTATATAAAGAAAATTAAACCATAAAATAATCAGTCCACCTAGAAAAGTAATTTCTGATTATTTTGCTCCCACATAAAACCTTCATCCGATGCCTTAGCTCCAATGAGATCTTTTTCTTTATACATGTAAGCAATACCTTTCGCCAGAGGATTTCTCACTCTAAATTTAAAAGCATTGTCAAGAGTGGTAGCTGCGTTCACCATATCGGTATAAGCAGACTGCATGGTATTCCTCAGCCTGCCATATTCCTCCTCTCTTCGATCTTGTTGGCTCTTAAGACGTTGCATTTCTTCATCTTTCATGGCTAGCTCATACTTAAGCAGTCGTATTTTCTCGTCTTTTGATTGCATGTGGTACTCAAACCGCTTTATTACTTTTTCACCGACGGATTGTTGATCCGTAAAGGAGATTTTTATTCCTAGCTCGCCCTCGAGGCGCTCTATTTCTTCATCTTTGCCACCATCTTTTTCCTTCATACCATGAGACACTTGGTAATTAAGGAATTGTTGTATTCCTTGAACTTCGAAAGCTCTGGCCTTGTTCTCAAGGTCAGCTATTTTCCTATTAGCTTCAGATAACTGGTCCTTGAGGGAATTCCTTTCAGCTAAAACTTGATCGAGCCCTTCATAAACAAAATCAGGCATTCTTCGTTGTTCAATTTCAACAAACTGCAAGAAGGATCGATATCCGCATCGTTATTTGTGGTGTAGTATGGCTAACTCTATCATCATATGTGGAACCCTTGGATGGAAAACAACTCTAGGAAACATCAAAGAAACTTGATACATTCTTGATTACCTTGTTATCCCGCAACTTCCGAAACTTAGCTTTAATCAATTGGATTATCTTCATTGGATCTTCTATCAAAATCAAAGGGCTGGGCTGTCCCTAAGATGACAACCTTATGGATCTCGATCTTCAAAAGTTCTGCAAAATTAAAGACAGCAGCAAAATCTCAAGAAAGAAAGAAAAAAAACGAAATCATCTATTGCCAAGAGGTTGTGTGTTTCAAGAAAGGGTATCGATCGGACGTCTAAGAATCACTTAAATGTAACTAGCTAGTTTCAGCAGATCGCAGACGCTCAGGTGCACTGCAACGAAATATGAAGTAAACGAACGAGAACCTTAATTCTTTTCTGAGAAAAGGATTCCTGAGATTAATGCATTTGTTGATGTAATTATATAAAACTCTACCACCTATACATAAAACTCCAGAGGTGGAAATGCTGCCTCTATCTTGGAAGCTTCACTGGAAGTTCTCTGGTTGTGCCTTGTAGTATATTTTTTTTCTGAGAAGTATAATATTGCATTAGAATACGCCAAGATCTGGCGGAGGAGACATATAAAACATAGAAAATCTGCTTACAGCTCAAGTTTAGCAGATCTATGAAATAAAATGATAAACAACCCAAGAAACCAAAAATAGAAATAGCAGTTAAGAGAAGCAAATTTGATTCCAAAATAACAAAATAGCAGCTAAAAGATGCAGATTTGGTGCCACACACCAAGATGAATTGCCAAGTAAACTTCCAACTTGAACCAGATTTGAGTTAAACAAATATTGCCATCTTTCCTCAACTTAACCGAAAACAAAACCTGTCATGGCCTCTCCAGAGATCAGTCTTTGACAACTTAACAAGAAGAGGAGCAAGATCGCGCGCCACACTAAAGCAGAGAAAAAACCAGAGCAGATAAAAACAAGATCATCAAAGAAACCCCTAGAACTGCAACAGCAGATTCTGATACCAAGAAGTTTCACACAAGACAAAGATCTGACAAGCTCGAATTGCCTCTGGATATCTTGGTGATTCAGCTCCTTTCTAGAACCAAAGCAATCTACAGATCATTGGCACGCACCAAACATTATCCTGCAACTTTTCATCAAAAACTGCAAGAGACCGAACCAACCTGAAAAACAAACCAGAATCCCCAAAAGCTGCACCCAGAAATTAAAGAAAAAGAAGACCCGCATATCAAGCAAATTAGAGCCAAGCGACAAATTCAGAGTTTCTAAAGACTCCCTGTTTGGCCATGTGATTTGCCGTATGATTACTCTCACGAAGAGAATGAGTGAATGTGAGTGAACCAAAACATGAAGCTACTCCCTGAATAGAGGAGAAAAGATTGTGATGCCGCCAAGGCCTATTATGGGGGTTAGTCATCCAGCTAATGACATTGGCCGAGTCAGATTCAATAATAATGTGTTTATGATGCAGGCGACAATTAGAGGCTGATAATTCAATAGCTTTGACAACCGCTTTCAGCTCGGCGACATTGGAGTCTAAGATCCCAACTGACAAGGAGAAAATACCAAGAATAATCCCAATATGATTTCGCAAGACTCCGCCTATACCTGAAGGGCCCGGCTTCCCAAGAGAGGAGCCATCCACATTCCATTTGAAGCTATTAATCATAGGGGGAGACCACACAACAACTACCCTTTGGTTTTTAGAATTAGTCCATCATAACAGCCCTTCTGCTGACCTTAGTAAATCTGAAGCGGAATAAGAAAAATCAGGTTCTATAGCCTTTATCCAAAAGCAGAGACGAGTAAAAATAAGGATAAATAGAGTATCATAATTCGGGGTTGTCTGCTTGAATATCACATCATTACGATGTAGCCAAATAGACCATGCCACTGAAAAGAACAGCATCAACCAAGCTTTTTTCTGAAATTTTCCATAAACCAAAGAATCCCACTGAGAGAAAAGGGCTGCCAAGTTCTTTGGGCAACACCACGCTAAGCCCCACCAATTGATAATTTTAGACCAAACTATCCAATGTTTGTGACAATGCAGAAGTATATGATCAACTGATTCTTCCTCAGCTAAGCAAATGGGACAAGCAGCAGCTGAAATGTCCAATATACCTCTTCTGACCAACATACTACGAGTGTTGATTTTTTTAATGATAGCCATCCAGCAGAATACTTCAACTTTAGGAGGAACAATTCCTCTCCAAATCCCAGTAAAGGAGAAGCTAGTGTCTATTGGGGGTTTGGGGCTTAACAGCCCACATAGAGATTTGATCGAGAATCTACCGGTGGAGTTGGCTTTCCAAATTAATTTGTCCTCTGCGTCTTTGTCCAGCTGCACTTTTGAAAGAATGGCATTCATTCGGTCTAGAAGGCCATAGTTTCTACCTCGCAAGGGTCTACTCCAGGTGAATAGCCAGTGCCAAGCATGACCATCCCATATCCCCATCTTATCAAGGCTTGCTTCTTTATCATTAGTTAACCGGAATAGGGCAGGAAACTGATCTGCCAGGCTACCAGTAGTTGTCCAATCATCAAGCCAGAATTTAATCCTCTTGCCATTTCCAACTAGCATCACAGATTGATGTTTCACAATGTCTTGCAATCTAATATCTGTAACACAATGATTAACAATACGAGACCAAGTACTTCCAGTTCCTGCAATAGGATATTTCGGAATAATTGAGGAGCATTTAGTGTTGTATATGTTGTTAATCACATCCTTCCACATGCTCGACTCCTTCGAACCAAACCTCCATAGCCATTTGAACATCAGGGCTTTGTTTTTGTCCCTTAGAGATCCGATCCCAAGACCACCATCATTTTTTGGCAGAGAAATAATTGACCATCTAACATTGCATATGTTCTTACCTCCCTCTTTTCCGGACCATAAAAAAGATCTGAATTTCTTTTCAATGGATGATGCAATTGCTATAGGCATAGGGAACAGAGAGAGAAAGTAAATGGGCAAATTACCTAAGACAGATTTGATTAAGCACAATCTACCCCCAATAGATAATAGTCTGCCTTTCCACGAAGCCAACCTAGCACTGATATTATGGAGAATAGGCTTCCACATCAAAGTTCTACAAGAGCTTGCACCAATGGGAAGGCCAAGATATTTGAATGGGAGGCGCTCCTGCTTACATCGGAGAATTTGTGCAGTGTAATTACATATATGTTCATCTATACCCACACCAAAGATGCTGCTTTTGCAAAAGTTAACCTTCAGACCTGACATTAATTCAAAGCACAGAAGGATGCGCTTGATATTCTGCATGCTGAATAAGGAGTCTGAGCTGAAAATAAGAGTATCATCTGCGAATTGGAGGTGAGATAAAGTAAATCCATCCTGACCAATTTTAATACCTCGATCAAACCCAAATCACAGCCTCGCTGCAACATACAACTCAATCCCTGAACTGCAATATTGAAAAGAAAATGAGAGAGGGGGTCTCCTTGTCGTAGCCCTTTTTCCAAGTTAAATTCTGCCGTTGGAGATCCATTGACAAGCATGGACATCTTTGCTGTTGAAATGCATTGCATGATCCAACCTCGCCACCTGCTCCCGAAACCCATAGCAGCCATTACTTCATTAATGTATTCCCATAAAACAGAATCGAAAGCTTTGTGAAAGTCTAGCTTGAAAAGATATCCTTTTCTCTTTCTCTTCTTTAAGAAGTGAATCACCTCATTAGCTATCAAAACATTGTCTAGGATTTGTCTTCCTTTTATGAAAGCAGTTTGGTGATCACTGATGACTTCTGACATAACTTGCTTCACCCTGGTTGCCAGTATCTTTGAAATGATCTTGTAAAGGCTTCCTACCAGACTGATAGGCCTAAAATCTTTCAACTTATTGGCACCTTGTATCTTCGGGATAAGAGTAACAAAGGAGCTATTGATGCCTGGAGGAAGGAGGTTTGTCCGATAGAAGTCATCCACCATTCGAACAATATCCCCCCTATAATGTTCCATGCTTTCTTAATAAAGAAGAAATTAATACCATCAGGGCCTGGAGCTTTGTTTCCTTCACAATCCCAAACTGCAGATTTTATCTCCTCAGCTGAGAACGGAATTTCTAAAGCAGTCAATGATGTGGGCTGAAGCTTTAGGAAGTCCAGATTACAGCAGGAGGCTCTAGGTCTGTCATGCTTAGAGTATAGCTTACTGAAAAAATCAAATACAACTATCTTCACATCAGACGGTTTAGTTAGAGTCGTTCCATCAACATCCAGGGAGAAAATCTGATTCCTTTTGTGTCTTGTTGTGGCTGATAGATGAAAGAAACGAGTGTTTCTGTCTCCAAGCTTACACCATTGGATTCTCGACTTTTGGTGCCAAGCAGATTCTTGCATTCTGTACAAGGTTCTAAGGCTAGAGGAAATGGCATTGCTTCTGAATAATTCAGCAGCTGATAAGTCTCTGCTTTCTTTTTTAGAGTCTAGAGATTCTGCTTCCATTTCTAGATCTTTGATTTTCCTGCAAGTGTTACCCACAACATCTTTGCTCCATTCCTTGCATCTGTCTTTTAATAACCGTAATGCTGGGGCCAACCTTTTTTTGCCACCGATTGTCAAGGTTGAATTCCAATAGTCCTGAATCATCTTTCTAAAGCCAGGAATGAGCCACCAGCAGTTCATAAGCCGGAAGGGCTTTGGGCCCCAGTTCGTAGAATCTATCAGCATATGCAGTGGTCTATGATCAGAGAAGTTCTTCGACACAGCCCATACAGAGTAGAAGATGGGAGAGACTGAAGCCAATCACCCGACACAAACAGTCTATCAATACGACTCGCAACATTTCCCCTAGACCACGTAAACTTCTTCCCATTTAAAGGAAGTTCAACAAGTTCACAACAATCAATACAATTCTTAAAGCTTATCATGGCAGAAGAGATTCTAGAGCCTCCTTTTCTGTCTGATGGGGAAAGAGTTTCATTAAAGTCACCTGCAAGACACCATGGCTTGCTAACGCTGCTTTTGAAAGTAGCAAGGTATTCCCACAGTTCCTTCTTCAGAGAACCATCATTTGGAGCATACACAAAAGACACCAAACATTCCATATTGAAACGAGAAAACACACCTTCAACATGAAGAATACGACCATTCATAGCAACAGAGCAATTGGAAACACAAAAAGAAGCTGGGTTCCATATGCATAGGATACCCCCAGAAAGACCTAAGGAAGGTACTGCATACCAGTCCCTAGAACGTCTACCCCAAATCGAATTAACAATACAGTCATTAATATTTTCCAATTTCGTTTCCAAAATACCCAGAACATCCAGACTGAATTTTTGCACAAGATTCCTCACACATCTTTTTTTATCTCTGGCTCCTATACCACACGCATTCCAAATAATAATACTACCCATATCAAGGATTAATAACCATACCTTCATCGAGACAGAAACAACATCCTTACTGCTCCTTCCTTCTCATCCACTCCTCCTGCTCTTTTTCTATAAAACTCTGCAGTGTCTGTGTCATGAGGTGGCTTTCATCATGGACTTGCAATACCGCTTTTCCCACATCCCAGCAAGCAGTTGCTTCTTCCCTGGGGTCAGGTTGTAATGGTTCACGTGCCGGATCACTAGATGTTGGAGAGATATGAGAGTGTGAACTGCTGACCTCATCTTCGCCAGCTATTTCCTTCCCAGATCGAATAATGACATTTCTATTCATGATTCCATTATCAGAGACAGAGTAATCAATAATGCCTAACTCAGTTTTCTTGGAACTTTGATTTCCCATTTTTCGTGGTTTTCTTCTCTTCACAGTCGGTGCTCTACGTGACAGCTTCTTTGCTTTGTTCCTTTGAGATCTCCTATTTTGCAATTCTAGATCAGAGAGTTCAGTTTGGTCTGCAATGGGGATAATAAAATTAGCAAAAGATGGCCCAATGCTTGAGCTACCACTATTACCCTTATGTTGGTCCAATCTGAAGGGCTTCTGCTTTTTTTCCCGGCCCATCTTCTTCACATCACCACTATTATAACCCTTCTGCTGATCCAGCCCATCTCTTTCCAGCATACACACGACTTGTTGCTCATCTCCCTCTCTGACATCAGCTGTAGCCACCCAAGCACAATCATATAGTACCAAAGCCAAATGGTTACCGTCTTCGTACACCAGCTCTTCAGGTAAAATTGCATGGCTGCATAATTCCGTAATTTCTGGATGCAGGCACAGTGGTGATATGCCAGTGTTGAGAAATGTGCTGTCGTTCTGATCTTGATTGCCCAACGTACAAATGAATTCAAACTCAGTATTTTGTCTTGTAGCCCTGGGGATTGATGCTGCAGAGATAGTTTCCGTTTGCTCTTCTTCATCATCGGATAGCACAGATTCTGTGTAAAGAGAGACGTCCATAGAGTGTTTGACTGTTGTGAGGGAGGGGATGAACTCACCCTTGATTTCGTTCAAAAGGACCTCAACTTGTATTCCGTCAAGCTTGAGACTCACCTCATCATGCAAAGGTTCCATTTTTATGGTTCTAATAAGAACCCCGATACCTGATATTGACCCCTGACTAACACATGTTGTGTCGTAGCC
Source organism: Populus deltoides (assembly GCA_015852605.2). Lineage (NCBI taxonomy): Eukaryota > Viridiplantae > Streptophyta > Magnoliopsida > Malpighiales > Salicaceae > Populus > Populus deltoides. The sequence goes on from CM027581.2 coordinate 1,478,228, forward strand.
AGCAATAGTTCCCCAACTCTGCAGAATAGTGTCAAAGCAGTTTCTGTTCCAACCTTCCATTGGTAAGCCAAAGATGGCTATCCAAGCAAATCTATCATAAGCTCTAGTCCTTCCTTCCCACTGTCTAAGGTTGCTGAATAGTGATTTCAAAATGGACCCCTCATTGTCTTGTTCTTTCTTTGAAGCCAACTGGTCCGTAAAGGTGATGATCACCTGACTAGCTCCTAGGAATCTGAAGCTCACAGTATTAGCAACTGATTTCAATATCGTTGCCTCCAGGGTTGCGACGTCAACATTTGGCAGAATATTTCCTACCAAGCTCCTATATAACCATTCCTTATCTTCCTCCGTGGATTCATATTGCACCATTCTTCTTCTCGTAGTGGCTATTTGAGGTTTTGTGTTTGTGAGTACCTCAGCAAAAGATCTATGATCTATCAAAGAAAGCTGGGGGTGGTATGGTGTTGCAGGCTTGGGTACGTGTTTTGGTGGTGAAGGGGAAGTTTTAAGGGAGTGATGTTTAGCTGGGTTCACTATTAGTTTGTATGTATCAAACCAAATCCGGCTGGCTTGATCACAGAGAGTTGTGACAGATAAGGAGGATGAAATGTCCACAAAACCAAAGCGTCTTCCAAGAACAGTTTTTCGCTTGGATACAAAAAGTTTGATAACCCGGCCAAGTTTGAAAAAAGCCCTTTTCAGATCTTGATAGTCCACCCATGAAGGAAATCTCTCAAAGAACAGCTTAACATGTTCTGCTGCATCATTGGTGATGGAGGTACAGGGTGCAGGGACAGGGGTTTTGCAGGAAGGTGCAAAGGATGGAACAGGTATGGGAAGGTTTGTATCCGGAAATTTTTGAGAAGGTGAGGTTGTTATGTTGTTTTGAGAAAGGTGTTTAGCATGGTGGTCTGAGGATTTTGGAGGAGCCGTGTAGGTGGTGCGTTGGGGGGGGTGGAGCGAGGTGTTTAGCTGGGACATTTGTGCAGAACTTGCCTTGTAGTATATATAAATATGTAAAATCTTTGCTATGCTAAACCAACTGACCAGAGACTTTGTCAAGAAACCGTGTGAGTAGACATTATGTAATGAAGACATGCTGTTATGTAACAGGAATTTTCAATACATTTTCGGAAAGAGGATCGAGCTGTTTTAAAATCAATGTCATCCATATTAAAAACAATTTGAAGAAAAAAACGACACATATCAATCTTTTAGGGAAAGGGAGGAGAATTCTTATGCTTATGGAGGTTAAATATGTTGAGAATATATATACTCTTAGGGGAAAAGTGGGATAAAGTTCGATTAATAGGATCAAGCTGAGAACTTTTAAAGTATTGAACCAAATTGAATATAATTATAGATCTTGGAGGTCAGACATATGTATTTTAACCTTGGAGGGGCAACGACAGGTGCTGTCCTCTCCTGGATCCAGAGGCCAACACCACCTTATTTGATGTGCTTCCGAATTATATAAAAACTATAATTTCAAATCTTTTTATGTTTCTTTAAAAATAAGAAAATATAAATATCAGTCTTACTTTAGGATCTGTAGCATATGATTTTCCACACCCAAAAAACATACAATATCCTCCACTCTTTCTATTGTATAGTCCTTTTTCTAATGTTATTTAAATTTTGAAATTAAATAATTGATTATTTAACTATAAATAAAGAATACAATAAATAATACCACATTAATCACTAAAACATATAGTGAAGTGAAAATAACATTGGTCTTAAAAAAAATTGAATTCTAAAATCGCTTAAGCTTTTTTTTAGTAAAATGAGGCGAGTTTGACAATGTGACACCAAGAATAAAATCTATAGCGTATTGAATATCACACATAAAGAGTAAAACATTAGATAGTTTAGAAAAAAATAATATTTAGAGATTCTTTAAACACTTTCTTTCTCTTTTCATGTGGTTCATCTGAAAAGTTTTCTGTAACCTTATTGGTTACTAAGAAAAGCACAATAAACTCTTCAATGAAATTTGAATTTGGGTTTGGCGTCCCAGTTAGACCCTAGTTCTCGAGGTTCGGTCGTGCCACACCTAAGTTCCTGGGATCTGGCGCACCTGTCAAACTCAAGTTACTTGGATCTGTTGGTGTCAGACCTAACTTTCTTGAATATGACATCCTTTGCCAGACCCAATTAACATGGGTTTGACATTCCTGCTAGACCCATGACACCTGGGTTTGATAGTCTTTCTAGACCCAAGGCGTTGGAGTCTGCCAATAATAATAATTTTAATTTTACTCTTTAAATCAAATCTATGGTTTTTTTAATAGTAATAATATATTTTTAAAAATTTATTAATAATAATGAAAATAATAATATTTATATATTAAAAATGTCGACCCAAGTTTTTATAGTTTTTAATTTTAACTTTCAAATCAAATCTATTGTTTTTCTTCAAGAGTAATAATATATTTTTTTAAAATTTAATAATAATAATAATAACAGCAACAACAACAACAATAATAATACTAATAAGACTCATGTTTATTGGGTATGATATCTCATTCCAGACCCAAGTAACTTGGATCTAGCACCCCTGCCAGACCCTAACTCTTGAGGTCTGGCCGTGCCAGACCCAAGTTACTTGGGTCTTTCGGTGCCACACCCAACTTCCTTCGGTATGACATCCCCTGCTAGACTCAATTAACATGGGTCTGGCACCCCTGCCAGACCCATTGCGCTTGAGATCTGGATGCTTTGTCGAACCCATGACACCTGAGATCTGGTTGTTTTGCCAAACCCGAGCGCTTTGGTTTGGAAAATGACAAAAACACCCCTACATGCAGCATTGTTTTTGTTGAAACCCAATGGTAATTCCATATTTGAACTGTTTCAATAAAATAAAAAGACAATGAAGCCCCTCAACACAAATATATATTTTTCCTCCCTTTAGGGTATAGATATATCTTCACTAATTAGTTTTTTGGAAAAGACAAAAGAAGCCCTCATCCTAAAGGTTAAAATTTTGTGCCTTGAAAGGCTAATTAGTATCTATACTACAACCCAAAAAACCTGAACGGATCATTTTATCCTCAATCATTCTTTTAATGTCAAATGTATCTCATGAAAAAGACAATTTCACCTGTAATTGCATGCTTAGCAAAGATAATTACATCATTATACTACTTTAATCACAATAATCTGTGTCTTGGTAAGCAGTAAAATAGTGAATAGTGAAACACTAATCTCCTTTAATATATTGTATAATAATTTGTTAATAGTACCATCAGATTTCTTATAAAAATATACTTGTAAAATGCCCAAAATTTTAGTTCAATTCTACGGTAATATTAAAAGCTATCCTTATTAATATAACCAAACTAATTTAACTTGTTAGAACTTTTTATATTTGTATCTATCGATGTGGTTGAAGAATATATATATATTTTTATAATAATTGAGTGTATTAATAAAAAAGGAATTATTTAGAAGATGACCCCTACAAAATATGTTGAGGAATATACCTATTAAATGTTACAAGTTCATTGATATATGTCTCGTGTGAGCTCACCTTGGACCCGATCGCTCAGCTCCAAGGAGGTCTTCTTCTGTAAACATATATTCCATACCTTTCTCCGTAGGATTTTTGTTTGTAAATTCAAAAGCATCGTCAGCAGCAGTAACTGCGTTGCCCAAATTGGTACAAGCAGACTGAATGGCAATCCTCAGGCTGGCAAATTCCTTCTCTCTTGCATCTAGTTGCCTCTTAAGATGTCGCATTTCCTCATCTTTCAAAGCTAGCTCGTGCTTAAGCAGTCGTATTTCCTCGTCTTTTGATCGTATCTGGTACTCAAAGCCATTTATTTCCTTTTCACTTTCAGATTGTTGATCCTTAAGGGAATTTCTTTCCCCTGAAACTTCGTTGTGGTCTTCATAAGAAACATCAGCCATGCTTCGTTGTTCAATTTTAACAACCTGAAATGACGATATCCGTATACTAATCTGTGACAACCTGTGTAGTAACAAAGTGGAAAATATGTCCAAAATATCGACCATCATAATTTTCTTACAACCATAAAAATCAATTCCGCTACTCTAAAGAAAAATTTATTTTCTTCGCAAGGGCAAATGATTCTTCTTTTTTTTTGGCCCCTTATTTTCAAATTATATGCGTTTAAAAAGAAGTTAGATAGGAGCATTACTTTACTTTGTGAGGGATATTTTTCTTGCACATATATATGTATAATTTTTAAGTATTAATTCAATTTGCAAGAATTTGGTCTCTTACACGTTAAATTAATAAGGAAAAACAAACAGAAATTATTACCAACAGGGCAATTCTGCCACCCAAAAAATCTTTTAGGACGCAAAGATTAGTGTTGTATTCACTCAATACATCTTGCAAGCTAGCGGTCAAACAAGCTACAAATAAAGTTCATAGTTACCTTTATATTTCCTCGCTTCTTTTTTATCCATCGAATCATCTTCCCCTGTAATCTTTAGTTGCAAAACCAATCACTACCTTCGATGACTCCCTTATGGACTTCAATCCTGAAAGATTCTACACGAAACTTACCCAAGAAATGGATGGGTATATTTGATGGGTCACAAATCCAACTCTCTAAATCTATCTCGACCTTGCTTAGCACAGGAATAAACAATTGAGCTCGATCGCCTCTCTACCAGGATGAATGAAAGCAACCTGTTGCAGGTACATAATAGACACGGCAATGAAATTAAAAAGCTGCTGCGATTTTCTATGGTCTTGAGGTCTTCTTGAAAACCCATTGAACATTATTAGCTGAATCTGATTCTACAATACGTTCAAACCTACCAAATATAGCTTATTCTTTACATTAACATGTATGTTAGAGGATTTATTTTCTTTTACTTGGCACATTAATGTCTTTTTCCAAGAATACAATATAAACAAAAATATCAAAAATAATTCTTTCACATTATATATCCTTAGTATCCTATTAATTTTATATGAAAATATTTAAAACATAAAATATTCAGTCTACCTTGACAAGAAATCTCTGATTATTTTGCTCACCTTTGACCCGATAGCTCAGCTCCTAAGAGATCTTTTTCTGTAAATAAATTTTCAATACCTTTCTTCGGAGGACAGTAGTTTGTAAAAAGCATCCTCAACAGTGGTAACTGCGTTGCCCAGATCGGTACAAGCAGACTGAATGGCAATCCTCAGCCTCGCAAATTCCTTCTCTCTAAGATCTAGTTGGCTCTTAAGATGTCGCCCTTCCTCGTCCTTCAAAGCTAGCTCGTGCTCAAGACGTCGTATGTCCTCGTCTTTTGATCGTATCTGGTACTCAAAGCCATTTACTTCTTTTTCACCTACAGATTGTTGATCCTTAAGAGAATTTCTTTCCGCTGAAACTTCGTCGTGACCTTCATAAGAAACATAAGAAATACTTCGTTGTTCAAGTTCAAGAACCTGAAAAGAGGATATCCGTGTATAATTATTTGAGACGACCTATTTAGTAACAAAGTGGAGAATATGTATCAACTATAATAATTTTCTTATAACCATAAAATTCAATTCCGCTATACTAAAGGCAAATTTATTTTCTTTGCAAGGGAAAGTAATATTTTTTTCTTGACCAAAAAATCAACTATCACATGTGAAAAGGTATGACTAGGTGGGCTAAGCCTTAATTTTAAGCATGTCTCCGTGTCGTCAAGTTTAAAAGGTATTTAAAAATATAATAATAGTTATTTATAAAAAAATTATTTTTGATATTAGTATATCAAAATAATTTAAAAATATTAAAAATATATTAATTTAAAATTAAAAAAATAAAATTTTTTAAAATCATTTTTAAAACAGAATGCTGTCCGCTACATTAGGGAAGTCCTCCAGCATCTGACGCTAAGTGACAACCACACATAGGGTTAGAGTTCTTAGGCAACATGGTCTATAGGGCGGCTTGGGCATGAGGATCCCGAGCCAACTTTTAAGGAATTGGACTGAAATGAATCATTTGAAAGACCATGCTAGATGGATTAAAAAAACTTCTTGGAAAGGAATCCGATGCGTAATCCTTTCTAAGGCCAGACAACAGGAGTTCTTGGATCCATTGAGTAAAAGACCTCAGCTCGAAGTCTGGGTGCAAGGATAGAGGGCCCTTTTTTGTGCAGGCCCATAGGTTTTGGGTTGTTAAAAATAAAGGAAGAAAGATTATTGTTATTTCAGGTAACACCACTTGCAAACTATTGATTTTGTTGGCCAGAAATCTTTTGATTTTTCGAGATGAATTGCCCGATTAGAATTCAGTTTTTGAGTTAATTCTTCATTGTTTAGCTTTATGATTGAAGTCAGTCGAAAGAAACTTCACTTACATTTGTTGTTGTCTTCCTTTTCTCTCTATTCTTCTTTTTGGTTTGTACATTTATTTTTCAGTAATTTTTAATTCTAGTTTACCAAACACTTACTGGCACTATAATTAACTATCATATTTATTATATATACTTTTGATTATTATAAAAAAATTAAAAAAAAATTGCAAGGTATTGATCAAATAAGCTAAGAATAAAGTTGATAGTTACCTTTATATTTCCATCAAATCATCCTCTTTAATAATCTTTAACCGCAAAGATCGAACCAACCACTACGTTCGATGACAACAACCTTATAGACTACAATCCTCAAAAATTCTACACAAAACAAAGATCCTTCTAGCGTAATTTAAAACCACTTTGAAAAATTAATCATTTCGTTTCTATATGCTAAAGAAAAAGGAGAGAGACTTGTTTGTAACAAGTGCAAGGAGTCTACATGGTACGTAGTTTAAAACAATTCATGAGGTGATCAAATACTATAAGACACACCTAATAATGAAGCAAAAAAGAGTAATAATTTTAAAAATTTAAGTTTTGATTCAAATTGAACAATCCATTGCGGGGAAAATCGCAACAGCTAAATGCATGTAAGGCCCAGATTCTTATAAACAATAGAATTCATCACAAAAGAAGAAGAAGAAACACTCACCTAACAAGGGGATCCGAGGTGTTCTTGATCGATCAAACCAGGGTACGTAACAATCAAGAACCACAAAAACATATATATAGTTTCAGCAAATCGGAGACGATATTCTCATGGGCTTCAAAGAAATGTGTTTGAAGTAACATATAAGGCTAATCAGGTAACAAATCTGTAGCGGAACTCATGCATCGACATATATAAAATTCCCAGAGCTTGGGACGTTACCTCCTTCCTGGGAGCCATCCTTAAAGAAACTCTCGGGGAGGGGATGGATGGAGTTGAGACAAAATGGGGCTGATTTGCCGATGGAAATTTGAGTTTCTAGATAACTTTGTGAGACATGGTCTAAGAACAAAACATGTAAGAGACAAAATTATTAGTCTGTAAGAGAAGGTGACCCTTCTAGTTTTTTTCTTATTCTTTTTTAATTGATTCAATCTTTATTGTTTAATATTTAAATCATTTTCATGTAATCAAAATACTACTAAGTTTGAATTCGACACTATCTGTGATGGACATTGACAGACAAATGGAATATTGATAAAACTGAAATAGGGGCTGCTATTAAAATATGAAAAAGAAGGGGGTCTAAAAGGGTTTAGAAGTAAGAGTTGAGGGGCTAATGTAAGTTACTGTTAATTCAATCAATGTCGTCCTTTAACTTCTCAAGAAATTTCATTTGCATCTGAAAATGTTGACCTGTCCTGAGAGGGAGAAACATGGTAGTTCAATGGATGTCATGGCGGCAGGACCAGCGGTTTCGTGGCGGAAATAAAAGGAAAAAAAATTAGGTTATAGGTTTGAATTTTCGGAACGTGTTAAGAGAATTGACAAGGATAAATAAAATCTAATTCACAGAAAATTAACCTACAACACAACACCCATCATCCTATTAACTACTGTCGCTAAGCTCGTAATTATTTAACTATTTAATATGCTGCGTAACATCGAAATTACAAATTGTTATCCTAAAAAAGGAGCTTAAGAAAGATTAAATACAAATTTTTAACACACAAATTTGTTTTTCCTCATCTTTTTTTATGGATATGTTATAAAGAATATATGACAATTAATAAAATTGTTTTTAAATACTCATTAAATCTTTTTGAGTGGAATTTGACATTGTAAGAATATATGGTTATTAAATAAGATTTAAGAAATTTTTTTTAAAAAAAAACTTAAACAGAAAGAGAGAGATTTATGCAGTCAAAAAAATATATATATCAAAATTAATATTTTGACTTGTAAAATATCTATTTCATAAGTTAATTTAATGATTATGAGAAATAAGATGAGATGCTAATTAACCAATTATAAAATTGGATGAACTGCAAAAAATAACTTGGGAATTATATTAACGTTAACCTGAAAGACTTTCATAAATAATGTATGAAAATTAATATTTCGACTTAACAAATATATCTATATCACTATTTAAATAATCATGATAAAAATGAGATGCCAATGATACAATAATAATAATAATAATAATAATAATCAATAAATCTCTAATTTAATGGAAGTAAGCTCCCTATACTTGTAAGAAATAATGGGTTCAGATCCTTTATTTTAAATATCAGAGCTTAAAAAACACCTCATTACTAGAAAAAGGCCAAAGTTGCTCTCATTTTTAAAACTTATGTGTGGCTGTCTAAGAATTGATTATGAGCTACAGGGTCTTATATATGAAAAAGAAAAAAATAATTATCCATTAATTTATTGGATGAACCATGAAAATAACTTGGTAATTCGTATCGGAAGAATTTTCAGTTTCACAATTATGTTCCGGACATTACTGCTCCAATAAGGTCCCAGTTTCCCCGCCATGAATAGGGCTGATTGCGTTCGCCAAATTGCGCAGTTTCATATGCATTTTCTAAATTGTAAAACATAAAACCGGTGGTACTCTCATTTAGCCATGGGTTTTTCTGCTGTCTCAGTTCTTTAGCTGCTTCGAGTGCAAATTTTAAATCAGAACATATAGTTTTCATGGCCTTCTGATGCCTCCGAATTTCCTCATCTTTCTCATAGAGCTGGTGTTTTAGAAGTTTGATTTCCTCATCTTTTGATGTTTCCATGGCCTTCTGATGCCTCCGGATTCCCTCATCTTTCTCATAGAGCTGGTGTTTTAGAAGTTTGATTTCCTCATCTTTTGAAGTTTCCATGGCCTTCTGATGTCTCCAAATTCCCTCGTCTTTCTTATAGTGCAGGTGTTCTAGATGTTTGATTCCCTCATTTTTTGAGGTTTCCTCGTCCACAAGGCTACTTGTTTTGCTGTCACCTCCAACCAACGAATCCTCAATTGAATTCCTTTCTATTGAAACTTTACGGTGCTCTTCATAAGAACCATCAGACCTGTTTTGCTGTGCCACAACCTAGACGGTCAGTAACAGCAAATCTAGTGACAGAATGGAAAAATGTATATAATCTAGGACTCAAAAGATTAGTGTTATATTCTGACAATACATCTTGCAAGCTAGCGATCAAATATGCTAAGAACAAAGTTCATAGTTACCTTTATATTTCCTCGCTTCGTTTTTATCCATCGAAGAATCTTCTTTAATAATCTTTAATTGCAAAGATTGAACCAACCACTACATTCGATGACTACCTTATTATGGACTTAAACCCTAAGAGATTCTACACGAAACTTGCAAGTTCGTGCTTTATAAATATTAGCAATGCTCTTCTTAAATTAGCGTGTGTGCTATGACCAAGTCAAATGCTCTCATAGCTGCAACTGTTGTTTTTATATATGACTATTTAATTTAAACATGATGCATCTCCACAACCAAATTATATAAATAGTATTTTTATAAATACTTTACTTGTAATAAATATAAATATTGTCAAACTCGATGTAGAATCTAACTCAAACCTAACCCAAGATATATATATAGAACATTTATAATTTTTTGAATCCAATATTATATATTAATATTCACACACACATATAATTTTATTTTTTATTAAATCATAAATCATAATTATAAAATAAATATTTATATGAATATTTAAAAATCGATTGATAAAGTATAAATACACCTTGCAAGCTAGCGATCAAATAAGCTAAGAAGAAAGTAAATAGTTACCTTTATATTTCCTAGCTTCTTTTTTATCCATCGAATCATCTTCTTCTTCAATAATCTTTAATTGCAAAGATCGAACGATTCACAGCCTGCGACGACTACCTTATGGACTCCGATCCTCAAAGATTCTACACGAAACTTGCAAGTCTGTGCTCTACAAATATTAGAATGGGAGCTCGTTTTATATATGCGTGTGCTATGACCAAGTCAAATGCTATCAAAGCCACACTGTTTGCTAATAAACACAATTCTTTTTTATTTCAATTTGAGTTTTTTCGTTTAGCTGTCTTAAAAATAAAATTAAAAAAAAACAGAGAGAATTCCTATCTATGTGAGAAAAAGACTTTACATCATGAACTGAAATCAATCTAGTTAAAGCAATATTCTTTGTAAATAAAGAATAGTGAAGATTTTAATGTTAGCTATGGAGGTCCCATATCATAATTTAAATTATATTTTTACAGACAAAAATTGAAACGCAATGACAAAACTTAGAGAACTGCAATTATCTTATTATAGAAAAACTATAGTATATAAAAGAAAAGGTATATTGAATAGAGGTGAGCTCCATATATAGATCAGGTCTTTTTTCGGTAAAGAAATTTTCAATTTCTTTTTCCGAGAGGTCTTTTGTTTGTAAATTGAAAAGCATAGTGTTAGCTATTGGGAGACAAGCAATGTCCCACCTCCACTATGTGCTTAGTGGGAATACCTAATCTCCACTTAGCACAAGTGGAGGCAAACGGTGGGCATAAATCATGGCATGATTTATGCCCTTCACTCCTAGCTTAATATATATGTATGCTCCGTGAAGAGCTGGATAGCTTGAGCGTGAAGAGTGGCAGAGAAGAGTGAAAACACAGATAGAAAAACGTGAGAGATAGAGAGAGCTTGAGTTGAGTAGAGAAGATTTTCTCCTCCTCCTTGTTTTGTTGTTTGTATTGTTTCTAAGCTTGATTAATACAAACCAGTAACTCCGTGGAGTAGGCAAGTTGCCGAACCACGTAAATATTTGTGTGTTTGAGTTCTGGAATTACCCAACAACTGGTATCAGAGCTTGTTCTTGAAAAAGAGGGTGTTTGATCCAAACTCAAAAATAAAAGTTCTCAAAACATGTTTTTGACATTACCATCGCGTAGAGGAAGAAGAGAAGAATTCACTGGTGAAAACCCGGCGAAGAACCGACGTCCTGCATGACCGCACGCTACAACACGCGCCGACGACAGCACTGCCCACGCGCGACCACTCGCGCCACGCTCTCCACGCGTCGTCCTCACCCGATTGTCTGCAACTGAACCGGGTTGACCCGCCACGCCAGCAATTCTGCACAGTCATCCGCCACATCATCAGACCAGTCAGCAGTCACGTCATCAACTGCCACGTCAGCCACAAGAGTGCGTGTATTTGCCACGTCATCGAAGGTGGGCCCCGGATTGATTACGTGGATGCCACGTCATCTAGCCACGTCATCACATTGGGTTTTGATTCAGTGTTTCGCAGACACTATTTTGGCCTGACACGTGGCTTCATCAGCACCGTCTGTTGACCTAAAACTTTGACTGTTAAGATCTGAGCCATCCGAAGTCCGATTGGGGTGATCTCAGTGTCGTTTCCAATAGTTTTGGCCGTTCCGAACACATCTGTAAGGTCAGATTTGACAGATTCAAATCCGAGACATATTAAAATGGCAGATGAAATAAAAGCCGCGGGAATTGAAAAATTTGATGGAACAGATTTTGGATATTGGAAAATGCAAATTGAAGACTATTTATATGGGAAGAAACTTCATCTTCCTCTGTTGGGGAGCAAACCAGAAAATATGCCAGAAGAAGATTGGCAAATTCTTGATAGACAGGTTTTGGGCATTATCCGGCTATCCTTGTCAAGAAGAGTTGCTCACAATGTTACAAAAGAAAGATCCACTGCAAGACTAATGGAAGCTTTGTCTGGGATGTATGAGAAGCCCTTAGCAAATAACAAAGTGCACCTGATGAAGAAGTTGTTCAACTTGAAGATGACAGAAAGCACCTCTGTGACACAACATCTCAACAACTTCAATACCATTACAAATCAATTGTCATCTGTTGAGATTGAGTTTGATGATGAGATCCGTGCACTCATTTTGCTAGCTTCACTTCCAAGCAGTTGGTAAGGTATGAGGACAGCCGTGAGCAACTCAGCTGGAAAATCCAAATTGAAATATGATGACATCCGAGACTTGATTTTAGCTGAAGAAGTGCGAAGGAAAGACTCAGGTGAAAGTTCAAGTTCAGGAACAGCTCTCAACATTAACACTCAAGGGAGGAGACAGGATAGAGGCTTATCCAGAGGTAGATCCAAATCAAGATACAGAAGTAAAAGCAAGTTCGGACCCAGAAAGCAGGTTGAATGTTGGAACTGTGGCAAACCTGGTCATTTCATGAGGAATTGCACAAAACCAAAAAAACCTGAAGCTGACTCTGCAAACGCTACCACAGATGAGGTGCAAAACGCTTTGATTCTTGCTGTACAAAGTCCAATTGATGATTGGATTCTTGATTCTGGTGCTTCATTTCACTGTACACCACACCATGAGATGATGCAAAACTATATTGCTGGAGATCACGGTGTAGTCTATCTGGCCGATGGACAACCAATGGAGATTGTGGGTATAGGAGATGTGCAAATCAAGACAATGAATGGATCTACATGGACCTTGCAAAATGTAAGGCATGTTCCTGGACTAAAGAAGAAGTTGATCTCAGTCGGACAACTTGATGATAGTGGTCATTCAATCCTTTTTTCTGGAGGTATGTGGAAGGTATCAAAGGGAGCAATGGTTTTGGCTCGTGGAAAGAAAACCGGCACCCTGTATATGACCACAAGATTTGAAGACATTATTGCCTCTCTTGAGGCGAGAAAATCAAGCACAACTATGGCACTGTAGACTCGGCCATATGAGTCAAAAGGGGATGAAGATACTTCAATCGAAGGAAAAACTGCCAGAACTTAAAAATGTTGATCTAGACATTTGTGAAAGCTGTGTTCTTGGAAAACAGAAGAAGCTCAGTTTCTTAAAGGTTGGCAGGACCTTAAGACCAAGAAAGCTAGAACTGGTACACACAGATTTATGGGGACCGTCTCCAGTAGCATCTCTTGGAGGTTCTCGGTATTACGTGACTTTCATTGATGATTTTAGCAGAAAGGTATGGCTCTACTTTCTGAAAAATAAATCTGATGTGTTTGAAACATTCAAGAAGTGGAAGGCTATGGTTGAGACCGAATCAGGTCTGAAGTTGAAATGCTTGAGATCTGATAATGGAGGAGAATACATTGATGGAGGTTTCAAAGAGTATTGTGCTGTTAATGGTATCAGAATGGAAAAGACCGTTCCAGGCACACCACAACAAAATGGCACTGCTGAACGGATGAACCAGACCATCAACGAACGAGCTAGAAGCATGAGGTTGCATTCTGGGTTACCTCAGACATTTTGGGCCGATGCAGTTCATACTGCAGTTTACTTGATCAACCGTGGACCATCAGTTCCTTTGGAGTTCAGATTGCCCGAGGAAGTATGGAAAGGAAAAGAGGTACAACTCTCTCATTTAAAGGTCTTTGGGTGTGTTTCCTATGTGCATATAGATTCTGATGCTCGCAACAAGCTAGATGCCAAATCCAAGAAATGTTTCTTCATTGGCTATGGAGATGAAGAATTTGGATTTCGGTTTTGGGATGATCAGAACAGAAAGATTATCAGAAGCAGGAACGTGATCTTCAATGAGAAAGTTTTGTACAAAGACAGATCAAGTGTAGAAACAGATATGGCTGATTCAGATACAAGTCCACAAAAATCTGAATTCATCAGATTAGAAGAGCTTCCCGATGTTACCGAGCAGAACAAAACTCAAGAGTCTTTACAAGAAGATTCAAGCACATCTGTACCCACCACTACACAAGACGATGCAGAGCCAAGTGAACCAACTGTTTATGTTCGCAGGTCTTCAAGGACTGTAAAGCCCCCACAACGGTTTACACTTCTACTAAATTATATTTTATTGACAGATGGTGGTGAACCGCTAAGTTATGAAGAATCCTTACAAGATGGAAACTCAAGTAAGTGGGAGTTAGCCATGAAGGATGAGATGAGTTCGTTGCTGAAGAACAAGACATGGGAGCTAACCACATTGCCTAAAGGAAAGAAGGCTTTGCAAAACAAGTGGGTTTACAGAGTAAAGACTGAGCATGACGGAAGCAAACGGTTCAAGGCAAGACTTGTTGTAAAAGGGTTTCAACAAAAGAAAGGGATTGACTACTCTGAGATATTTTCTCTAGTTGTGAAGCTTACAACAATCAGAGTTGTTCTGGGGATAGTAGCAGCAGAGAATTTACATCTTGAACAATTAGATGTAAAAACAGCATTTCTTCATGGTAAATTAGAGGAAGACATTTACATGCAACAACCAGAGGGGTTTGCAACACAAGGAAAGGAGAACCAAGTCTGCAAGCTAAAGAAAAGCCTATACGGCTTGAAGCAAGCTCCAAGACAGTGGTACAAGAAGTTTGACAACTTCATGTGTAATTCGGGATACACAAGATGCCAGGCTGATCATTGTTGCTATGTCAAACATTTTGACAACTCCTACATCATTCTACTATTATATGTGGATGATATGTTGATTGCAGGATCCAGCATTGAGGAGATTGACAAGCTGAAACAACAATTGTCAAAACAGTTTGAAATGAAGGATCTGGGAGTTGCTAAACAAATACTTGGCATGAGAATCATCAGAGATAAAGACAAAGGCATACTAAAGCTCTCACAAACAGAGTATGTCAAGAAGGTTCTCAGCAGGTTTAGTATGGATAATGTTAAACCAATAAGTACACCTCTTGGGAATCATTTCAAGCTCAACAAAGACCAGTCACCACAAACTGAACTAGAATGTGGATACATGGATAAGATTCCATACGCCTCAGCTATCGGCTCTTTGATGTATGCTATGGTCTGTACCAGACCAGACATTGCCCATGCAGTGGGAGTTGTAAGCCGATATATGAGCAATCCTGGAAAGCAGCATTGGGAGGCGGTGAAATGGATCATGAGGTACTTAAAAGGTTCATCGGAGACATGTCTTACCTTCACGGCTGGTGGTTTGAAACTTGAAGGTTTTGTAGACACTGATCTAGCAGGAGATGTTGATAGCCGAAAGAGCACTACAGGATATGTATATACTCTAGGAGGTACTGCTGTTTCCTGGAGTTCTACCTTGCAAAAGATTGTCGCTCTTTCAACAACAGAAGCTGAATATGTTGCAGTCTCAGAATCTGCAAAAGAGATCGTATGGCTGCAGAGTTTTCTGAAAGAATTGGGCAAGATGAATGGAAAGGGTACTTTGTATAGTGACAGTCAGAGTGCAATCTTCCTTGCCAAGAATCCAGCATTTCACTCCAGGACTAAGCACATTCAGATCAAATATCACTTCATCCGACAATTGCTAGACGATGAGCAACTGATGCTAGAAAAGGTCTGTGGGAGCAAGAATCCAGCTGACATGTTAACCAAAGGAGTTACACTTGACAAACTGAAGTTGTGCAAAACTTTAGTTGGTCTTCAAGGATAAAAGATTTTTTTTTTTCATTGTTTGTCTCCAAGTGGGAGATTGTTAGCTATTTGGAGACAAGCAATGTCCCACCTCCACTATGTGCTTAGTGGGAATACCTAATCTCCACTTAGCACAAGTGGAGGCAAACGGTGGGCATAAATCATGGCATGATTTATGCCCTTCACTCTTAGCTTAATATATATGTATGCTCAGTGAAGAGCTGGATAGCTTGAGCGTGAAGAGTGGCAGAGAAGAGTGAAAACACAGAGAGAAAAACGTGAGAGATAGAGAGAGCTTGAGTTGAGTAGAGAAGATTTTCTCCTCCTCCTTGTTTTGTTGTTTGTATTGTTTCTAAGCTTGATTAATACAAACCAGTAGCTCCGTGGAGTAGGCAAGTTGCCGAACCACGTAAATATTTGTGTGTTTGAGTTCTGGAATTACCCAACACATAGAACAAAACAAAGATCCATGACTTAAAACTTATATAGTAGCGTAATTAAAAACCACTATTTATTAAAGAAAAAAAAAACACACTTGTTTCTAACAAGCGCAAGGAGTATACATGGTACGTAGTTTAAAACAATTCATGAGGTGATCAAATACAATAAGACACACCTAATAATGAAGCAAAAAACAGTAATATTTTTAAAATTTTAAGTTTTGATTGAAATTGAACAATCCATTGCGGGAAAAATCGCAACAGCTAATTAAATGCATGTAAGGCCCTGCAGATTCTTATAAACAATAGAATTCATCACAAAAAAAAAAGAAAAAAAAAACACTCACCTAACAAGGGGATCAGAGGTATTCTTGATCGATCATGCCAGGGTACGTAACAATCAAGAACCACAAAAACATATATATAGTTTCAGCAAATCGGAGACGATATTCTCATGGGCTTCAAAGAAATAGGTTTGGAGTAACATGTAAGGCTAATCAGGTAACAAATCTGTAGCGGAACTCATGCATCGACATATATAAAATTCCCAGAGCTTGGGACGTTACCTCCTTCCTGGGAGCCATCCTTAAAGAAACTCTCGGGGAGGGGATGGATGGAGTTGAGACAAAATGGGGCTGATTTGCCGATGGAAAATAGAGTTTCTAGGTAACTTTGTGAGACATGGTCTAAGAACAAAACATGTAAGAGACAAAATTAATTATTAGCCTGTAAGAGAAGGTGACCCTTCTATTTTTTTTCTTATTCTTTTTTTATTGATTCAATTTTTATTGTTTATTATTTAAATCATTTTCATGTAATCAAAATACTACTAAGTTTGAATTCGACACTATCTGTGATGGACATTGACAGACAAATGGAATATTGACAAAACTGAAATAGGGGCTGATATTAAAATATGCAAAAGAAGGGGGTCCAATATGGTTTAGAAGTCAGAGTTGAGGGGCTAATGTAAGTTACTGTTAGATTCAATCAATGTCGTCCTTTAACTTCTTAAGAAATTTCATTTGCGTCTGAAAATGTTGACCTGTCCTGAGAGGGAGAAACATGGTACTTCAATGGATGTCATGGCGGCCGGACCAGCGGTTTCGTGGCGGAAATAAAAGGAAAAAAAATTAGGTTATAGGTTTGAATTTTCGGAACGTGTTAAGAGAATTGACAAGGATAAATAAAATTTAATTCACAGAAAATTAACCTACAATACAACACCCATCATCCCATTAACTACTATCGCTTATAAGCCCGTAATTATTTAACTATTTACTATGCTGGGTAACATCGAAATTACAAATTGTTATCCTAAAAGAGGAGCTTAAGAAAGATTAAATACAAATTGCTAACACACAAATTTGTTTTTCCTCATCTTTTTTATGGATATGTTATGAAGAATATATGGCAATTAATAAAATTGTTTGTTAAATACTCATTAAATCTTTTTGAGTGGAATTTGACATTCTAAGAATATATGGTTATTAAATAAGATTTAGGAAATTAAAAAAAAAAAACTTAAACAGAATGAGAGAGATTTATGCAGTCAAAAAAATATATATATCAAAATTAATATTTTGACTTGTAAAATATCTATTTCATAAGTTAATTTAACGATTATGAGAAATAAGATGAGATGCTAATTAACCAATTATAAAATTGGATGAACTGCAAAAAATAACTTGGGAATTATATTAACGTTAACCTGAAAGACTTTCATAAATAATGTATGATAATTAATATTTCGACTTAACAAATATATATATTTCACTATTTAAATAATCATGATAAAAATGAGATGCCAATGATCCAATAATAATAATAATAATAATAATAATAATAATAATAATAATAATCAATAAATCTCTAATTTAATGGAAGTAAGCTCCCTATACTTGTAAGAAATAATGGGTTCAGATCCTTTATTTAAAATATATATCAGAGCTTAAAAAACACCTCGTTACTAGAAAAAGGCCAAAGTTGCTCTCATTTTTAAAACTAATGTGTGGCTGTCTAATAATTGATCATGAGCTACAGGGTCTTATATATGAAAAAGAAAAAATAACTATCCATTAATTTATTGGATGAACCATGAAAATAACTTGGTAATTCGTATCCGAAGAATTTTCAGTTTCACAATTATGTTTCGGACATTACTGCTCCAACAAGGTCGACCCAGTTTCCCCGCCATGAATAGGGCTGATTGCGTTCGCCAAATTGCGCAGTTGCATATGCATTTTCTAAATTGTAAAACATAAAACCAGTGATATTCTCGTTTAGCCATGGGTTTTCATGCTGTCTCAGTTCTTCAGCAGCTTCGAGTGCAAATTTTAAATCAGAACATATAGTTTTCATGGCCTTCTGATGCCTGATCCGAATTTCCTCATCTTTCTCATAGGGCTGTTGTTTTAGAAGTTCGATTTCCTCATCTTTTTTTGAAGTTTTCATGGCCTTCAGATGCCTCCGAATTTCCTCATCTCTTAAAGCTTTCATGGCCTTCTGATAACTCCGAATTCCTTCATTTTTTGAAGTTTAATTTCACCGTCCACAAGCCTACTCATTTCGCTCTCACCTCCAACCGACGAATCCTCAATTGGATTCCTTTCTATTGAAACTTTACTGTGCTCTTCATAAGAACCATCAGACCTGTTTTGCCGTGCCACAACCTAGCTAGACGGACAGTGACAGCAAATCTAGTGACATAATGGAAAAATGTATGTAATCTAGGACTCAAGAGATTAAAAGATTAGTGTTATATTCAGACAATATATATCTTGCAAGCTAACGATCAAATATGCTAAGAACAAAGTTGATAGTTACCTTTATATTTCCTGGCTTCTTTTTTATCCATCGAATAATCTTCTTCAATAATCTTTAATTGCAAAGATTGAAACAACCACTACATTCGATGGCTACCTTATGGACTTAAACCCTCGAAGATTCTACACGAAACTTACAAGTTTGTACTTTATAAATATTAGTAATGCTCTTCTTATATAAGCGTGTGTGCTATGACCAAGTCAAATGCTCTCCTTCCTACAACTGTATTTTTTCTTAAAAAAAATTAATTTAATTTCAACTTGATAGATCTATAAACAAATTAATTCATATAAATAATTTTTTTATGAATATTTTACTCAATAAATAATAAATAAAATATAAATATTGCTAAACACGAACTTGAAAATCTGATTATATATATAATTTTTTGAATCTAATATAATATAATATAATATATACATATATCAATATTAATATAATACATACATATATATATTTATGCTTCAAATATATATCATTATTTTATTTTTTGATAAATAATAAATAATAATCATAAAATAAATATTTATATAGATATATGAAACTCAACCCACAAAAAATAAACATCTAAATATAGAGAAACGCAACAGTCTTGTTATTGAGAAACTATAGCATATAAAAGGAAAAGCATATTGAATAGTAGTAGTTCTTATTTTATTTTTTTTAATCACACACATATGTATATTTATTTAAACTGCAGGAAATAATATTACCCCTGCCTCTCCTGATTAACAATTGTCAGGGCAATTAATTAAACTTTAATACGCAAGAGATCAAGGGTACAAATGCATCAAAGTCACCAACGTGACAACAGAAACTTCGAACAAAGTAATACTATTTGGTAATTGTAAAGAATTAATATAGTATTTAAATATGTTTATTTCCTATTTTGAATGCGTATTCCTTTCAAAGAATTAAAAACAAAAACAAAAAAAAACAAAAACTAGTATCAAATACCCTAGACCGTAGCCCCAACCAAAGTGGCAAATCTTGAACAAATGTTATAACTACAAGACCCCGTTTTAAGCTTACATGGCTACAAGTTAAGGCGCTGTTATATCCAGACAATACATCTTGCAAGCTAGCGATCAAAAATGCAAAGAAGAAGGTTGATAGTTACCTTTATATTTCGTAGCTTCTTTTTTATCCATCGAATCATCTTCTTCTTCAATAATCTTTAATTGCAAGGATTGAACGATTCACCACCTGCGACGACTACTACTTTATGGACTCCAATCCTCGAAGATTGTACGCCAGGCTTGCAAGTCTGTGTTCTACGAGTATTAGCAATGGCAGCTCTTCTTATATAGGCGTGTGTTGACCAAGTCAAATGCTATCAGAGCCCCAACTGTTAGATTCTTTTGATTTCATTTTATTTTAATTGTGATTGTTTTTTAAAATATTTTTTATTTTGAAATATATTAAAATAATATATTTTTTATTTTTAAAATTATTTTTGATATTAATACATCAGAATTAAAATAATATAAAATACTAAAAAAATATTAATTTAAAATAAAATAAAATTTAGGTTACATGTTTTTAAATAGTTCTTAAAAGTAACTCTAATGGATCTACCCTTATGGGTTGAACTCACCCCATACAAAACTGACCTAAAAACCCTAAACTAAAAACCTATAACCCGATCCATACAAGCCTTGGATCCTAACTGAAAACAAAGTATTAATTAAGCTCAAACATAAAAGAAAATAATAAAATTAACTAGCTTGTCATTAAAAACCACCAGTCCTTCTTTCCTTGTGTAGCTAGGATGAATAAGGAATCCTTATAAGAAAAAAATTTTAAAACATTAATGAATCCTTGCCATACTTGAAAATTATATTGCAGCTCATTAAAGATTCTTATGGAATTAGAAAATTCTCAAAACAAGCTCCTACATCTTTGTATAAAAAGGATCCTTGCCAAATAGAAAGTCCACAAGTTAAAAGAAAATAAATAACAGAATTCGTATAGCCTGTTCAGACCTATATTGCAAGTCCTTTCCGAACATGGATTCTCCTGAAAATATACCCCAACGTTCATAGACAAATACCTCTGGAATCTTCTGCTAAAGTTGCAGCTCGATCCAATTGTTGGATCTGAAGTTATACTTAATAGCATAAAACTAAAAAGTAGAAACTTTTACATCAAAATCCAAACATGATTTTATTTGGTTCGTATCACAAGGCTAAACCGTATCAGTCACCAGCAGATTCGTCATCATTCTTCCCCATTTCTGTTCGGTTTTCAGCCACCAGCACATACAGTGAGCTAAAGGTTTGTTTTGTCTAAAATCTTGGTGATTTTGTTTGCACCACCCTTAATAAAGGAACTTCAACCTGCATGTAAAATTAATGTTTGCTTTTCCAATTTGTGAATTATCTTCCTCGGCTGGCCTTTTTTAATGATTGTAGCTGTTCCACACCAGTATGAATATTTCCCATCTAAAACTTACACTTGATTAATAAAATTCGCATGTAATATAAATTAAAGCCATCTAGTCAATGCTAGCTCATGAAAACAAAGTGTGCGATCACCATTGCATGAAATTGTTGAGTTACAGTTACTGCCAGTTGTTGCAGTTCCTTATTCTTGTTCCCCACCACTATGTAGTTGGTAATATCAATGATTCAAGCTAATTAAAAGCTTGTTCTTTTAGTCTACCTCCGATTATCTTTACATCGCCCTTCATTTTCCTTTCCTATTCTTTTCGCAGGTTGTTCATATCCTTCCCCTGAAGGGTGGAGCTCCTCCCAAGTTTTCCCAGAGGACTCAATTGATCACAGAGAATTACCAAGTAGCCTGAATGATAGAGCTACTTCACTGAAGCATGAGTTATATCCGGCATGTTTAGTGTTTTTGTTTATTGGGGTAAAATTTGACGCAATTTTGAGATTGTTGATCTTGGAATCTAATCCACTTATTCTCTCCATTTATTTTCTTGCTGTAAATAATCTTTACGGTAACTACATCCTCACTTCTATTCTTTGAATGCCGGTGTTTTTTTGGATGGAAAGCTTTTCGCAGCTTTGACAATGATTTTTTTTTTTTTTTTTTTTTGCATTTTAGTTCTAGGTGGTTTAACTTTGAAGTCTTATGAAGTTATAGTTGGAGAAACACTGTTGTGGTAAAAAGAAAATCTGTGAAACACTTGTTGAAATTCTAGGTTATTGTCTGCAAAGCACTTTCTGTTCACCAGATTATTTCAATTTATCTCTGTGAAGGTGGCCACCGGATAGATTCTACATAGGTTCAGCATAGAAACATGCTGACTTGGTCGTATTTGCTTCCAGAAATGATTTGGTGAAAGTATGTCATGGGATTGGTAGAAAAAAGGAGGGATTTCTTAATCGCCCGCTTCTGTCAAATTTCTGAATCTTGGTGTTTGGTGCATTGCAACATTGGAGGCCTTCGCTCAATATTCTCGGGATTGGCGAAGCGTATCTCAAGAAATACTCACTATCAATTCGCTAGTATTCCAGGTGTATTCTCAATCAAACAGTTTTTAATTCGTTATAAGTAATAATATTTATTATTATGGTTCTAGGATCTGTAAGAAACTGAGATAAAAAATGATATTTGAATAGAAAAGAACTTGTACTCGAAGTTATAAACATAAACAATTTAATATAAAAATATTTATGATTTTAAAACCTTATGATTTTTTTTTAAATTCAAATAATTATTTAACGAAACCGAGGAAACCTTTTGAGAAAAAAATAAAAACAAAAATGAAACTGATAAAGAAAACTAAACTTCTCTTCAAACTCTTAATTATTTTCCAGAATGTCTTCGATGGAATAAAACAACGTGGTGTGGTATGGTAGAGTGGTGACAACTAGTTTTCTAAATAAACTTCTTATGTATCACACATTTATCAAGTATACTTTTATTAAATAATAGAAAGCTAGCCCTCAAAATAGATCACTCCGCTCCGATTTCTCAGCTCCATAGAGGTCTTCTTCTGTATAGAAATGTTCAATTCCTTTCTTGGAAGGACTTTTGTTTTTAAACTTAAGAGCATCACCAACAGTGGTAACTGCGTTGCTCAAATCGGTACAAGCTGACCGGATGGCAATCCTCAGGCTGGCAAATTCCTTCTCTCTTAGATCTAGTTGGCTCTTAAGACGTCGCATTTCCTCGTCCTTCATAACCAGCTCGTGCTCAAGACGTCGTATGTCCTTCATAGCTAGCTCGTGCTCGTCCTCAAGACGTCGTATGTCCTCGTCCTTTGATCGTATCTGGTACTCAAAGCCATTCACTTCTCTTCCACCTACAGGTTTTTGATCCTTGAGGGAGTTTCTTTCTGCTGAAACTTCATTGTGATCTCCAACAACCTGGAAGGAGCTATCCGTATAATTATTTGTGACCACCTATTTAGTAACAAAGTGGAAAATATGCATAATTTCGAGAGGGATATTTTACCGCACCTATGTATAATTTTGTAGCATTAATTCTGGTCTCATATATACATGTTAAATTAATAAGAAAAAAAAACAAGAAATTATTACCAACAGAGCGTTATGTCACTCGTAAAAATCATTCAGGACTCAAATATTAGTGTTATATGCGTACAGTACATCTTGCAAGCTAGCAATCAAATACGCTAAGAAGAAAGTTGATAGTTACCTTTGTTTTTCCTGGCTTCTTTTTTATCCATCGAATCATCTTCTTCATCAATAATCTTTAACTGCAAAGATTAAACCTACGTACCTTATGGACTTCAATCCTCAAAGATTCTAAACGAAACCTACAAGTTTGTGCTTCACAAATATTAGCAATGCTCCTCTTATACATGCCTGTGATGACCAAGTCAAATGCCATCAAAGTCAACTGTTTGCCAACATACACAATTCTAATTAAAAAATCTTCCTTTTCATTTCAATTTGAACAGTGTTACAACTCAAGATTTCAATTTGTTACGTGAAGTTAAAGGAATAATTTCATATCACTCAAGTAAAAGACTTTTGATTATATTGTTTTTAATTGTTATAATTTAATTAGATATATAGAATGAAGTTGTGAGATTAAAACTTGTAATTATTTAATTATTGATTTCTTTCAATAAAGATTTTCGATCCATAATTCGCTTAGATTTCTATAATATTCAAAGCATATTGAAGTTAGGAGGGGCAACCACTCGTCAGCACCTCCAAGTTGCCAATTAACTTCTCCGGTGGCAATTAAAAAATGGGAAAGGCCAAAGTGCTCTCTACTACTTCCGAGTTGCCGAGCAACTTCTGGGATGGCAATCAAAAAAAGGAAACGACAGAGAAATGCTCTCAAATTCATGAGTTAGGTAAGCACCGGCCCATTCAGGACAAGAATGGTATTCTCAATGGATCAGTCCTATTTCTAGACAGCAAAAGTTTTGCAAAATGAACTTCTTTTGATGATAGATGGCGATCTATTAATTAAGAAAAAAGATTTTCTTCCTTTCTTCTTTTTATTCTTTTAGGGGCGATTGAAGAAAGAATTTTTTACCTGGGGACTCACTTGAGAGTGGCTTAATTATTGCTCCAAATAATTACCGTTAAGAAATATATATATTTATCTTGTTTTCTTATTATAAGTAAAATAATATTTTCAATTTAGTCTATATATAATCATTTTATATTTAAGTTAAAATAATATTTTCAATTTAGTCTATATATAATCATTTTCAATTAATAACCTTTAACTGCAAAGATTGAACCTAGCTACCCTTATGGACTTTAATCCTCAAAGATTATTGTAAACGAAACTTACAAGTTTGTGCTTCCCAAATATTAGCAATGCTTTTTTTTTTTTTTTTGATTTACGTGGGATGTCCGGGCCTTTACGCCAAGACCACGACTATTCCCCACGGCCCACTGGACATCCTGCAAGCCCAGGAGCAGGTAAGGCACCGCGGGGGTGACAGGCGTGCACATAGAGGATCGAACCCGGGAGGAAGAGCGGAACAAGTCCACGAGTGACCACAGCAGCAATGCTTTTCTTATACATGCGTGTGATGACCAAGTCAAATGCTATCAAAGTCAACTGTTTACTAATAATATTACTTTGTATAAGAATTTACAAAGTTTTTTCCCAAATTCAAGTATAAGTCCCATCTAATCAAAACCTGAACAAAAGATTTTTACTTTTGGTCACAATAAACTTGTCATTTACAAAATCATAATTGCTTTGATCACCTACTATATTTGCAAAGAAGCCAAAACCAAAAACCTTTTTTTTTTCCAGCCAATTATAAAATATATTTTTAAATAATTTCAAATATTGTTGTTAAATTTAGCTAGTAGAGCTAATTCGAGAAGTTAGAGAACTAAAATTTCACTTCAATCAAGTTTTTAGTTAATGAAATAAGAAATTAATCTAACCAAGTTTAATTGTTTTAATTATTTTTTTATTAATTTTACTGACTTGTCCAAACTCAGTTTGAGAAATATTACAAAAAAATAAAACTTTTTTTATTTTAATAAAAAATTAATCTAAATTAACCTATTAATTAGCAAATTAATAAACCAAATCATTTTGTTGTCCGCATCCAACAAATATAATTTTAAACTCAAACTTCACAACGTGTGCTTGATATTATATTACAAGATTTATTTTATTTAAAAATATATAAAAAAATATTTTATTTATTTATTTATTTTTGATATTAACATATCAAAATCAAAGTATTTTTATGGTGTTTAGGATTCTATTAGTTATTTCTAAGGTCATTTAAATAAATAAATAAAACAACTAAAAAAATTTCTTATCAATTTTGATGAGTGATTGAATTTTTTTTATGTTTAATTTTTTCTAAATGAGCCCCATAAATAATAAAATATAAATAAGTACTCTTCAATCACTATAAAATTCTCCTCAAAAAATTTAAAAAAAAAAACTTAAAAATTACTTTAAAAAACATATTATTCCGCAAACACAAAGACTATCTAATTAAATAAATACCCAACTCTATTTAAAATTTTAAACTTCCTTACAAAACATCACAGAGGAGCGCAGGTTAACTCCCTTTGACACCCATCGTTCATTGTAGCCTTATTCAAACACAAAAAAAAAAAAAAAAAAAATACTCAAACACCACACCACGCTCCACCTCCCAACCAAAATCCAATCACACACAACACTTCACCGCCATCATTTTCTCTCTCTAAAAAATAACTTTCTATCTCTAGAAATCTCCAAAACCCCAGGGCTAGGGTTTCAATCACATTCCATCTCTTTCTCTCTGGATCCAGAACCTATGGCGGAGGAGCCAGCATCACCGTCGCTAGCATCGGCGCCGCCGCTAGGATCATCGGTGATACCGATAGTTAACAAGTTACAAGATATATTTGCTCATTTAGGTAGTCAATCGACGATTGAGTTACCGCAAGTGGCAGTTGTAGGCAGTCAAAGCAGTGGTAAGTTGTTACGTGTGTAACACTTATGGACCCTATGATTATGTGATTCTGCAGCAGGGAGGTCTGTGTGCAGTGATGGGTTGTGGGATGATCGAAATGTGTTTTACTGTTTGACCATGGTTGAGGGGAGAGATGATGAACAGGAGGGGGTGTAATAGGAGTGTTCCTTAATTCAAGGGAATCATTCATTTCTCATTGTTTTTCTTGTCTATCTCTCATGCAACAGACACACGTTATATACTTCCTCTTGTAACAGAATAGGAAGCCTTGCTGAAACGGTGAGTATTGACTCATCTAAACGATGAGTTTTAATAACAACAAACGGTGCGTTTAAAGACATAATAAAACGGTGCGTTTAAGGTAAATGAGCACAGTAGCTTTCTTTTGAATTAAAGCCCGCCAGTATCTTCTGCTCCTTCTTCAGCTTGTAACATAAATCAAGTGTTTTAGAAGCACTTGTTGGGAGAGATTTCTTGCCACGTGGAAACGAGATTTGTACTCGGCGACCGCTAGTTTTCCAGTTATTGCAGACTAAAAAGAAAGGTGACGGTAGTGGTGAAGATGAGTGGGGAGAGTTTCTGCATTTGCCTGGGAAACGGTTTTATGATTTTTCCGAGATCCGGAACGAAATTCAGGTGCGGAGTTGTTGGATTATGACTTTTTGTCGTAGATTTTGTGTGTTTGTGAATTCAGTTTTCGAGTTTTATTTTGTGGTGTTTCTGTAATTTGTGATTGTTGAAGATATTTTATTGAAAATAAGGCGCTACAACTCCCAAGCAATCAAAATTACTGTTCATTTCGCTAGCGAAATTATGTCATGGAAATTCGTTTGCTTTCAGGTTAGGTTATTATAACCGTTTAAGAGTTTAATAGTAATTTCTGAGATGTTTGTGTGTTCGGAACCATTGATGATTGGAGAGAAAGTTTTGAGAAATTAAAGAATGGTTTTGTTGAATGAGGAGGTGTATGTATATATCATGGAGTGCGTGTTGTTTTTATTAGTAATAGTTGAACAAAAATATGGAGAAATTAAGGTCTGGATTGCATGAAAGAGTATTTGTGTTTTGTTCCTGTATTGTAAATGTCTTAAGAGATCAATTTTGATTTTTTTATTATTATTATTTCTCTGTGTGTGGGCTTGCAGGTCTTCTGTTTTGTAATGGTTGAACTGAGGTGTAAAAAATTGGGAGAATTTCAAGGTGTAGTTAAATTCAGAGTTTCTTTTAGCAATTCAATTGCTAATAGTTTAAGGAAAAGTGTAAAGGAAAAAAATTGACGAAGTTTTTAGTTGGTGTTTAGGAATGCATGAATGGGGAGGTAATTTGAATTAATTAATAGTTATACTGTGATTTGTGTTGGTTTGTTAGTGTAATTTTGCTTGAGTGATTTTATTGAGTGTACTAAATGATGTATTTAGTTGATTTTGGTAGTTGAATGGTTAAGTGATTTTGTTATTGGGAACCATTGAAAACCTCTTTTTTTTTTTGAATTTTTGGAGAGGTAGGGAGAGTGGTTATAAATAAATTCCAACTGATTAGATACATTTTGCTTGGATGGTTCTATGGGGAGTGATTAACTTATAACGCTAGGTTTTTTGAAAATTTCTTAATGAAATTGAGTGAGGAAAAAATATTGCATGTTTTCTGGAAATTATCGTTTTTGTTTCACATGTTTGTTAAATTTATAATTTGTTTACTTTTGAAGTGATATTGGAGTTATTTCACATTGTTTATGCTGTCGGAGTTGCGGAACTAGCACTTAGGGATTAGGCATGTGGAATTTTCTCTAAGTACTTGAAGAGCCTTGTTTACATTGGAGGCAAAAACCCTTATTTTGAAAAGTTTTTACTTGTTTATCAGAACATTGTTTGGCTGTACTTTGGGTAGCATTTTGATATAGATATTGCAATGTAAAAATGGAAGTGATAAAGTCCAATTAATATAAAAGAACAGTCTTCTTGTTAATTGCTAAGTACCAACACAATTTATTGACTATGCAGGTTTTTTTTTTAACTGCTCTTTTAGCTTTGTATTGAATAGGGTAATATTCATGTTTAATCAAGTCTTTGTTACATGCGTGGCTCTAATAGATTTTCTCGACTTAGAAATATTTTACTGTACATAAGGGTTTGGTTCATTGATTGTTGATATCCACTTAATAAATTTCACTTTCAATAACCAGTCAGCTCATTATTCAATAATATTGATTTGATTGCAGGCTGAGACTGCTAAGGAAGCAAGAGGCAACAAAGGTGTCTCTGACAAGCAAATTCGTTTGAAGATTTTTTCACCAAATGTTCTTGATATTACACTTGTCGATCTACCTGGTATAACAAAGGTTCCTGTGGGTGATCAACCCTCCGATATTGAAGCACGAATTAGAACTATGATCATGTCATATATTAAAAAACCAAGCTGTCTGATTCTAGCTGTTACAGCAGCAAATTCAGATTTAGCAAACTCAGATGCTCTTCAGATTGCAGGAAATGCAGATCCTGATGGTAAGTGTGCCTTTGATATCCTGCCTGGGTGACTTTGTCATGCTTATCTTGTTTAACTTATGCTAATGTTTTTTGACAGGTTATAGAACCTTTGGAATAATCACGAAGGTGAGCTTGCAACTTTAACATCATGTTTCTTGAGTGTTTTAATATCTACAGCATCTTGGTTGCTCCTTAGAAGGATTTTCATGTTTTTTCTTTTGACTCAGTTGGACATTATGGACAGAGGCACTGATGCTCGTAATCTTTTGCTTGGAAAAGTGATTCCCCTTAGACTAGGTTATGTTGGTGTTGTGAATCGTAGTCAAGAGGTAATCATGTAACTAAGTAGGAATAGTGCATGCTAGTGGTTTAATGGCGCGTCCTTCTGCATCTTATTTTCCTGGGCCCTGCCTTGTTACCTCATTCTTTTTTTTTTTCTTATTCCTCCTTTTATGTTATTGCTTTGCTGATACTTGGTGAAGTGGTTGATAAATTATTTTGGCAGTTGTTTTTGTTTTTTAATATGCTTTACTTGTTTTGCTCATTGCACCTGTTTTTCCCATAAGGAATTGTGTTGGTATTGTTTTTTTTTCTGACGCTTTACTGGTTGAATGTAGAAACTAATATCCAGTACTGGTAATCATTAAAAATAAGAATTTTCTATATGGTTTGTTTTCCTTTTCAGTATTTTAAAATTTTTTCTTGTTCTTGATCTTTTGATTTTCAATATTCTTATGTCATGGGATACATTTTGAAGAATATGAAATTTTCCTGGCTGTGCATGTTAGGACCATAATATATTGCACATGATGTGACTTCCTGTTGAAATACAACCCAAGACATTCTAGACCCTCATGGACTAATCTTTCGAATGGCTATCCTGGTGCTGATGCAGGATATCATACTCAATCGGAGCATCAAGGATGCACTTGCTGCGGAGTTGTTCTTCCGTAGTCGTCCAGTATGACTGCCTTATCTCCTTACTGTTATACCTAATTTGTTGCAAAATCAATTACAGTAATCTATTGCTTTATTTACTCACATGCTGTTATATAGGTATATATAATGGTCTAGCTGATTGCTGTGGCGTTCCTCAACTGGCGAAGAAGCTGAATCAGGTAGAATTTTTGCAGCATTATTTACTTTCAGAATACCATGAGGGACATCATTTCAAAGTAGATTGCCACTGCTAATAGAATTTCATTCCACTATTGTAGTTGTCATCAAATTCATAACATATCAAGAATCAAACAACCCGCTCGGATTTATCAGTTCTTGCATTCTTCCTAGCTAATACAAACTTTGTCTTCACCCTCGTCCCTTTACGAGAATTAGATTTTCATTGATTCAATTTCATTAATCCAATGTTTAGTATCATTAACACGGTTATACGACATTAGTTTTATAGTAACTGTCAAATATTATACAACACCTCATTAATAATATTACCATCATTAATAGTCAGTCACAAAGGACCACTAATCAACTCATAATCTTGGTCATGAAGTTAATACATATCATAACCAAAACCAATTTGTCCAGATAACATCTCCATTTCAAATTCTTTTCTTACACAAGTTTACAACTCTAGTGAAAGTAGAATCATCTTGTCACGAATGAGACATGCATTAGGTTCTATCGGCTTGAAATTGCAAGTTTGAACGTGCCGAAATTTTACACAAAATAGATGTTTGGCCCCATAATAGAAAATGACAATTTTACATATAATTTACAATTGGCCATAAAAAAAATGATAGGTTACATAACAAATACCAGCCCATGCCCTCACAAAAGAGGAGGCTTTTATCGTAGCGTCCAGCTGTATCGAGAACAACTTGCAAGCTCTCAACCTATGAAACAAAAGATGCCACAAGCACCGTATTCCCAATTACCAGCCACGGACTACAATTTTTGCGAAAAGTCCTACAATTTTTAAGTCGATTTATTTGTTTGATTATTAATTGAAATTAAATTTGCAGGAATGCCATGTTCCCTCCATCCTAAATTTCACTGTTCTTCCTTTAATCAGTAACTAAATTAATGGAGATCTTCAATTAATTAATCTAACATGATTTAGATTCAAAATCTTCTTCGTCAATTTGAACCAATATTGATATATAATTTAGCTCTCTAAAGAAGAGGAATTAATTAACACTCAATTTTTTAGCCTTCGATATTGTTCTTGTTTTAATTTAGCTCCGTTTCTACAATAGAACATGCCACAAAAATTTCACATCACAAAGTTAAACAACTACAACATCAAATCAACATCCTAGATTAATATATGTTGCTCACGTGTCATAAATCAGTGCAAATACAAGAAAATAAATTCACAATATATCAAATCGCAAACTAATACGAACTAGGAAACACGGATATACATGTAATCCATAACAAGTAACCTTGCTTTATTCATGAAAATCCCACTAAATAAAGATCAAATATCTAAATTATCTGATTAATCAAAGAGAAATACTCACACCCACAAGCCCAAAAGCTAGTCAGACCACAGACAAACACCTACAGTAAATGAAAAAAAAACACAAACAAAACTAACAATCAAACATCAGAAAGGCAACCCTTGAAGAAAAAGATTAAAGCTTGCAACTAAGTCACAGGGATACGATCTTTTTAAAACAAGATCCACATAATTAACGCAAGAAATTAACAACTAAATATTACAAAGTTAACAGAGATACGTTAATAAAATATTAAACATAGTTGTTCACTTAAAATACATAAATTAACAGCAAATTAAGTTAAGATACTACTCCAGGGATGCCTGCTTCCACTGCTTCTTTTTGTGGGGCTTTTTCGGTTTGTGCTGGAAGGAGGAGTCAGAATGTCGGGGACTGGTGGCACGGTGAGCAACACTAGGGGTGGCAACCTCAGCCACATGGACTTCTCGTGGAATAACAAAATCGGTGCATTTTACACCACTACACAATAAAACCATTAGAGAAAATTCCAACAATATAAACAAAAAAATTCACAGGAACAACTTACTTTTCTGAGAACGACCGTATTAATATCCCCGTCGGGCAGTCCTCGCCAAGAAATGCCGCTTGACCCCTTATAAGACATTTATCACTGGTGATTTTAATTTCTGCGTCGTGCACACAAACGGTGTTTGTTTTTGCATTGAATATTTCCGGTAGACTGCTGGAGGATTCCTCCATTTCGAAATAACGAACCCTAAAAGGAAATAAATTAAAAATAAAAAAAACACCACACTGTTCCTATAACATAACTCTGTAGAGATAACATTACCATGTTCGTCTTCTTCGGTTTCCCGTTACCTGTAGTGATCGTCGTTTTTTATAATTGTTGTATCTGGGAGTCATGGCCGGTTATTATTAAAATGAAAGAAGATGGAAGTTGAGGGTGGAGATGTTATGAGAGTGATGTAAATGTGTTGCACCGTGGCTTTAAATCTTTTCAGCAAGCTTTCTCTGAGCACAGGATCGTACGGCCGTGATTTTACGAGGTTGTCAAATGTAGCCGTCTCGTCACTGTTAAGTGCTAGTTATGTTCCAGTTCGATTCATGCCTAACTCTTTGGGCTGTGATTGGAGGATTACAGCTTAATAGATGCAACTATGAGTCTATGATACTGATAATTAGTTCATGAAAATAAAAAAATTTATCATCTAACTTCGAATTATTAATTCTTTTCATTGCACTAACTTGGAATTATTTATAAGAGTTAGAGATAAACCTGATTTAAAATTTAGCATTGATTTCTAATAATTAAAGAATTATATTTTCAGTGGTTTTATTTAATGATAATGTATACCCTGAAGCTAGCTTTCTTAATAAATATATATAAAAGCTTATCTTATAGTTATATTTTTTTATATTTAAATTTGGGGAAATTGAGGTTGATAAAATTATAATAATTTCTAAAAACTTCAAACTCTAAGGGCAATAGTTAAAACTAGCAAAATCTTTATAGGTTAGAAACTTAGAATGACAGTTTACTGTTATTTTGAACACTTGTAACCTCATCTAATTAAGACAAGCAGTACACGAATGTGGCACTATCTTGTTGCAGACCAGCAAAGCATTCAAGTTCTTACGCATGCGGCCAAGGTACAGATTCATTCAAACTATAGCGAACACAAAAGGGTATCATAAAAGATTTTTTTCACATGTTAGCACAAATGGCTATATTATTTTTCATACTAGTATAGTTGAGAAAATTATTTTTTTTGGTCAAGATTGTATGGTTTGTTTCTATGTATATCATATCATTTTAGTCTTCATAAATCGTATAAGAAACTGCCTGTATACTCTGTGTTTTCATGGAACACTCAAAATTAGCAATTTAATGGTAAAAAAAGAGAGGCTACAATCTACACACATTGTGGTTCTAGCATGTGAAGTCTTTCTTAAATTGATTAGACGAGACAGACAACATTTATATTCCACAGCTAGTCAAGACCTACTAGCTAGGCTACACAATTTAGGATGATGGAGCTAGCTAGCTAGGCTTCACGTGTGAGAAGGACTTGGCTGAACTTGACGTGGAAGAGAAATCTAGCCTAACATACTAGTTGACAACATGTGACGTGAATAAGATTCTTTAATTTTAAAGTTTTATAGCTTTAAAGTATAGAGAAAAAAAATTAGGATTTGTAAATCTAAATTTACAGTCCTTAATGGTGAAGAAATTGTAGAGAAAATTAATTTATTGTATTCTAAAAGGTTTCTGTCATCAATTCTTTAAAAAAATAGTATATAAAACTATTTAAATACAAGAAAAAATGCTATAATTATTAAAATTATAATTAAGTTGAAATCCTAATTTAAATAGAAAACAAATTAAAAAAAACAAAAAAAAGTTCAAAACAATATCTTCTGTGCATGTCTAATTTGGATCTAGCTAGAATGAAAACAACTAGTTAACTCTGTATAATAAGGTTTTCAAAATAAGCTAATAAAATTTCAGCACTTAACAATGGAATAAAAGTTTATACTGAACCGGTAAGAATGTGGGATTAAGAGGTTTGCTTCCTTTATAGTCTCAGGTTCGAGCCCTGTGATTGCTCATATAATGGCCACTGGAGACTTACATGGTCGTTAACTTCAGGGTCCGTAAAATTAGTCGAGGCAGCGCCAAGCGCACTTAACACTCACATTAAAAAAAAATTTATAGTGGTTTTATAAAACTGAATATTTAACTTATATAGTAACAAATAATCTTACCAGGAATAATAAAGAAAGCACACATGTAACTAATTAAGGAATTAACTAGCATAAATTAATTGCCTTCTCCTTTTTCAGCTTTTAAAATCTTAAAAATGTGTGCCCAGAAATCGAGTACTTAACCCGTTATTCTCATTCTAGGATTATTGCAGTAATTTTTTATTTAAATATTTTATTTTTATTTTTTTAACACATTTTAAAGTATAATAAATACATCCAAATAATACTTAACAGATATTTTAAAATAATACATTAATTTTTTTTGTAAATTAATTAAATAAAAAATAATTTCTAACTAATAAATAAATTTCAAAACAAAATATATTTTTTTAATTTTATCATAAATGATATCGAAAATTGAAAGGTTTAAAACGAATGTGTGCTATATAATGTGATTATGGAGTCATTATCGTTCCATCAATTGTAATAATACCATCTTATATGTACTTTGTCCCACTAAGAACATACAGTCAACAATGCCAGTAGCAAATTGTGTGGTTATGGTGAGGCCGAACTCAGCCAACTGTGAAGGAAAATACAGTCCACCAACTTGGTCATTAATTAATTTGCGTCGACTGGGCACAGAGGTCTTGTCTAAGCAATCTTTTCAATACTGTAAACAGACGTCCTATATTACTAGCTGTGTTTTGCATGCTGTCTAATAATGGTTTTTTATAGTAATTTTATTTTAAAATATATTAAAATAATATTTTATTATTTTTAAAAAACTATTTGATATTAAAACGATTTAAAAATATATATAAAAAATTAATTATTTTAAAAAATCAAATTTACATGTAACACACTTTGGACCCGTTACTAATAGAGACTGGTTTATTTTATTAGTTTAGGCATTTAGTGTGGGGATGAGATTAATTGAACTAGGCTTGGACAGGTAAAAGAAATGTTTACTGCAGCTTCCCATCACTTTTGAATTCTTATTATTTAATTTTTACGATTTTAATTTTGAATTGTTCCATCCATCACTTCCATCCATTTTACTGCAGCTTCCCATCACTTCCATAAAATTTTGAAAACTGGAAGATTTTATTTTACTGCAGCTTCCCATTACTTCCATTTACTGCAGCTTTTTCAGTTTTAAAGGTTTATGGAAGTGATGGGAAGTTGCAGTATGTGAGCTTTGAATTCTAGTTAACCTGACCAGAGTTAAAATCTAGCTAGAAGTTATCATTTGATGCATTTCCCTTAACCCTTTTAAACTTTTAGGCACCGTCCTTTTTGTCGTATTCCGTGACTCAGCTTTTCATGATTCTGGGGGTGCGCGGAGATTAACGGGCACGTGTGTGTCTCGCTCCCGCATCCCGGTAAAATCCAACGGGTGTTAGCTGAAGATTCCCTTGAAATGGACCGGTCATCGACGGTTTGCTTTACCTTATCTCCGTGCTAGGAAGTTGCTCCTCTCTCTTTTTTCGTGGCGATGCCACCAAATGTCTTTGGACCTACGTGGCTTACACTGGATGGTCAGGGGGTAAGAAAATGGTGTTGCAACTTGCATTCTAGTACAATTTCTGTCAGGGTTTGTTCGAGGCTGCGGTAGACCCTAGAGAAGGAAGAGATGCATAGACAGTGCATTTAAGGTCATAAAAGTACCCGAAAGACCAGGCCAGCTGGTTAACGAAGGGCGAAGAAAGAAGGGCATGATGGAAAACCACATAGCCACACCAAAACCCAGGCAACAGAGAAGAAGAAGCAAGTGGAAAGAACCTTGGAGATTCTACTTAAGTATATTTTATTTTAAAATATATTAAAATAAAATTTTTTATTTTTAAAATTTATTTTAATATTAACATATTAAAATAATACAAAAGGAGCAAAAATATTGAGATTACACAAAAGTTGTTTTTTATTCTGAAAATACATATTAAAATACTATATTTAAAATTTTTAATATTCATATTAATATTAATATGTTAAAATTATGAATAATTAAAAAAATATTAATTTAATATTTTTAAATCAAGAATATTTTTTAAAAAAAAATAGAAAGATAAAAAGCAAAAACAACACAAAAGCCGAAGAACTATTGAAGTCCCTTCCTCATGCAGTGATATATATAACAAAATCAATGTGCCTGGTTAGGTTCATTAATTTTACGAGTGGATGACTTGAAAGAAAGCCCATCACGATTCCAACTACATTGGATCCACCCATCAAATAACAATCCATCAAGAATCAGAAAATTTAATCGGGCCACTAATTTTGTTATAAATAGTAGTGTTGGTATGTTGGATAATGATGGATTGAATATGATAATTTTTGTTTTGTAAAGTTACTTGATGTATTTTTTTGATAATATAAAAATTAATTTTTGTTTTGTTAAAGATTGTTTTAGGGGAGAAATTTTTGTTTCACTAAAAGAAGTGGGGTAAATTTGTCTAATTCTCTGCACAATAGTTAATTTAGTTGACTTGAATCAACATAAAGATAAAAATAATTGTTATCGTAATTTTAAAACTCAACATAAAGATAAATAATTATTATTATAGTTTTTAAACTTGACTCGAAGGTCAATTTGGGGTCAAGCTTGAGTTGCGAATCAGAATCTTTGACTTAGATTAACATAAAAAAAAATAATTATTATCATAATTTTAAACTTGACTCAAGTAAAGCGTGGCTCTATAATTATTATTGATATAGTTTTAAAATTCAAGCCCGGGCCAAGTCCTCTGTGTTAATTTATATCTGAATTGCTACAAGCCATGCAATAACAATTACTCAAGCATTTCATCTTGCATTCCTCTGTGATCAGCTTTCATTGCCCAATTCTTTGTCATTGGTAGTTTAATGTTAGGAATTAGAATACTTTACAGATCCATATCCGTTGTGGCAATTCAACGGTGTCCTTCGTACACACCCTCTAGACCGGTCTGCCCTTTCCCATTCGCTATAGTTATTCGGCACAGATCTTTCCAAACAATAACATACAGGGGATTGGTCGACGATGCATCTGTCATAAGCACCGCAAAATGCGTAAGTTTCGCATGTATCTCCCGGTGCACATGAGTGTACATTCCGGTCAATCCAAATGAGCCGCTGGACGATACCATCTTGTTTCGGTCAAACCAATTTGGAAGTCACATTACCACAATAAGTAAAGTATGTTTCTCTGTCATTATAAACAAGAGCCATCTATAAAGGGAATTTGAATTCAATGAAGGCACACCTCCAAACCTGACGCCTTTCATGACCCAGATGGACACTCCAAGACTGAATTATGCCTGACAACCAACTCTAAACCCTTAGCATCAACCTCAAAAGCATAAAGCACTGGGAAGGATCATCATTGTTCTTCTATGAAGATAGAATCACGTTCTTTCATGACGTGGTTACAGGTCAGATTGACCATCAACTCGAGTCAATATAAAATTTATTTTTTAAGAGTGTTTTACACAGTCAAATTGAATCAATCATTCTTTTATTTAAAAAAAATAAAAAAATCTAGAATTTAAGTTGATCGAGTCCTATCTAATGTTTAACAAATACAAAATAAAGCAAATGATTTAGTTAAATCTAAAGCACACCAAATATATGACAAGACAATTATTTATTCAATTCAGTCCATTTGAATCAATATTTTCCATCGTATCAAATACTAGTTACAATTGCAATTGCTCAAATGAAAAAAGAGTTCGAAGTTATACTTACAAAATCTACTCTAAAATTTACCGTGAATGAATCGCACCTCAAATTTAATATGATAGGTTAATCAAGAAAAAAATAGAATTTATATCTTGAATTGATTTAAATTTTAAAAAATTCAAGTGACTTAGATAAATTCAATTCAAATTTAGTTAAATCAAGTCTTAAAATAGTGAAACGTTATTATTTTAATAAAAATAAATAATTTGAATTGATTTGGTAACCTACTATGCCTCTATTCGAGTATGTAGCTCAAATATAGGTTAATTAAAATTTATTTTTATTTGATTAAAATTATTTTTTTCTATGTTTTTAGATTATCTTGATACAATAATGTCAAAAATAAATTTTATTTTTTTAAAAAATTTTAATATATTTTTAAATAAAAAATATTTTAAAAATTAAGATAACTCAATCAATTTAAAAAAATAATTGATACGATAATTCAATAATTTTAAAAATTCATAACAATAATATTCCCTTTGATTTCTACGCCCATGTCAAAATTCAGTGGAGGGTGTTTTTTGACATTTCAGCTCCTGCAGAAATTTTAAAAATCCCGCTCTATAGGATCCTTCCATTTCACGCTCCCTCTGATTCCATAACAAACAATCTATCTCTAAAAAAGAAGCTATATCTTCAATGGCGACTACCGCACCAAGCGAGCTCGATCCAAACCTTCTTCTTCCTGCTGCTCCATCAGAATCCGAATCCGAATCTCTGCTCTCTTCTCTTGTTTACTGTTCGTCTCTCTCTCTCTGCCTCGAGTTCATTTCTCTCCGTTATTTTTTTTTTAAAATTTCGTAGTTTATATCTTCAATTTTGTATATTATGCACTCATTACGCTTCGAATAATCTGAATTTAGGTTAGTTTTTGTTTTGGTGGTGCTGCTGCTGCTATTATTATTATTATTATAATCAAATCTTAAACTATCATTTTCAAGCGTTTTATTTATTAATCGAGTTTTGCTAAAGCATTCAGCTATCTGTTCTAATTAGATTTAGATATTACATGATTTTCCGCTGTTGATTTTCTGTTTTTCTTTTTAATTCAGATCGTACAAATTTTGTTAGTGTCTACTAGAATTTCTGTGGTTGATTTAGGTTAAGCAGAATAGTTTGAGAAAAAAAAATAATTTCATAATAATTAGATAAGGCTGTTTGTTAATGATAATGTTTTACATATTGATCTCTGTTTGGTTGCGATTACTATGCATATTTTGCTTATTTGGTTAAAAAACGGTCTTCTCATGACTCTTGAAACGTGGAATTTTGAATAATTGTGGAAAATTTTAACTAATATTAGCGACATATAATCCTTATAAGATTAACTGTTACGATTCTTACTCAAGAAACTGATATGAAGCTCTTGATTTTATTAACGATGGTAACAAAAACGATGTTTTATGTTGATTTTTAGTCATTTGATTCGTCCTTTTGTGTACAGATACGTCACAGCAGTTTCAGATGGCAATGGGCAACATGCTTAAGATGATAACGTGAGTTAATTATCAGCTTTAAGATAAGAAATTTCATTAAAATTTCTATTACTGTTTTAAATTTTTGAAAAAAGAAGGTATATTTTTTTTCTCTTTTTTCTTGAAGTTTTTTAACTTAAATTCTGTGAATTTGTTTGATGCTTGATGAACTCTGTGCAGTGAAATTGATCAAACCACGGGTGGGATAATGGAAGAGATAGGGAAATACAAAGATACAGCTTTTGAGAGGAAGAAAGACTTGGAGGAAGAGAAGGAAAGGTTTCAGAAAGCTGCTTATGCTGTGCTAGGCATGCTCAATGACACATAATAGGAACGGTAAGCTCAAAGGTCTCGTGTTGTTACCTTCTATGTTTTTATCAGAGGCTTGGCATTCAGATTGCAGTTATCGTTTTCTTTTCACGTTAGGATTAGGGTATGCCCGTGGCTACTGGATTATAACATAGTATGCCTACATAAATGCAAGTGTATAAAGACATAGACCCATGAACACTCACAATTGCGCATATGTACACCCGCAAAGGTCAGCATGTATTATATATCTTGAACTTTTACCATGTTGTTTACAAAATTGAAACTCAAAAGGCGCTGAACATGTAGGCTGATGATGGGGTATTGGTTTTATGCTCTTAACATTAAAAAATAAACAAGTGATCATTCTCCCTTAAAGCATCCAATTCTTCTACTTCTGAGCCATCCTCCATAAGAATTTTGTTTCCATGCTTGCCAAACTTCTTTTCTGCATCCATCAAATTTAGCAGCTTTGAAGTTCAATTGGTATGCTAACAATGAATGGATTCATGGATTAATTTACATGCGACAGTGTAAGTGAACGTGTTAGGCTCTTCATGGAACTCATGGACTGTCTAAGAATGATTTTTTTTGCTCCTTGATAACTCAAATTTATTCCAATTAGTGTTTAGAGAACTGTATTTGTGTTTCTTATTTAGTTTTGGCTCCTTGTGTCTTGGTATTGATTGTTAAAACTGATACCAGCATCCGAGGAAAGGTATGCATTTCAGTACACTATATACCTGCTATGTCGAATAGATTTTCTGTTGAGTCAGGCAAATTTATGAGTTTCCCCATTGTATCTCCTGTTGTTTCGTTTGGATGATGCCCATGGATTATCACTCTTTTGGGAAATGTGCTTGGCAATGGAGTAGAATTTTCTTGTATTCCTGAAAAAATTATGGGATCGATCTTTCAAATAACTAAAATAAATCTTAAATGTTTCATCAATTAAAGTGAACAAACCCCAACTCACCATCCACCAAACAAAAAAAAAAAGCACTAATGAGATGTAGGTACACCAATCTCTATTTGCTGCCCTTTTCCCAGTCTGGCCACCCTATTGAGTATGAGGACTACTAGTTTTTTACCTTCTACACTTGTTTCTCTTTGAGAATTTAGTGCCTCAGAACTTTGTAACCCCTCATTTGATGTTGCTTTCTGCAAGGATTAGATAATGAACATTATGTAGAGTATACACAGATAGTCATCAGAATTATTGTCAGAGACATTTTATATTGAACAATACAAGCTTGTATGCACTGTTTTGGGGAGATATACACAGCCCCGTCAACAAACTGCTGTAGCCTCTAGGTATGGGTTGATGCTGGCCTGTGCCAGCCATTCTTCTGACTGGTAACAGGCTTGCACATTTTACCAGAAATACGGTAACATTCGCTACAAATCCAATACTCCTTTTGGTGCGAGTTTGATGATGAATGTATGAGAGCCATTATTTGATAAATTACAAATCTGAATAGTGAACTAGAAAGGTCCCCTATGGTACCCACAATTTTAAAGAAATCTGAAATATAGATTCAAATGGTTATGGTATCTTGAATTACAACTGAAATGGACTGTACTCTTATATCATTGTTCTCTTATTCATAATTACAGCTTAATGATATAGGAAAATGCACTGTTCTCTTACATCATTTAAAAGTTATTTTAAAGTTCCAAGGTCAATTAATTTGTGCATACTTTAATACAAGCCTTGTGTTTACTGCCAGATAGGTTTATTAAGATATTACTATTAGTTGAGTATTTATTTACACTAGCTAAATTGGCTGAAGATAGAAATATACCTCCACAGCTGTGTCTTCCAGCAATTCCCTGAGAAAGGGTATTTCTTCTTGCATCTCTCGTTTCAAATCCTTTAGGTACTGAAATCAAAGAGTCAGCATAAATAGTTACCTCAGCTTCAGAGTAAATTGTAATTCTAATACACGTGCTAGTCCGTGCACAACTGATTATAGTTGGTCATGCAATGAGACAAACAAGTGTTTCAACCTGGATGAAGTTGGAGATAATTTTTTTTCCATCTTCGCTATGGGGCTGCGCCATTTGCTTGAGATGATGATGACTGAGCCGGATGACCTGGGAAAGCCTCCTGGTTCTCACTGTAAAAGGCTGTGGGATGTTGAATACAACCCCAATTTCCCCTGCCATGTCTGAAGATACTAGTTTTGACAAAACCTGTAGAAACTCTCATGAACATAGATTCTTAGGATATTGAAGAGCTGGTTATATGTTATAGGCATGGATTTCATTTGGGTTTCATTATCATTTCCCTAGAGATTGCTTACATTAGTTTGCCTATGTTATCCTATTTCTTTGAATTCAAGAAATTTGTAATACTAGAATAGATGAGGTGCAGAGATAACTGAAGAAGCAGTCTCTTTCTTTTCTTGTGGCCATAAACACTCTTATGGTAAAAAGAAAATCTGTGAAACACTTGTTGAAATTCCAGGTTATTGTCTGCAATGCACTTCTGTTCACCAGATTATTTCAATTTATCTCTGTGAAGGTGGCCACCGGATAGATTCTACATAGGTTCAGCATAGAAACATGCTGACTTGGTCGTATTTGCTTTCAGAAATGATTTGGTGAAAATATGTCATGGGATTGGTAGAAAAAAGGAGAGATTTCTTAATCGCCCGCTTCTGTCAAATTTCTGAATCTTGGTGTCTGGTGCATTGCAACATTGGAGGCCTTCGCTCAATATTATCGGGATTGGCTAGCTTATCTCAAGAAATACTCACTATCAAGTCGCTAGTATTCTCGGGATTCTCAAGACAAACATTTTTTAATTTGCTATAAGTAATAATATTTATTCTTAGCATTCTCGGTAGTAACATTTATTCTTATCCATCATCAACTATAAATAATAATATTTTCAAGGCGGAAGAATAAAATAAAAACTAAATCTATGGTTCTAGGATGTATAAGAAATTGAGATAAAAAATGATATTTGAATAGAAAAGAACATGTACTCGAAGTTATAAACATAAACAATTTAATATAAAAATATTTATGATTTTAAAACCTTGTGATTTTTTTAAATTCAAATAATTATTTAACGAAACCGAGGAAACCCTTTGAGAAAAAAATTAAAAAAAAAATGAAACTGATAAAGAAAACTAAACTTCTCTTCAAACTCTAAATTATTTACCAGTATGTCTTCGATGGAATAAAACAACGTGGTGTAGTATGGTAGAGTGGTGATAACTAGTTTTCTAAATAAACTTCTTATATATCACATCACATTTATCAAGTATACTTTTATTAAATAATAGAAAGCTACCCCTCAAAATAGATCAATAGGATTATTTTAACATTGATATTTATTTAAATCAAGGTTGTCAATTCTGTTTCGTTTCGCCTGGAATGGCTGAAATATTCCATACCAATTCAAAAAATAAAACAAAACGGAACAAATTTCATCTCATTTTAAATCTCGATCCGTTCCTTATTTTTCAACTAAATTCCGTCCAGAACGTTCCGGTTTCATTCTACATGTTCTGTTCCGCTCTTGAAAAGCCATTGAATCAAATTGAACCTTGTTCAATTTAATTAATTAAATCATCCAATTATAAAAAGCTCTTTTTCATTACTATTTTCAATAACAATGATATTAATAATAATATTGAAAATTATTATTACTATTTTCATTAACAATGATATTAATTTTTTAAAATTAGATTTATCACTAATATATATGGTTTATATTCATGTTGTTTTTTTCATGTTTATACTTTGTAGGAATTTGAGCAAAACAAGGGATGCTTTAGATTCCATTAGCCTTGATAACATTGACATAACTTTATATTTAAAATATTTGTGTTAAAACATTTTACTTTTATAATATTTTGATATTTTGTTTAAGTTGAATTACTTGAAGTTAAAGATCTATTTAATCTTGACTATTTAGAAATATTTTAAATTTTAAAATTATATTTGTTTGGCATTGTGTTTGTATTGTATAATTTATAATTAATATCTTGAATTTGAATTATATTTGTTGAATATATATATATATATATATATATATATATATATAAACAAGATACAACCGAAAACGGCACGTCGAAACACTCCGAAACTAAAATATTTTATTTCAATTGAAAAAATAAAATACTTACCGAAACGAAATTGATAATCTTGATTTAAATAGGATGGGTACACTCTTCAAATAGGATGGGTACACTCTTCGCCGATTGCACAGCTCCATAGAGGTCTTCTTCTGTGTAGAAATGTTCAATTCCTTTCTTGGAAGGGCTTTTGTTTTTAAACTTAAGAGCATCATCAGCAGTGTTAACTGCGTTGCTCAAATCGGTACAAGCTGACCAGATGGCAGTCCTCAGGCTGGCAAATTCCTTCTCTCTTAGATCTAGTTGGCTCTTAAGACGTCGCATTTCCTCGTCCTTCATAGCTAGCTCGTGCTCAAGACGTCGTATGTCCTCGTCCTTTGATCGTATCTGGTACTCAAAGCCATTTACTTCTCTTTCACCTACAGGTTTTTGATCCTGGAGGGAGTTTCTTTCTGCTGAAACTTCATTATTGTGATCTTCAACAACCTGGAATGAGCTATCCGTATAATTATTTGTGACCATCTATTTAGTAACAAAGTGGAAAATATGTATAATTTCGAGAGGGATATTTTACTGCACCTATGTATAATTTTGTAGCATTAATTCTGGTCTCATACATACATGTTAAATTAATAAGAAAAAAAAAAAGAGATTATTACCAACAGAGCATTATGTCACTGGGAAAAATCATTCAGGACTCAAATATTAGTGTTATATGCGTACAGTACATCTTGCAAGCTGGCGATCAAAAATGCTAAGAAGAAGGTTGATAGTTACCTTTATTTTTCGTAGCTTCTTTTTTATCCATCGAATCATCTTCTTCTTCTTCAATAATCTTTAACTGCAAAGATTAAACTTACGTACCTTATGGACTTCAATCCTCAAAGATTCTAAACGAAACCTACAAGTTTGTGCTTCACAAATTAATATTAGCAATGCTCCTCTTATACATGCGTGTGATGACCAATTCAAATGCCATCAAAGTCAACTGTTTACCAACATACACAATTCTAATTAAAAAATCTTCCTTTTCATTTCAATTTGAACAGTGTCACAACTCAAGATTTCAATTTATTACGTGAAGTTAAAGGAATAATTTCATATCACTCAAGTAAAAGACTTTTGATTATATTGTTTTTAATTGTTATAATTTAATTAGATAGAATGAAGTTGTGAGATTAAAACTTGTAATTATTTAATTATTGATTTCTTTCAATAAAGATTTTCGATCCATAATTCGCTTAGATTTCTATAATATTCAAAGCATATTGAAGTTAGGAGGGGCA
Source organism: Populus deltoides (assembly GCA_015852605.2). NCBI lineage: Eukaryota > Viridiplantae > Streptophyta > Magnoliopsida > Malpighiales > Salicaceae > Populus > Populus deltoides. The sequence goes on from CM027581.2 coordinate 1,523,041, forward strand.
ACCACTCGTCAGCACCTCCAAGTTGCCAATTAACTTCTCCGGTGGCAATTAAAAAATGGGAAAGGCCAAAGTGCTCTCTACTACTTCCGAGTTGCCGAGCAACTTCTGGGATGGCAATCAAAAAAAGGAAATGACAGAGAAATGCTCTCAAATTCATGAGTTAGGTTATAGCTAGTGTTCAGGGGACACAAATTTATGTTCAGGAAACACGGCAAGAGACACGGAGCATATTGAAGAAGAGTTTTACCTGCACCAGCTGCTCTATTGAAAAAATAATTTTGCATTATTAATTTTTGTTTTATTATATATATATATATATATATATATATATATATATATATATATATATAAACTAAAAATTAAAATTAGTATTAGAAAAAGCTTGTTTCAATAACTAAAAATAAATTTTGATAACAGAAAAATTAATTTCAAACACCAAAAAATATTGTTTGAAACCCAATTTTTTTTTTAAAAAAAAATAACAGTTTTGACCTGAAATGGCCTAAAACTTATTTTTTATCTCGATCGACATGGTTTGACTCGTATTGACCTGATAATCCTGATTTTGACCCAAAACAGCTCGAAGCTTATTTTTTACTCTGGTTGACATGATTTGACCCATAATGAAACGATGAGGTCAGTTTTGATCGAAAATGACAGTTTTTACCCGAAATGGCTGAAAACTTATTTTTTATCCTAGTCGACGTGGTTTGACCCGTATTGACTTGGTAAACTCGGTTTTGATAGGAAAAAAGGTGGTTGACATGAGAAAAATATATTTTTGAATTGTAATTTTTTTCTTAATTGTTTTGGATTTTTCCAAATAAAAATAAAATAACATATGAGAAAATTTTGGAGAACGCAAAATTGAGTTATTACATAGAAAATTAAACCACAAGATAATCAGTCCACCTAGAAAAATAATTTCTGATTATTTTGCTCACCCTCCGATGGCCAAGCTCCGATGAGGTCTTTTTCTGTAAACATATATTTAATACCTTCCTCCGGAGGATTTTTTATTCTAGATTTAAAAGCATTGTCAAGAGTGGTAACTGCGCTGTCCAGATTGGTACAGGCAGACTGAATGATATTCCTCAGCCTGGCATATTCCTCCTCTCTTATATCTACTTGGCTCTTAAGACGACGTCGCATTTCCTCATCCTTCATAGCTAGCTCGTTCTCTAGCACTCGTATTATCTTGTCTTTTGATTCTATGTAGTGCTCAAAGTGTTTTATTACTTCTTCACCTACAGAGTGTTGATCCTTGGGGGAAATCTTTATACCTAGCAAACCCTCGAGGCGCTGTATTTCCTTCTTACCATGAGTCACTTGGTTATCAAGGTATTTTTGTAGTTCTTGAACGTCGAAAGCTCTGTAGTTTTCAAGGCCACCTATTTTCCTGTTGGCTTGAGATAACTGGTCCTTGAGGGAATCCCTTTCCTCTAAAACTTGACGGTGCTCTTCATAAGAAACGGATTCAACGGCCTGCAAGAAGGATATCCGTATAATTACTTGTGACGATCTATTTAGTAATAAGGTGGAAAATATGTCCAAAATATCGACTACAATAATTTTCTTATAACCATAGAATTTATTTCCGCTACGCTAAAGGCACAAGTTTTATTTTTATTTTTATTTTTATTTGCACATTTGTATCATTTTGAAGTATATATTAACTGAAATGCAACAGTATGGTCTCCTACATGTTGGATTAATGAGGAAAGAACTAGAAATTATTACTAACATGGCACCTGGAAAAATCATTTAGGACCCAAAGAATAGTGTTATATTCAGACGATACATCTTGCAAGCTTGCGATCAAATATGCTAAGAACAAAGTTGATTGTTACCTTTTGTATCCATCGGATCATCTTCAACAGTAATCTTTAATTGCAGAGATTAAACCTACCACTGCCTTCGATGACTGCCTTGTGAACTTCAATCCTGTAAGATTCTACACGAAACTTGCAAATGTGTGCTTTATATATGTGTGTGTTATGACCAAGTCCAATGAACAGAGAGAATTTTGCCTTTTCCTTTTCGCTCTCGTCATTTTTTTTTTTTTTAAAAGAATTTCTATCCATGCGAGAGAAAAGGACTTTACATCATGAACTGAAATCAATCCAGCTGAAACAATATTCTCTGTAAATAAAGAGTAGTAAAGATTTTTTTTTTTTTTTATCTATGGACGTCCCAAATCATAATTTAAATGATATTTTTATAGAAAAAAATTGAAACCCAGTGACAAAATTTAGAAAAATGCAATTGTCTTATAATTGAAAAACTATAGCATATAAAAGGAAAAGCATATCGAATACCAGTAGCTTTTATTTTTAAAATTCACAAACACATTTATATTTATTTAAACTGCAGAAACTAATATTACTCTGCCTCTCCTGATTAACAATTGTCAGGGAAATTAATTAAACTTTAATACGCAAGAGATCAAGTGTACATATGAATCAAAGTCATCAACGTAAAGTCATCCGTCCAAAAAGATGTGACAATGCTTTATTTTCCAAACAGATGTGACAGCAGAAACTTCGAACAAACTATTATAGACTTTTGGGATTAATTTCTGGAATAATTATATATTTTTCACTGTTAATGACTTTTAACTGACATTAAAAATGGTTGGATTGAAAAAAAATACTCCATATTGTATAACCATTAACTAAATTAAAACTGGAATAGCGCAATTCACATAATTCCAAGCATTTAAGCAATAGCTCCTCAGAATCATATAGACTTGGGATGAAATTGTATGTTTTTTTTATTATTTTATTTGGAACCAAGCCAAAAATACTTGATATGTGTTGTGGACCAAATTGAGGTTTTCACTTGTGTGAAATACTAGGTTGCTCACCATTTGTCTACCGCACTGAGGCTGTCGGCTAGCTCCTCTTCGTTTTTCTTTCTCGACTTTCCTCGTTGTTTCTTGTCCCATTTATCTTGACTTCCCTTTGGGATTTAAAAGTTCTCTTTTCTTTCAAGATAGCGATAATCCTGCTGGTATACTTACAAAAGAAGTAACTACAGATTTCAATACAAACAGAACGCGTTTTTGCTGCCTCCAAATTAAAGGCTGGGGTCAGTAGAAAAGCTTTTTAATTGTCAGTTTCAATCCATTAGTTCTAAGAAATCTCTCCTCACAGCTTCCATTACGAAGTTTCTCTCTCTTTTTTGCATTGACTTGCTACGTTTATTCTACGTTATTAGTGACTCTTAGGAGTCTTTTCTTTTTTAATATTATTTCTTTTTTCATATGATATGGGATGCATGCATCATTGTAAAAGATAAATAAGATAATCTTAAGCTACTCGGTCTAAAAGAGAGCATTTTTCACAATAACAATCTTATTAATATATATTTGTAGAGATTTTTTCAGTTACAGTAATGATCAAACTAATTAATTTTATAGTATTGAAATATGATTCGGAATAAATTGTTGAATAATGAAGACAAAGCCCCACATTTGTGAGCAAAACCAGCTGGAAAGTGGAAGGCACCAAACTAGCAGAAAGTTGAACAAATCAGGGGCCACCAATATTGATCTAGAGAGGCAGCATGTGCCAAGGTCAAGAGGGGCTGCAACTTTCGGTGACTCACTTTGACAATTAAGGCAGAAAGTTGCAGGAGTAGAATGACCATTTGAAGCCAATAAATAGGCACATTGAGAGAGCCCTTTTAATAAGGGAGAGCCAAACACGAGAGAAATAAGAGAGTATAGAGAGAGGGAGCAGCTGCCTTGAGCAGCAACTCTTATATGGTGTGAAACTATCATAAAATTGTCAAATATAAATGGAAATACCAACAAAAAAAATACCATCAATAAATGACAGTGAAATTTACCAATGAAAAATGACATTATTGTTTCCATTAGTATTTATCAATATAAATTTTCTGTCAATGAATACCAAGAAAATTACAATTAAAAATCAATGAATGAAAACAATATATGACATATCAGTATTATAGACAGAATTACCGATAAAATATGATTGTCGCTAATATTTAACAATGAATCCGTTAGTATTTTTTTAGTTATAACCTGTCAGACAACCCCTCATATCCCCCTCCCTTGTTTTTTTTTTCTTTTTCTTTTTTATGTAGAAAATAGCCCCTCCCCCCTCATTTCATCACAAATCAAGCTTGATTATAAGGTTGGCCACCTCAACACCCAGTCTGTCTTGGTTCAATTTCTTTTGAACCACATCAAGTAAGTAAACCTATCTATTTTTTTGTTGTAATCCATTTTTTTATGTTAGTTTTTTAGCATTTTCATATAGTATATGCAATTTGTTTATGTGTTTATTTTTTAAAAAATTATAAAAATTTGTTGTACGATCTGTATATGTTAGGATTTGTTTGAGATTTTAAAAAATTGTATTTGTTTGTCATTTGATGAAATTGAGATTAATTTTGTAACTTAGGTCATTTATAATGAAATAAATAATGAGTTATTTAATGGGCACGTATGTTATCAATTTTATTGTTAAGTTGAAGATTTAGATAAATTTGGAGGAATTTGAATTTTTTGAACAAAATTGATAATCATTAAAGAGTATTATTAAAATAGATTGAATAATTTCGAATTCAACCAATGATATCTAATTAACTAGGTACCGATAATTTATTTATTTAACATTATTAATTAAAACATATTGGCATCAATGTTCTATATGGGTTTCATATAAGTAATGTATGATCATTCTCGGATGTATCAAGTTTTACCCGAAAGGTTGCGTAAGATAGATTATTGTAATGAAGTTGAGGGTTTTATTAATTATGCACTATTTAATCTAAGAATTATTAATTAAGGCAATATTAGATGTTCATGTAAAAGAAGTAAATATAAAAAGTTTATCGATCCAGATGTTGTTATGATATATCTTCTTTAAAAAGGGTTCATGAAAAAATACTTGTGTTGATTTGCAAATAGAGAACCATGTGTTCCTTACGAGACCATAGTAGAAAGGATGGTTGAGTAAACTTCTAATTCTAGCAATATACATGGAGCTGAAGATGATAATAATAATCGTTATAGGAGTATGGTTATGGATGCAATGAGAATGAATCAGGATTATGCAAGTGAATGTTCAATCATAGATGAAGAACCAAATGCAGATACAATCAGATTTTTTAAACTTTTAAAAGATTCTAACGAATTATTATGGAATGGGTACATAAATCACAATAAATTATCGGTTGTTTCATAAATTTTTATCATCAAGTTAAATAAAAGGCCGAATGAGATCAGTTATGATATAATTATCGAATGGATGAGAAGCATTTTACCTGAAGGGAATAGCTTGAAAAAAAAACTTATATGTTGTTAAATCTAAGATGAATAGTAGCAATGCTCTTCAAATGCTCTCAAAGCCACAACTGCTTGCTTTATAAACTTTCCTTTTCATTTTAATCCCCAAGAGATCAAGTGGACATATGCAATTATTAGGAAGCACATGCTTTAAGCTGTAGATACATATGTATATTTATTTAAATTGCAGGAAATAATATTATTCTTATTCTCCTGATAAACAATTGTTAGGGAAATTAATTAATCTAATTAAACTCTAATACCCAAGAGATTAAGTGGACACGTGCAACAGAGTCAACAACGGAAAGTCATTGGTCCAAAAAGACGTCCCTAATGGATGTTTAAAAAATTTTATTTTCCGAGCAGATGTGCCTACCGAATGTCGACAAACCGATACTGTGAGGTAATCTCTCAGAGTATTAATAATTGATGTTCAAAAAAATAATAATAATTGATGTTTAAAATATTGAAGGCAGTAGTTAGAAGAAGAAATGTTTTATTTATATGCATCGGTGTAATGTGCAAGATATATTTTTAAAATTGATGGATTTGAAAACTCACTATGTCAAGTATTAATCAATTCTAAATAAGTTGCAATAATTTAATAACCAGAAATCTTCCAAATGCAATTGGATTGAATTTCTTTCAATAAAGAGTTTTAATTCATAATTAATTTGATACATATTCCTTTATCTTGGACTTACCGAACTCCACCCTTAATGATTCCTAAGGTATGGTTTCGATGTATATAGTATAAGAAGAATGCTGATTTGTTGAAAGATTATTGTCCCCCAAATCCAACGATTGTAACTTCTTAGCTGATGATTTTGTAAAGACTTTTTTTTCGTGAAATTAGCAGCACTTGTTTCTTCTGTGAATTGGGCTTGATTTTGCTTGGGTCTACAATGGTATAATTAATAGGTGATATCTGCTGTACTATACAGTTGGTGATTGGTAATTCAGTATCCTTCCTCATCCTTTGGAATCACGAGGCGCGTCAAAATAATTTTTTTTTTTAATTTAATGTGTATGTTCGAACCAGTTTATATGCACCTCGACTAATCTCACGGATTCTAAAGTTAATGACCATGTAAGTCTACAGTGGTGATCATATGAGCAACCACAAGACTCGAATTGAGACTACAAAAAAAAAAAAAAACCTCTTGATCTCAAGTTTTTATCACTGGATCACCTGGATGGTTCAAAATAACTTTTTATCTATCCAGAAGTGCTCATGAATTTATCCATATGTACCTTACACGGCTACACCATTGACAAGGCAAGACCTGACATCAAGCAAGGCGCGTTGAAAAAACCAAGAAAGGGAGAAATCAAGTAAATAAATGATGCAGTAATTAAGTTCTAATCAATGGTATACAAATTTGTTGCCGCTTGAACATTGTCATACGTATAATCTAGTCTAAAATAAGCGGTCCTATCTTTTTTATCCAATCAATTTATCTAGTTTAATTTTTAAAAGATTTATAGGACTAATTTTATTAACAGTTAGCTTACCATAACCAACAAAGGTTAGGAAGACTTTCAAATTAGACTTTAAATTTGTTATTTTATTATTTTTCTATTTATTTTCGGCTTAATTTTGGATATTGTGTTTTGTTTTTTTTTTTTTAATTTAAGTTTTTGATTTTCTTTCTATGTAAACGTGGATTTAAACCTATATAAAGTGGTTGTATTTCGAGGAGACTATATAGAAAATCAATAATAAAATATGAATAGAGATTTGGTTATTGACACCATTTTCTTAAAATTTTGTCTTTGCTTCTCCGTTTTTTGTTTTTCACTTCGGTTTGAATTTGTCAGTAAATCTAAAACATTGGATTTGAGATTTTTATTTATTTATGAAACGATCGATAAGATTTACTAAAGTAAATTGAATGAAAAACTCCGAAAGTATAAAGGATTGAACAAGCCAAGATATCAACTCTCTAACTCTATCTCGACCTTGCCTAGCACAGGAATCAACAATTGAGCTCGGTCGCCTCTCTACTAGGATGAATGAAAGCAACCTGTTGCAGGTACATAATAGACACGGCGATGAAATTAAAAAGCTGCTGCCATTTTCTAGCTTAATCTTTACATTAAGATGTAATAAAGAGGATTCATTTTCTTTTACTTGGCACATTAATGTCTTTTTCGAAGAATACAATATATATAAACAAAAATATCAGAAATAATTCTTTCACATTATATATCCTTAGTATCCTATTAATTTTATATGAAAATATTTAAAACATAAAATATTCAGTCTTCCTTGACAAGAAATCTCTGATTATTTTGCTCACCTTTGACCCGATAGCTCAGCTCCTAAGAGATCTTTTTCTGTAAATAAATTTTCAATGCCTTAAAAGCATCCTCAACAGTGGTAACTGCGTTGCCCACATCGGTACAAGCAGACTGAATGGCAATCCTCAGCCTCGCAAATTCCTTCTCTTTAAGATCTAGTTGGCTCTTAAGATGTCGCATTTCCTCGTCCTTCAAAGCTAGCTCATGCTCAAGACGTCGTATTTCCTCGTCCTTTGATCGTATCTGGTTCTCAAAGCCATTTACTTCTTTTTCACCTATAGATTGTTGATCCTTCAGAGAATTTCTTTCCGCTGAAACGTCGTCGTCACCTTCATAAGAAACATAAGAAATACTTTGTTGTTCAAGTTCAACAACCTGAAAAGATGATATCCGTTTATAATTATTTGAGACGACCTATTTAGTAACAAAGTGGAGAATATGTATCAACTATAATAATTTTCTTATAACCATAAAATTCAATTCCGCTATACTAAAGGCAAATTTTATTTGCCTTGCAGTAATTTTTTTTTTGCCAAAAAAATCAACTATCACATGTGAGAAGGTATGACTAGGTGGGCTAAGCCTTAATTTTAAGCATGTCTCCGTGTCGTCAAGTTTAAAATGCGTTTAAAATGTAATTATAGTTATTTTTTAAAATATTTTTATTTTAAAATATATTAAAATAATTATTTTATTTTAAAAAAATTATTTTTCATATCCCTGTATCAAAATAATCTAAAAATATTAAAAATATATTAATTTAAAATTAAAAAAATAAAAATTTTTAAAATTTAAAACAGAATGCTATCCGCTTTATTAGGGAGGTCCTCCAGCATCTAACGCTAAGTGACGACCGCACATAAGGTTAGAGTTCTTATGTGTGTTTGGTATTGTGGTAGTGGTTGTGGTTTGAAAAAATTTGTTTTATAAAAAGTACTTTTAATTGAGGTTGATTTGAAAAAATAAGTATTTGGTTAAAACTGTAGTTAAAATTGAGGTTGAAAAAAATTAGTTTAATGTGTTTGGTTAAGAATGCTTTTGAAATTGAGGTTATAAATAATTTTAAAATATATATTAATATTGATGGTTTTAAATTTAAATATTGTAAAATTAATTACTCCTATTACATCATAAAACAAATAATACTATATATAAAATATTTTTTATTATTCTATTAAAAAATTTATAATTTTAATATGTATAAAATTCATCAGATAAGAATTATAGTTTTCATACGTGTAATAAAATTAGATAAAATATTATCGGGTATAAAATTAATATTACAGTGCGAGTAAATTTAATTCACTTTACACTAATTTTTCAAAAAAAATATTGTTAATATCATAGTGTGAGTGAATGTAATTTAATCTAAACTAATTTTTTAAAAAATATTAAAAAAATTTACACCCTAAAAAAAAAAAAAACTATTCACGTGAACAGTGTCATTCCTTGTAAACAGTGCAGTGAATTTCACAGTTTTTTGAGTGAACGGTGCAACTTTCTGCACTGTTCACAGGAGCAGTGTAATTAGCATATACTGTTCATGCTAATTGCACTGTTCAGTGCAGTGCAATTAGCATGCACAGCAAATATAAAGCAGCAAAATGCTGGTTTTTCTTTTCTGCATTACAAAAAAACATGTGGGGTCCACACACAGTAAATTGTATATTTTTTTTTGTTACTAAACAGCTACAGAACTGCGTTTTAATTAAAACGCAACCGCAGCCGCGTAAACAAACAAACACCTTAGGCAAAATGGTCTATAGGGCAGCTTGGGCATGAGGATCCCGAGCCAACTTTTAAGGAATTGGACTGAAATGAATCATTTGAAAGACCATGCTAGATGGATTAAAAAAACTTCTTGGGAAGGAATCCGATGCGTAATCCTTTCTAAGGCCAGACAACAGGAGTTCTTGGATCCATTGTGTAAAAGACCTCAGCTCGAAGTCTGGGTACAAGGACAGAGGGCCCTTTTTGTGCAGGCCCATAGGTTTTGGGTTGTTAAAAATAAAGGAAGAAAGATTATTGTTATTTCAGGTAACATCACTTGCAAACTATTGATTTTGTTGGCTAGAAATCTTTTGATTTTTCGAGATGAATTGCCCGATTAGAATTCAGTTTTTGAGTTAATTCTTCATTGTTTAGCTTTATGATTGAAGTCAGTCGAAAGAAACTTCACTTACATAGGATTAGATTTGCTAAGAGGATTAGAAAGTTTGCTAAGCTGATCTAATAAGTCCTGAATTGTTTATATATATATTACCTTTAATAATTTAGAAAAATTGCAAGCTGTTGATCAAATAAGCTAAGAATAAAGTTGATAGTTACCTTTATATTTCCTCGCTTCCTTTTTTAACCATCGAATCATCCTCTTTAATAATCTTTAACCGCAAAGATCGAACCAACCACTACGTTCGATGACAACAACCTTATAGACTTCAATCCTCAAAAATTCTACACAAAACAAAGATCCTTCAAGCGTAATTTAAAACCACTTTGAAAAATTAATCATTTCGTTTCTATATGCTAAAGAAAAAGGAGAGAGACTTGATTCTAACAAGCGCAAGGAGTATACATGGTACGTAGTTTAAAACAATTCATGAGGTGATCAAATACAATAAGACACACCTCATAATGAAGCAAAAAACAGTAATATTTTTAAAATTTTAAGTTTTGATTGAAATTGAACAATCCATTGCGGGAAAAATCGCAACAGCTAATTAAATGCATGTAAGGCCCTGCAGATTCTTATAAACAATAGAATTCATCACAAAAAAAAAAAAAAAAAACACTCACCTAACAAGGGGATCAGAGGTGTTCTTGATCGATCATGCCAGGGTACGTAACAATCAAGAACCACAAAAACATATATCTAGTTTCAGCAAATCGGAGACGATATTCTCATGGGCTTCAAAGAAATGTGTTTGAAGTAACATGTAAGGCTAATCAGGTAACAAATCTGTAGCGGAACTCATGCATCGACATATATAAAATTCCCAGAGCATGGGACGTTACCTCCTTCTCGGGAGCCATCCTTAAAGAAACTCTCGGGGGGGGATGGATGGAGTTGAGACAAAATGGGGCTGATTTGCCGATGGAAAATTGAGTTTCTAGGTAACTTTGTGAGACATGGTCTAAGAACAAAACATGTAAGAGACAAAATTATTAGTCTGTAAGAGAAGGTGACCCTTCTAGTTTGTTTCTTATTCTTTTTTAATTGATTCAATCTTTATTGTTTATTATTTAAATCATTTTCATGTAATCAAAATACTACTAAGTTTGAATTCGACACTAGCTATCTGTGATGGACATTGACAGACAAATGGAATATTGATAAAACTGAAATAGGGGCTGCTATTAAAATATGAAAAAGAAGGGGGTCTAAAAGGGTTTAGAAGTAAGAGTTGAGGGGCTAATGTAAGTTACTGTTAATTCAATCAATGTCGTCCTTTAACTTCTCAAGAAATTTCATTTGCATCTGAAAATGTTGACCTGTCCTGAGAGGGAGAAACATGGTAGTTCAATGGATGTCATGGCGGCAGGACCAGCGGTTTCGTGGCGGAAATAAAAGGAAAAAAAAAATTAGGTTATAGGTTTGAATTTTCGGAACGTGTTAAGAGAATTGACAAGGACAAATAAAATTTAATTCACAGAAAATTAACCTACAATACAACACCCATTAACTACTATCGCTTATAAGCCCGTAATTATTTAACTATTTACTATGCTGGGTAACATCGAAATTACAAATTGTTATCCTAAAAAAGGAGCTTAAGAAAGATTGAATACAAATTGTTAACACACAAATTTGTTTTTCCTCATCTTTTTTTATGGATATGTTATCAAGAATATATGACAATTAATAAAATTGTTTTTAAATACTCATTAAACCTTTTAGAGTGGAATTTGACATTGTAAGAATATATGGTTATTAAATAAGATTTAGGAAATTTTTTTTTAAAAAAAACTTAAACAGAAAGAGAGAGATTTATGCAGTCAAAAAATATATATATATATATATATATCAAAATTAATATTTTGACTTGTAAAATATCTATTTCATAAGTTAATTTAATGATTATGAGAAATAAGATGAGATGCTAATTAACCAATTATAAAATTGGATGAACTGCAAAAAATAACTTGGGAATTATATTAACGTTAACCTGAAAGACTTTCATAAATAATGTATGAAAATTAATATTTCAACTTAACAAATATATCTATTTGACTATTTAAATAATCTTGATAAAAATAAGATGCCAACGATCCAATAATAATAATAATCAATAACTCTCTAATTTAATGGAAGTGAGCTCCCTGTACTTATAAGAAATCATGGGTTTAAATCTGGGTATAGCTCAACTTTTCAGATTATAAATTTATTTTTTAAAAATTATCAGTTTGAATCTCACAAACTTCAGATCATTGGAGGCTTGCATGGTCGTTAATTTCAGGAATCATGGAATTAGTTGAGGTGCACACAAACTAATCAGAACACCCACATTAATCCAAAAAAAAAATTCATGGTTCAAACTTCAAATCCTTTATTTAAAATATATATAAGAGCTTAAAAAACACCTCGTTACTAGAAAAAGGCCAAAGTTGCTCTCATTTTTAAAACTAATGTGTGACTGTCTAATAATTGATTATGAGCTACAAGGTCTTATATATGAAAAAGAAAAAATAATTATCCATTAATTTATTGGATGAACCATGAAAATAACTTGGTAATTCGTATCCGAAGAATTTTCAGTTTCACAATTATGTTTAGGACATTACTGCTCCAACAAGGTCCCAGTTTCCCCGCCATGAATAGGGCGGATTGCGTTCGGCAAATTGCGCAGTTGCATATGCATTTTCTAAATTGTAAAACATAAAATCCGTGATACTGTCGTTTAGCCATGGGTTTTCCTGCTGTCTCAGTTCTTTAGCAGCTTCGAGTGCAAATTTTAAATCAGAACATATAGTTTTCATGGCCTTCTGATGCCTCCGAATTTCCTCATCTTTCTCATAGAGCTGGTGTTTTAGAAGTTTGATTTCCTCATCTTTTTCTGAAGTTTTCATGGCCTTCAGATGCCTCTGAATTTCCTCATCTCTTAAAGCTTTCATGACCTTCTGATAACTCCGAATTCCCTCATTTTTTGAAGTTTCACCGTCCACAAGGCTACTCATTTCGCTCTCGTCCACAAGGCTACTCATTTCGCTCTCGCCTCCAACCAACAAATCCTCAATTGGATTCCTTTCTATTGAAACTTTACTGCGCTCTTCACAAGAACCATCAGACCTGTTTTGCCGTGCCACAACCTAGCTAGACGGACAGTAACAGCAAATCTAGTGACATAATGGAAAAATGTATGTAATCTAGGACTCAAAAGATTAAAAGATTAGTGTTATATTCAGACAATATATCTTGCAAGCTATATAACGATCAAATATGCTAAGAACAAAGTCGATAGTTATCTTTATATTTCCTGGCTTCTTTTTTATGCATCGAATAATCTTCTTCAATAATCTTTAATTGCAAAGATTGAAACAACCACTACATTCGATGACTACCTTATGGACTTAAACCCTCGAAGATTCTACACGAAACTTACAAGTTTGTACTTTATAAAATATTAGTAATGCTCTTCTTATATAAGCGTGTGTATGACCAAGTCAAATGCTCTCCTTCCTACAACTATATTTTTTCTTAAAAAACTTTAATTTAATTTGAACTTCATATATATATATTGAATCCAATATAATATATACATATATCAATATTAATAGAATACATACATATATATTTATGCTTCAAATATATATCACTATTTTATTTTTTGTTAAATAATAAATAATAATTATAAAATAAATATTTATATAAATATATAAACTCAATCCACAAAGAATATACATCTAAATGGAAAGAAACGTAACTGTCTTGTTATTGAGAAATTATAGCATATAAAAGGAAAAGCATATTGAATAATACTAGTTCTTATTTAAAAAAAAAAAAAATCACACACATATGTATATTTATTTACATGAAGTGTAGTTGTTGTTAATTTTTAAAGTATATTTTATTTGAAAATATAATAAAATAATATTTTTTTATTTTTTTATTTTTTTTAATATCAACACATCAAAATGATATGAAAATATTAAAAATATTAATTTGAAGTAAATAAAAAATAAAAAAAAATTAATTTTTTTTATAAATACTTTTAAAACATAAAAATAAATATTTCCTTCATCTTAGGTATTATATAACTACAAGTTAAGGCGCTGTATTTCTTTATCTCTGGCATCATCTTTTTCCTTCTTGCCATCAGACACTAGGTAATTGCGGAATTTTATTTTCTTCACAGGGGTAAGAATTCTTCTTCTCTTCTTCTCCTTATTTTTGGAATTATACACGAGTAAACAGAAGTTCAATAGAAGATTAGTTATTACCACCAGGGCACTTATGGCACCCGGAAAAATCTTTTAGGACTCAGAGATTAGTGTTATATCCAGACCATACATCTTGCAAGCTAGCGATCAAAAATGCTAAGAAGAAAGTTGATAGTTACCTTTGTTTTTCGTAGCTTCTTTTTTATCCATCGAATCATCTTCTTCTTCAATAATCTTTAATTGCAAAGATTGAACGATTCACTAACTGCGCTGCGACGACTACTTTATGGACTCCAATTGCTTGACCGCTTTTTATGATCGGCTTGTTTTAACTCGCAAGTGCACGAGTGTGCGATGTAGCAATTAACTCGGTAAGATCGAGGTCATATCCACAGAGAGCTAGATCTGGAAATTAAGCTAGGTAACAAAAGAAACTCAAGAGAAATTAAATTAACAATAACTTGGTTGAAAATGATTGATGGATTTGTTTTCAAAGATGAAAAGGTGTAAATAGATTTTAAATGACAAGAAAAAGTAAGTCTTGGTCCAAATCAATTTTAATGGTGATGTATTGGTGATTCCTTCAACATATATAAGATTACTCAACCTAATATCAACGATGGTGATATTAGATCGGAAGATATTACAATGAAGTTTAAAAAAGATAAAAATTGATTATTGCTTAAGAATGAACAAGTACTTTCATATTAAGTAAGACATTGAATCAAGCAATCTCTATACCAAAACTAAGGTTTGTGCATAAAAATTCAAGATTATAACATTACCTAAATGATTTCTAAAATTTCCTTGCAATAATCAAACATTCATGAAGAAAATAAGAGGATAAACATTAAGATTCATTCATATCTTAAAGAACTCACCTCAATCACCATCATCCTTGATTTGGATCCAAGAAGGAGATTAGCCAACCATGATTATATGTAATAACACTTTAATAAATATGAAATAACTTAAATCAAACTGAAATAATAAGTTTTACAATCTAAAGAACCGAAATCTATAAAGAAGAACACAACACAATTGCAGAAAAAATTCGGACACAAATCTGACTCTAACTTTGGACAGCAATTCGACCCTCTTAGAAGCCTCCTTTGAAGATGGCTATTAGAGACATATTTATAGGCCATTCTGTTAGCTTTCCAGATCATTAAAGAACAGCTCATTTGGACATCTGAGTCAAAACTTATGGACAAAACACCGAAAGGTGTTCTGGAAAATCAAATCAGGCCAGCTTGGAGAACACTTTGGTGCACGTTTTTCTTCCTCCTTTGTGAGCTGTCTCTTTCTTCTTTTTTGACCCAAAATAATGTGACAATGTCCCCTCCAGCTTTCCATCCATGTGCTTGCCCTCTTGGATCAATGAATTATCCAAAATAAATCAAATGTTATTTGTTGTGTGGACATGTAAGATCATGGATTGTGCTTGGGCTGATTTGGAGGCTGATTTGGGGCTGATTTGGGGCTGATTTGGGGCTGAATTTAAGCATCAAATAAGGATACAAATGTACCTATTATTTGGGCTAAGATTGACATTAAAACCTTAAGTGTTTGATGGTTGAAGTTTGCACACAACATAAGGCAAGTTTGGGCTTGAAATAGATCATATGATATTCTTTTCTAGAATTGGAATAGAATTGATTTTTGGGGCAAATTTGGAGCACTTATTTGAACTAAGATTTTCTTCAATCTTCAACTAAATTTCTCTTCAATTCTTCGTTCGAATTCGACGTTGAATTTTCTGAAATAATTCATTTAAGCTCCAAAAACCTATCGAAACATTAAAAGAAACTTCATTACTAAAATAGCACATCAATTATTATAAAAAACCCAAATAAAAACAATAAATACATATGTAAAATAAGAGACTTAATGATACTTATGATGAACAATCACACCCCCCAACTTAGATTTTGCTAGTCCTCAAGCAAAACAAAACATAAAACCTTTGAAATAAAAAGAACAATAATAACATAATTAGGCTCGACTCATCACACTTAAAGGACCTATCATGCAAACATTGGTATCTTTAACTTAGAGTACACAATAACAAATAAAGAAAAATAAGCATACTCACATTCTCTAAATCAAACATCCATACAAAATTCCAAATTCAATCGTATTTATCATGAAACCAACATAATTGATTCACGCGAAAACTCAACTTGTAATCTTCCCTTCTCACTACTACAAACAAGGTAGCAAACTAGAGAAATATCTATATTTTTTTTTCTTTTCTTCTTTTTTTTTTGATGATATTATTTATTCTTTTTCTTTAAGTGGTCACTTCCCTTTTGACGCGAATACAAACATTTGTGATGAATGCACCCGGTTACTCACAAAGTCACAAACTTAAAGTGCTTTGCATACTCATATTTTAAGCTGCCGTTTGACGTAAAGATAAACATTTGTGATGAATACCCCTAGTTACTGAGCAACTCAAAACATTGGAGTAGATAGAACTTTGTACACATTTGTGTAATAATGATTACTCTATTTACTTAAACCTTGTTTAGGACTAGATCAAAAGGGATGATCACAAGTAAAGCATCACACTCATCTTTCATGCATAATCACACAACTCACACAACTTTTACAAGGAAAGATGTACTTCAATAATCTTAAGAAAAAAGTATGCTATATCTTGCTTTATAAGATATTATCTATCCCAAATTAAAGCATGCAATGTTCAACACAATAATGAATCCAAAAATGTAATGTTGATCCTAAACAAGTCTCATTCACATACGAATGCAAGTTTTTTTTTTTTTTTAACAAGCATGGTTATCTCAAGCATTCAACATAATCAAATATCTAAAATTAAGTTTTTCATTATCCTCAATGTGAAAAAGAAAGAGAATAAAAGTATAAAGATTAGAAAACTGTTACTCCCCTTTTGTTCTCAAGGATGAATGTCTGATTGAATTGGACATGAGCTGATTTCTTGCTTGATTTTTTTTTACCTGCATATCACAACTAAAAGAAAACATTGATGTTTTTTTTTTTTTTTTTGAAAATAAAGAACCTCACACCCCCAACTTAAAATAATGCATTGTCTCTAATGCATGAACAAGAAAATATAAGAGATGGAAGAACAAAAAATAAATAAATAAATAAAAATGAAATAAAAATAAAAATAAAAATAAAAACTCATTACTTCTGATACTACAATGGTATTGGATCTTCAAGATCCAATGTCTCAACTTCAGCCGCAAGCTTTTCAAGATAAGGTTTCAATCGATGACCATTTACTTTGAAAACATTTCCATTCTTAGGATTTTCTACCTCAAATGCACCATGCTCGAGAGACCGGATTTAATCACAAATGGACCAATCCATTTTGTCCTCAACTTCCCAGGAAAGAGATGTAATCGTGAATTATACAAGAGAACCTTTTGACCAACATGAAAGGATTTTCTAAAAATATGTTTATCATGCAAAGCTTTCATCTTATGTTTTGAAATTTTTGCATTTTCAAATGCATCATTTCTCAACTCCTCTAATTCATCCAATTGAAGCTTTCTATTTTTGCCAACCTCATTTTCATTGTCATTGAATTGCCGGATGGCCCAATATGCACGGTGCTCAATCTCAAGGGGAGATGACAAGGCTTTCCATAAACTAGCCTATAAGGAGACATTCCTAAAGAGGTCTTATAAGCAGTGCGATATGCCCACAAAGCATCAACTAGTCGTAGGGACCAATCTTTACGGTTTGGATTGACTGTTTTCTCTAGAATGTTCTTGATCTCCCTATTTGCCAACTCAGCTTGGCCACTAGTCTGTGGGTGATAGGGGGTACTGACCTTGTGAATTACACCATATTTTCTCATCAAAATCCCACCGGGCTTGTTACAAAAATGTTTTCCCCCATCACTAATCATAGCCCGGGGCATGCCAAAACGAGAGAAAATGTTTTCTTTCAAGAATTTGACCACAACTCGATGGTCATTAGTTCGAGATGCAATAGCCTCCACCCATTTAGACACATAATCAATGTCTACAAGGATGAATTGGTAACCAAATGAACTTGGAAAAGGTCCCATGAAATCAATCCCCAACAATCAAATATTTCCAAAACAAAAATGGGGTTTAGGGGGCATCATATTACGCCTAGTGAGGTTACCTAGTCGTTGGCATCGGTCACATGCAACACAGAAGGCATGGACATCTTTGAACATGGTGGGCCAATAAAAACCACACCTGCAAGATCTTGGCGGTGGTTTTCTTGGAAGAGAAATGCCCACCACAGGCTAATGCATGACAAAAATTAATTACACTTGGAATTTCATGATCGGGGATGCACCGCCTAACAATTTGGTAGGCGGATTTAAATAGGTAGGGGTCATCCCAAAAAAAGGTACGCACATTGCGCAAGAATTTTTGTTTGTCAAGTTTAGACCAATGAGAAGGAATCTGACTTGTGGCTAGGTAATTTGCTATGTCAGCATACCATGGAGAGCCGGTGTAGGAAAGCGGTACTGCACAAAATAAATTTTCATCAAAGAAAGAATTCATTTATTGGAGATTCATCAATTATGGTCTCATAGCTTGAAAGACGAGACAAATGATCGCCACTACATTCTCTACTCCCTTTTTATCTCGAATTTCAAGGTTAAACTCTTGGAGTAGAAGGATCCATCGAATCAAACGTGGCTTGGCATCTTGTTTTGTGAGCAAGTATTTCAATGCTTTGCATGATCAGTGAAAACAATAACAAGAGATCCAACCAAATAAGACCTAAACTTGTCTAATGCAAAGACCACGACTAAAAGTTCTTTTTCGGTTGTAGTGTAATTCAATTGAGCATCATTCAAAGTCTTGCTAGCATAATAAATGACATGAGGCTTCTTATCTTTTCTTTGCCCTAAAACAGCCCCTACCGCGCAAAATCACTAGCATCACACATCGGTTCAAATGGTAAAGACCAATCGGGAGCTTGCATGATTGGTGCAAGTGGTCAACAACCCTTTAAGCTTTTCAAAAGCTCTTGGACATTTTGATGTCCAATCAAATTGAACATCTTGTGACAACAAGTTACACAATGGTTTGGCAATGGTACTAAAAGAATGAATGAATCTTCGGTAAAAACCAGCGTGTCCTAAAAAGGATCTCACATCTTTCACAGTCTGAGGGGTAGGTAATTTTTGAATGACTTCAACCTTTGACTTATCTACCTCTATCCCTTTTGAAGAGACAATGTGACCTAAAACAATGCCATGTGTCACCATAAAATGACACTTCTCCCAATTGAGTACAAGATTGCTCTCCTCACACCTTTCAAGAACTTTTTCTAAATGCATTAGACACAACTCATAAGAATCCCCATAAACTGAAAAATCATCCATGAAAACTTCCAAAAAATTTTCCACCATGTCACTAAAGATACTCATCATACACCTTTGAAAAGTGGCTGGTGCATTACACAAGCCAAAAGGCATTCTTCTGTAAGCATAGGTACCAAAAGGACAAGTGAAAGTGGTTTTTTCTTGGTCTTCTAAAGAAATCTCAATTTGGTTGTAACCTGAGTATCCATCAAGAAAACAATAAAAAGCTCTTTCGGCTACTCTTTCAAGCACTTGGTCTAAAAATGGAAGTGGAAAATGGTCCTTCCTAGTCACCATGTTCAACTTACGATAATCAATGCACATACGCCATCCAGTTTGGATTCTAGTTGGTACTAGCTCATTATTTTCATTCTTCACTACCATAAACTCCAGATTTTTTTGGGACAACTTGGGTTGGACTAACCCATTTTGAGTTTGCAATGGGGTAAATGATACCTGCATCAAGTAGCTTAAGCACTTCACCTCTCACTACTTCCTTCATGTTTGGGTTCAATCGTCTTTGCATTTGCCTCACTGATTTAGCCTCTTCTTCAAGATAGATTCTATGTGTACATAGAAGAGGGCTAATTCCTTTCAAGTCAGTAATAGTCCACCCAATTGCTTTCTTGTGTTTTCTCACCACTCTCAAAAGTTCTTGTTCCTGCTCTATGCTAAGTTTTGATGAAATCACAATAGGATATGATTCATCTTCCCCTAGAAATGCATACTTAAGATCACTCGGTAAAGGCTTCCTTTCTGGTTTATAAGGTTGGACAAGAGATGCCTCAACTTTCACTTGAGGTGAAATCAAAGGCTCAAACGATGGGGTCCATTGACCTATTGACATAATAGGCATTGGATCTAGATAAGTCTCAAGTTCTCTTACTTCCTCATCAACACATTCCAAAGAACAAAATCTTTCATCATGAATTAAAGTTTTCTCCAATGGATCCTTGATCCACTCTCTCTCAAAGTGTTCTTGACAAACTGTTTGGATCAAATCCACCTCTCTAATGTCCTCATGTTCACCAATTTGTTTGGAGACATTGAATATGTTCATCTCCACAGTCATATTCCCAAAAGACAATTTCATCACCCCATTCCTACAGTTGATTAAAGCATTGGATGTAGCTAGGAAAGGTCTACCTAAGATGACTGGGATGGGAGCATTAGAACCTTGAATTGGTGCGGTGTCTAGCACTACAAAATCAACGAGGAAAGTAGAATTTATCTACTTGGACCAACACATCCTCAACAATACCCACGGGAATCTTGATTGACCTATCGCCTAATTGAAGGGTGATTCGAGTAGGCTTGATTTCTCCTAGACCTAAGCGTTCGGAAACAGGTGTAGGGTATCAAATTCACACTTGCTCCTAAATCCAACAAAGCTTGGTCTATCTTATGATTTCCAATAATGCATGAAATGGTAGGACAACCGGGATCTTTGTATTTGGGAGGGGTCTTAAAGCTGGATGATGGCACTAGCATGTTCGTTAGAAAGGCTCTTTCTTTCACATTCAATCTCCTTTTGATGTGCATAAGTCCTTGAGGAACTTTGCATAAGATGGGACTTGTTTAATTGCATCAAGGAGTGGAATGTTGACTTTCACTTGTTTGAACAATTCATAGATTTCCGAGTTCATAAGATCATGTTTAGGTTTCCCTAACCTTTGTGGAAATGGTGCTCTAGGAACAAATTCTAAATCACTCACTTTGACTCCAATTTTTCTTGAATCATCTCCTTTCTTACTCATCTCTTTCTCATTTATCTCACCTTCTTTGTCACTCAAGCTCTCATTTGTCACTTGTGTTTTGATTTCCTCTTCACTTTCCTTAGATTTCTCCTCCACAATACCTCTAGGAATCTCAAAACCTATAGCTTTGTCAACAATCTTTCCACTTCTAAGGGTTGTGATGGCTTGAACTTGTTCATGGTTTGAAGGTTCACTAGATGAGGATTCACTCAGTGTACCCGACCTCTAGGATTTGGCATTGGTTGAGCTGGGATCTTTCCCTTCTCTTGAATGCTTAGTGATTGAGTCAACTTGGTTAGTTGACTTCGAATGTCATCTAAGGTCCTATTGGTCTGGTCTTGAAATTTGTAAGCTTGGTTGTTGATTCCTCCTTGTGTTTGCATGAATTGTTGAAGAGTATCCTCAGGGATCTCTTATGAGGTGGTTGGTATGTGTTATGTGTGGGAGCATGAAATGGTTGGGGTGGAGGTTGAAATGTTTGAGGTACTAAAGAGCCCTCATTTCTCCATCCAAAATTTGGGTGGTTCCTCCATCCAGGATTG
Source organism: Populus deltoides (assembly GCA_015852605.2). Taxonomy (NCBI): domain Eukaryota; kingdom Viridiplantae; phylum Streptophyta; class Magnoliopsida; order Malpighiales; family Salicaceae; genus Populus; species Populus deltoides. Next base: position 1,544,686 of record CM027581.2, read on the forward strand.
TAGGTCTCGGAGTAGGGATTGCCTACTTGGTTTGAAAATGGCTTTCTAACATTACTTGAATCGGAAGTTTGGCCATATAGCACTTCCTTGAAGGCTGGAATGGTAGGACACTCGGTTGTCCTATGCCCTTTGCTCTCACAAACAACACAACTTTCCTCTTGTTGTTCACTCATGACATGCACTTTTTTAATTTCAAGAGACTCTACTTTTCTAGCCAATGAGGCTAATCTAGCATTAAGGTCATCGGTCTCTTTCAATTGGAACTTCCCACTTGAATGAGAAATGGTGTTTCTAGACTCAACATGAAGTGGGAGAGAAGTCTCCCATTGCTTTGTATTTTCAGCCAATTGATCAAAGAAATCAAAGGCTTCACTTGGTTCTTTGTCATAAAACTCACCATTACACATGGTTGACACTAGCTTTTTAAAATCTGCAAAGAAGAGAGTCATAGAAGAAACTCACTAACCTCCACATCTCAAAACCATGGTGGGGGCATGCATTTAACAAGTCTTTGAACCTTTCCCAAGCTTGGTGAAATGACTCATTTGGACTACAAGAAAAATTCATCATTTGACATTGTAAAAGGTGCCAGTCCTATGAGTGGGGAAGTATTTTTTCAAAAATTCAGCTTGCATTTCTCTCCATGTACCTATAGACCTAGGACGCAAAGAGTTTAGCCAAAGCTTGGCTTTATCCTTTAGAGAGAATGGGAACAATTTAAGCCGAATAGTTTCCTCGGTGCATGTTCTATCAATAAAAGTATTACATACCTTTTCAAAGTCCTTAATATGTATGTATGGATTTTCAGAATCCATACCGTGAAATGTGGGAAGAAGTTGAATCATGCCCGGTTTCAAATTGAAAGCTTGTTGGTTAAGAGGCAAGATAATACACGAAGGTGTACTTTGTCTAGCCGGGTGAAGATACTCCCTAAGAGTTCGAAAATTAGGTTGATCATTGAATTGTGGAGGGCCATTACCTTGAACACTCCCTTCACCCTCTACATCTTCAACATTAGCCATGATGAAAAATAATATAACAATTATATGAATATGAAAGGAAAGCAAAGAAGAAAAAAAAATTGCAAATAAAAGTAAATGAAACGTAAAAGATAAAGTAATAGCTCAAAAATAAAAATACAGCAAATTAAGAAATTCACTCTCCAACTAATAAGCAATATTAACAACAATAAACATTAAAAGATAATTATAACAAGCATGAAAAAAAAGGCGGTAATACCGCCAAGCACTTCAAACAATAAATATAAGAAAAATAATAACAACAAAACAACAAAAGAAAATAAAATAAACAAAAAGTGTAATCCGGCCAAGCACTTCAAACAATAAATATAAGAAAAATAATAACAACAAAATAAAATAGAATAAACAAGAGGCGGTAAAACCAGCCTTATAATATAAACAATAAATATTAGAAACTAATTAGAATAGACAATAAAAGAAAAATGGTTGAACCAACCAAAATCCAATAATTAATAGTCCAGTCCACAGTCCAATATCCAAAAAAGTTGAGGAAATTTTTTTTTTTAGGCAGTAAAACCAGCCATTTGATTTTTTATTTATATGTATTTTTTTTTTGTTTTCCAATAATCAAATATAAATTTGTTACCTTTGCTTGCTAGCTCCCCGGCAACGGCGCCAAAATTGCTTGACCGCTTTTTATGATCGGCTTGTTTTAACTCGCAAGTGCACGAGTGTGCGATGTAGCAATTAACTCGGTAAGATCGAGGTCATATCCACAGAGAGCTAGATCTGGAAATTAAGCTAGGTAACAAAAAGAAACTCAAGAGAAATTAAATTAACAATAACTTGGTTGAAAATGATTGATGGATTTGTTTTCAAAGATGAAAAGGTGTAAATAGATTTTAAATGACAAGAAAAAGTAAGTCTTGGTCCAAATCAATTTTAATGGTGATGTATTGGTGATTCCTTCAACATATATAAGATTACTCAACCTAATATCAACGATGGTGATATTAGATCGGAAGATATTACAATGAAGTTTAAAAAGATAAAAATTGATTATTGCTTAAGAATGAACAAGTACTTTCATATTAAGTAAGACATTGAATCAAGCAATCTCTATACCAAAACTAAGGTTTGTGCATAAAAATTCAAGATTATAACATTACCTAAATGATTTCTAAAATTTCCTTGCAATAATCAAACATTCATGAAGAAAATAAGAGGATAAACATTAAGATTCATTCATATCTTAAAGAACTCACCTCAATCACCATCATCCTTGATTTGGATCCAAGAAGGAGATTAGCCAACCATGATTATATGTAATAACACTTTAATAAATATGAAATAACTTAAATCAAACTGAAATAATAAGTTTTACAATCTAAAGAACCGAAATCTATAAAGAAGAACACAACACAATTGCAGAAAAAATTCGGACACAAATCTGACTCTAACTTTGGACAGCAATTCGACCCTCTTAGAAGCCTCCTTTGAAGATGGCTATTAGAGACATATTTATAGGCCATTCTATTAGCTTTCCAGATCATTAAAGAACAGCTCATTTGGACATCTGAGTCAAAACTTATGGACAAAACACCGAAAGGTGTTCTGGAAAATCAAATCAGGCCAGCTTGGAGAACACTTTGGTGCACGTTTTTCTTCCTCCTTTGTGAGCTGTCTCTTTCTTCTTTTTGACCCAAAATAATGTGACAATGTCCCCTCCAGCTTTCCATCCATGTGCTTGCCCTCTTGGATCAATGAATTATCCAAAATAAATCAAATGTTATTTGTTGTGTGGACATGTAAGATCATGGATTGTGCTTGGGCTGATTTGGAGGCTGATTTGAGGCTGATTTGGGGCTGATTTGGGGCTGAATTTAAGCATCAAATAAGGATACAAATGTACCTATTATTTGGGCTAAGATTGACATTAAAACCTTAAGTGTTTGATGGTTGAAGTTTGCACACAACATAAGGCAAGTTTGGGCTTGAAATAGATCATATGATATTCTTTTCTAGAATTGGAATAGAATTGATTTTTGGGGCAAATTTGGAGCACTTATTTGAACTAAGATTTTCTTCAATCTTCAACTAAATTTCTCTTCAATTCTTCGTTCCGAATTCCGACGTTGAATTTTCTGAAATAATTCATTTAAGCTCCAAAAACCTATCGAAACATTAAAAGAAACTTCATTACTAAAAAGCACATCAATTATTATAAAAAACCCAAATAAAAACAATAAATATATATGTAAAATAAGAGACTTAATGATACTTATGATGAACAATCACCAATCCTCAAAGATTGTACGCCAGACTTGCAAGTCTGTGGTCTGCAAGTATTAGCAATGGCAGCAGCTCTTGTTATATATGCGTGTGTGCTGTGACCGAGTCAAATGCTATCATAGCCACAACTGTTTGATAATATACGCAATTCTTTTTTATTTCAATTAAAAGGAGAGAATAGTAAACACTGTCAACGTTACATATGGATGAGGTCACAAATCATATTATGAATGATATTTTTATAGAAAAAAATTGAAAGGAATATATATTGTTGAAAAACTATAGCGTGTATAAAAGGAAAAGCGTATTGGATACTGCTAGTTTTTATTTTTAATATTCATTCACACATACACATGTATATTTATTTATACTGCAGGAAACAATATTACTCTGCCTCTCCTATAAACAATTATTAGATAATTATACTCATATAGATACATAAAATTCAATTGATTATTTATGGATATCTAAATTTTTTATTCGGTGAGTAACAGATAAGATATGAATATTGGCGCACGTGTGCGGCGTCACCGCAGATCCTTCTTTGGTTTCCATCTTCTTCTCCTTCGCTTCGGGTGGTAGGCGGCTCCCAGGCTGAACGGCCGAGAGGGGGGTGTTGTTGTTGGGCTGGCTTCGGGCTGTTGTTTTGGCTGTTTGCTGTTGAGAAGACCGAAGAAGATGTTGCTGAGGAGGGGGCTTCTGTGTTGTTGGGTATGTGGGCGCTGGAGGAACGGCTGGAGAAGGGGAGCTTGTCCGGTGTAGGAGATGGAGGTGCAGCGGCGGCTGACTTCTATGGGTGAAGAAGAAGAGCAAGCCGGCTAGGAGAGGAGAGGATAGAGGGAGTGTTGGCTATTGTGGAGGGAAATGGGGCTGTTGTGTTGTAGGTTGAAGATAAGAGGAAAAGGAAATGGGGGGAAGATCGGCTGTGGGTTGAAAGGAAGATGGAAAGGGAAACAGGGGGAAAGACTGCAATGGCAGAGAGGGCTTGAAGCTTTTTGCTCTCTGGTTCTCTTTGGCCGAAGGGAGGGTGGCGCTGGCTTTGGGAGGAAAGGGAGCGGCCTTTGTGGGGAAGATGGTCAGGGGGCAAAGGTTAGACGGGTCTGTGTGGGGGAGAGAAATTCAAGCCGGGGGGGGGGGGGCGGGGGGGGGGCAGCGGCTTTGGTTTTTGAAAAATATAGGTTTAGGTTTAAGGTTTTTTTTGTGTTTTTCTCAAATGTTTAAAATTATTTTTTTTTTTTGTATGTGTTGGAAACTCTTATTTACAGTTAAAAATATTGCTAGGTTTCCAAACTTGGTCCTTTAATTTCTTTTTTTTGTAAATTTTATTTTTCTTATTTTTTTGGATTTTTCTTATTAACATCGACTCGAATGAGAAAAATCGGTGATTTTAAAAATAACGCGTTAAAAGTCGAACGCGTTCCAAAGATCTTCAAAAATTTTAAATTCTTTTGAGATGATGCTGAAAATGCTAAAAACGATGTAAATATATTAAAAATATATATTTTTTAGATTTTCGTTGTTTTTCGCTATTTTGGATTTTTTCAAAAATTTTATAAAAAAGATGGGTCAAAAATTGGGTAACAACAACAAAATACATGTTAATTCATCAAAACTCATTTCAATTCATATTCATTTGCATATAATAGTATCCATACACATATTAATTTAACAAATCCATAAATTATCATAAACTCTAACATTTTTAATAACTAATTATTAAAGAATAAAATTAAAATTAAATAATGAAATAAATAGAAAAAATGAAGGAAACTCATCTAAAACATAAAACATAAAGCATGAAAAGGTTACTTACTTAACTAATTAATAGTTTAGGACTTGAAGAAAAATTTTGTAAAAGGAAAAGAGACAGGAACAATAATTAAAAAAAAACTTGGATCAATTAGTAGTTAATAAAAAAAATTAAACTTGTTAAGTTATTATATTAAAATTCTAATATAAAAAATATTTTAAAAAAAAAACATTAAAGGGCAATTACCCCCTTAATCCACATTGTGGCTTCGCCACCGGCTATAAGCATACAATTATAAACACATCATCAATATCGGATGCATTCACAGATAACTTATAAAAACAAAAAACAAAAACATGAAACGGTTAAATTGGTTCTGTTTGTTTTTATGTTTGAAAAGTGATTTTAAAAAAAAATTATTTTTTTATTTTTTTTCTATACTTCAAATTAATATTTTTTTGGTATTTTAGATCATTTTGATGAGCTGATGTCAAAAATAATTTTTAAAAAATAAAAAAAATAATATTTTGATACATTTTCGAAGTGAAAAATACTTTAAAAAACAATCATACTTTCAAATTTTATTATTATTATTATTAAATATTGTTTTGATACATTTTGATGCGCTGATGTCAAAAATAATTTTTTTTAAAAAAATTATTGTTTTGATACATTTACGAGTAAAAAGTACTTTAAAAACCAACCACACTTTTAATTTTTATTATTATTATTATTATTATTTGGAACCAAGCCAAGAAAAACTTGATATATCTTGTGTGCAATACTTCGTTTTTCTTTTCTAGACTCTCCTCGTTGTTACTTGTCCCATATATCTTGACTTCCCTTTGGGATTTGAAAGTTCTCTTCCTTTCGAGGAAGTGAGAATCCTACCGATATTCTTGCAAAAATGTAACTACAGATTTTGATATTTAGAAATATAATAGCAGTTATGATTTAAAATTTAAAGTATATTTTTTAAAAAATATATTAAAATAATATATATTTTTTATTTTTTAAAAATTATTTTTAATATTAGAATGATCTGAAAATATATAAAAAAATTATTTTCAACAAAAAAAAATTCAAATTTTAAAATAACATAATTTGGATAACGTTAAGTGTTCTATACAAAACAGAACGCGTTTTTGCTACCTCCAAGTTAACAATCTGGGGTCAGGAGAGAAGGTTTTTAGGTGTCAGTTTTAATCTATTTTTACAGAGAAATCTATCTACACTGCTTCCTTTATGATGTTTGTCTTCTTTTGCATTGCTACGTTTAGTCTACGTTATTAGTCTTTTCCCACATTGAGGTTTTCTCTTGTGTGAAATACTTCGTTTTTCTTTTCTCGACTTAATTTCCTCGTTGTTTCCTGTCCCATTTATCTTCACTTCCTTTGGGATTTAAAAGTTCTCTGTTCTTTCAAGGAAATAAGATTTTTTAAAAACAAAACGGCATAGTTTTAATATAAAAAAAAGGGAAAATTATAGAATGATTTAAAAGTTTTCTGAATTGACTTGCTATATTTATTCTATGTTATTATTGACCTTTCCTTTTTTAATTTTTTACATATGATACGGGATTCATGATGCATCATTGATAAATACGATAATATTAACCTAGTCGGTCTAAAAGAGAGAAATTTTTACAGTCCCAATCTTATTAATATATATTTTTAGAGATTTTGCCAGTTACAGTAATGATCATCAAACTAATTACTTTCATAGTATTGAAACATGGTTTGGAATTAATGAAAAATCTGGGTTCTTGAATCATGACATGATCTGTCAGCTTAGTGGGACAACTTTTCCGTGCAATACAAATGAATGGTACTATGCTGATTGCCATGCCTATGTATATGATAAACTCATTGAGTTCACATTAACAAGTTCATTTTCTGAGTTATTTTCTTATACAGTCCCAGGAATCAGGGTAGATTATGACAAAAAGCTGATGCGCACACAAGTTCTTGAGCTGGTGAAGCTGCTGTGGGAACAGGTTCTGTTATTGGATGATTCACAAATTGCAGAGCTACTCGCAGGCCCTTCACAGCCACTCTTCGTTGCAGCTGCATTCATGATTGTTGAGTTTATAACTGCGCAAAGAAAAAGTCTCTAACCTTATTCATGATATTGAAGCACACAAGGACATGATTACTGCTTATAAAGATATTAACAACGCCAGCATATTGCATTTGGCTGGAATAGTTGCGCCTGTGGATAAACTTAATGTTATTTCTGGGCAGCCCTTCAGATGCAGCGACGAGTACCTATCTCTCTAGGTTCTTCTGTCCCTGCAACGTTTTTTGCATTTTTACAAGTTTCATTATGATCCATTCTGTATATGGGGCAGTCGCCTGGAAAAGTATAGATATGCTATGTAATAAAACCAGTTGAACAAAGAGTTCTTGTAACATTTGCTTTGACAATTTCTTGAGCATTTTGGTTAGTGAGCTAGGATGTGTATATGTGGCTTTGGTTTTGAAGTTATTGCAGTAGCTTTTATGCTTGGTATTATCTACATTATGATGCCTGATTGCCTGGTTTATTTTGCAGATTGAAGCTGGGGGGAATCCAGGCGTCATTTTCAAGACACATCCTAACATGAACAAAGAATTATTTGCTAATGAAAACATTTTGGGGTTGAGGGATCCCTCCAGACCTTTCCCCACTGGTCAAACTGGGGATGCAGGTGTAGGTCTTTTGAAGTGGAGAATGCAACGTGCTGATGAGTCAATGGTGCCCTTGACAAGTGGGTACAAATCTGAAGCAGCAGCTCATCTGAGCACTGTACACTTTCTGCTGTATGTTCTAATGTTATGTTTAATTTATGCATATTACAGTCAATTGCTGGCCATCTGTTTCTGGAAATGAAACATTTGTCAGCATCGAGTATGAAGCTTCATCTATGTTTGATCTACGATGTTGTGATCTCAGTTCCTCTCCCTGCCCTTCGAGAGCCACCAAGTGTTAGGCAGATTGATGGAGAATGGAGGTAAGAATTTGCTCTATTCTGTTCTTTCAATGATGTATCAGGTTGAAGTTAGTTTGGTGTGGATCTATATGTTGGGGCGAGTAGAAATCGTATCTGAAACTGATGTTTTTTCTTTCTTTTTTGAACATTTGGCTTTAACTAAAGTGAGATTCATATAATGAATGTATGAAGTTAGAATCTGATTTGGATGTCTGTTGAAAGTGAGGTGCTCGGAATTTTTACCTTAAAATTATTTTTCAAAGCAAATTAAATTAAAAGGATTGCCATTCAGGCACGTGGAGAGTAATCGTGAGAAGCCATTAGGTGGAAGCATATATTCTCACCTAGTTATAAGTACTATGTTCTAGGAATCCTTAAAAATCATGTGATTTTCTGGAAGATTATTTTGATGTTATTGATTTATGCCAAGCGATATTATATATTTGATAAACATAGTATGCCATCCTTTGCATGTCTCCTGTTTTTCATGATTTACACGATCCAGTCGAAGCAGTCATTCAATATTTTTCATTATTCTTAAACCTGTAGGTACGATTAATGGCAATCCTCAGGCAGGCAGGGCTGGATTCGTCCACCGAATCCTCCACTTTGACAACCAAACAGTTCAACACGCGTATTGGGTTGACGTGCGTGACTGTCTCTTCAGGTTCACTTTCATTAATCAGAATGGCATTCAATTTTTCTCTCTTAGGACATTCCCTGGCATAATGCGGCCCTCGACATATGAAACATCCAGCATTTGGCTTGGCTTCTTTCGTCAACGCTTCTGTTTTCTTGGCTTTTCCTTTGTCAATAAAAGGCCTGAGTCCACCCCTACCAAGCTTCTTGTTCTTACTTTTCCCATCCCTCTTATCTCTGGCTTTAAACTTTGAAGGGACAAGAACAGCTCCATCTATCGTCACTGTCTTGAAATCAACCAAAGTCTGCGGCAGCGATGGCAAAGGACAAGTCTTTCACCTTCTGCCTGCGCCCAAGGTTGCAAACCTGACATAAAATTGAATAGCCTATCTTCTTAGGACATGTTCTCTATGTCCAATATCAAAGAACTGAATTCTTTGACATAATCCCTCAGCGATCGGTCCTGTTTCAGCTTCTTCAAATCTTCCCTCACCAGCCAGGATGTATTGTTCGGTAGGAACTATTCATTCAATTCTTGTTTCAACCAATCCCAAGTCTCAATCTTGGGACGCCCTGCATTCAAGTCTTCTTTGATCCGAGTCCTTCACCACAACTTTGCATCCCCTAACAAATACATTGATGTGATGTTCACCTGTTCGTCATCCCTAATCTTTGCCACACCGAAATACTGCTCCATGTCCTAAAGGAAATTTTCCAATTCCTTGGAATTTCTTGCACCACTAAATGATTTTGGCTCTGGCACTTTCGGTTTGGATGAACCACCGCCCCTAGGGATGTTTACTGCTGCCTTTTTCAGAACAGCGATCTCGCCCTCAAGATCTTTAAACTTACAACTCGCCTCTGTCGCAAGATCCACATACTGCCCTGCAGCCCTCTCAGCCATTTATACTGCGTATGCAAGTTTTTCGTTCATGGATTGATTTTTGTTGACGGCCACAGGATCTAGAACAGTTTCGAGATGAGAGAGTCTCTCTCGAATCGACTCCATGTTGCCTGATAGCATTCACTCTTGGACCAAGTCCCAAAACAAAACAGACCGTGCTCTGTTTCCACTTGACACGGGGATAAAATTTTTGACAAGATTTTACTCCCAGCGCGGCAGTTTAGTCCCACAATAGACCCAACCTTCCTCACAATTCCAACTCGTGTTTAGCCTACCACTAAGGTGTTTCACACACCCAAAGAACTTTCCTCGAATTCTTTCATGTAATAGACAATTAATAAAAACACAAGTAAACCAATCAGAATCGCAAGGATAGTTTACAGGAAAACACTCCCAACCTTTATTAATTCCGAAACAAAGGATACATAAAACTAGTTGTGTGCCATGCACAAATCTGCTTGCAGGCTACACACCTCATTAGTTTTCTTTTATCTCAAGAGAATATGGAAGTTACATATAAAACCGTCACCCCTAGACAGATCTATACAATTGGTCAGTTTGGACAAAACAGTAACTGCCGAAAACTGCCTCCAACTGCCCCTTTGTAACGTCCTTGGTCTGCCACTTCACAAACCTTCAAGCCAGTCAGCTGAGCCCTCTCTGCCAACCTAGTTGTGCTTCTGCATGTCTTGGACAGCCCTCTATCCAAGTCTGAAGTCGTGCCGAACATGCTGCCGCTGTTCGCACGTACCCGTTACGCACTGCTGCCAAATCTGCCTCTGCCTATGCATGCTGCCTCTGCCCATGTATGCTACGGATATCCCAGCAGTGTTCTCGTTGGCGTGCCCTCGTGCCTCGGACTGTGACAACTTCCATCTCTTGAAATAACTGGGGTGATAACTGCCCCAATAATGTCCTCTTCTTGAGGTTTTTTTCCAGGTTCCTCGAGTATTTGGGGCAAAACATGTGGGCCTGGAAAGGCACTTTTAGCAGTCGCAAATGCTTTTTCTAAATCAGTGCACATAGATTTAATGACCATCCTAAGCCTGTGAATTTCAACATCTCTTAAATTTAGCTGGTCATTAATTTCCAGTTTTTTCTTGCAAAGCTCGAAGTTAAGGCGCTGTATTTCTTTATCTCTGGCATCATCTTCTTCCTTCTTGGTCTTGCCATCAGACACTAGGCAATTGAGGAACTTCATTGTTTCTTGAACTTCGAAAGCTCTGTTGTTCTCAAGGCCAGCTATTTTCATCTTAGCTTGAGATAACTGGTCCTCGAGGGAATTCCTGATCTCCTCTAAAACTTGACAGTGCTCTTCAAGAGAAACACCGGAAATTCTTCGCTGTTCACGTTCAGCAACCTAGAAGAAGGATATCCACATAATTATCCGTGACTGCCTGTTTAATAAGAAAGTGGGAAATATGTCCAAAATATCGACTACAATAATTTTCTTATAACCATAAAATCCAATTCTGCTACACTAAAGGCAAAATTTTATTTTCTTCACTGGTGTATAATTCTTCTTCTTTTTTTCCTTTTTTTTTTTCAAATTATATACGGGTAAACAGAAGTTAAATAGAAGATTATGACCAGCTGGGAACTCATGGCACCCGGGAAAATCTCTTAGGACTAAGAGATTAGTGTTCTATCCAGACAATATATACATCTTGCAAGCTAGCGATCAAATAAGGTAATTGAGGAATTTTATTTTCTTCACAGGGATAAGAATTCTTCTTCTTCTTTTTGCCTTATTTTTCAAATTATAAACGGGTAAACTGAAGTTCAATAGAAGATTAGTTATTACCAGCAGGGCACTGGTGGCACCAGGAAAAATCTTTTAGGGCTCAGAGATTAGTGTTATATCCAGACAATACATCTTGCAAGCTAGCGATCAAAAATGCAAAGAAGAAGGTTGATAGTTACCTTTATATTTCGTAGCTTCTTTTTTATCCATCGAATCATCATCTTCTTCGTCAATAATCTTTAATTGCAAAGATTGAACGATTCACTACCTGCGACGACTACTACTTTATGGACTCCAATCCTCAAAGATTGTACGCCAGGCTTGCAAGTCTGTGCTCTACAAGTTTTATATATGCGTGTATTAGCAATTATCTTGTTATAGAAAAACTATAGCGTATAAAAGGAAAAGCATATTGGATACTACTAGTATTTATTTTTATTATTCATTCACACATGTATATTTATTTATACTGCAGGAAACAATATTACTCTGCCTCTCCTGATAAACAATTATAAGGGCAAATAGCCTCCTCTTTTTTTATGCTTTTTAAAAATGTATTTACTTTGAAAAAAGTATTAATCTCTTTTAGTATTTTTTTTAATAATCTTGATATGCTAATATTAAATTTAAAAAAAATTAATATTATTTTAAATAAAAAAAATTTAAAAAAATATCACATCAAAATATTAAATATTAATATATATTTAAATAATTTAATTAAATTCTAGAAATCCATTGGAATCAACAACAACGAAAAGTAATCGTTCAAAAAAGATGCCAAATGCTTTATTTTCCACACAGGTTTGATAACGGAAGCTTCGAACAAACTAGTACTATCACGTAATTTTAAGGGATTAATATAGTATTTAAAAAGGTTTATTTCCTATTTTGAACACTTCTTCCTCGTAAATAAATTTTTTTTTAAAAAAATATAATCACATACCCCTAGCCCCAACCAACGTGATAAATTTTGATCATTTATTAAAATTAAAATTAAATAAAAAAACAAACCTTGATCAACCTTTCATTTTGGAGCAAGACTCAATGCATTAGTGATTTTAACCTTCATAACTGTAAGAAATAATGTTGAGTTTTGAGAAGGAAAATTAATGATCTTTTCACATGGTGTAATTGGTATTATCAATTTATGTGGGGTTTTATTGGTTTCTTCTTATTTTTATTACACCATAAAATTACTTATCTATCACTTAAAAGCAAAGATTATAAGTTGGGGCAAGGGATGTTTTTGGTTTTTTTAATTTTTTGAATACTGTAATTACTTAACTATCCTTGCAATTTTGTTTTTCTTTAACTTGGTTTCATGGCTGTTTTTGTTATTTTATTTTAGATTTTCTATAATTGTCTATTAAAATTAAGTGCAATTAGATCTTTGAATATATATATATATATATATATATAGTCAGATAATTAATACTTATATAAATACTTAAAATCCAATTGATAGTTATGAGTATCTAAATTTTCACCAAGTAAGTATAAAATATAAATATTAAAAAATCTAAAGCACGAGTACTTATTATCATTTATATTTAATATGTGATTTTAATTTATATTTTTGTCAAATTTTATTTTTTATTTATTCTTTGTTTAGTTTTGGTTACTTTTTATATTATTATTTTTTTAATTTTATTTCTCAATATTTTGTAATTGATAATTTCACTTTGTTTTTTTTATTTATCTTGAAGCCAAAAAAAATAAAACTTGATATATCTTATGTGAAATAATTGGTTTTTTTTTTTGCTCGACTCTCCTCGTTGTTACTTGTCCAATATATCTTGACTTTTCTTTGAGATTTGAAAGTACATGGTATAAAGTATTTTTTATTTAAAAATATATTAAAAAAATTAATTATAAATAAAAAATTAAATTTTAAAGTACGTGTTTGAAAGTATGGTTGTTTTTACTTTTCAAAGTGTTTTTTACTCAGAAAAATAAATCAGTAATGTTTTTTTATTTTTTAAAAATTATTTTTAAGATTAATATATCAAAATAATTTAAAAACATCAAAAACATATTAATTTAAAACAAAAAAAATTTAAACTTTTTTAAAAATACTTTTAAAAATCATTCCCACACACTACCTAAAACGGATTGCACCGTATTATCTAACACGCCCTCGATACAAGCAGAACGCGTTTTTGCTACCTCCAAATTAACAAGGGGGGTCGGGGGAGAAGGTTTTTAGGTGTCAGTTTCAATCCATTTTTACAAAGAAATCTATCTACAGGTTCTACACTGCTTCCTTTATGATGTTCGTCTGTTTTTTGCAGTGACTTGCTACGTTTATTCTACGTTTTTATTGACTTTTACGAGTCTGTTCCCACATTGTTCGTGTGAAAGACTTCGTTTTTCTTTTCTCGACTTTCCTCGTTGTTTCTTGACCCATTTATCTTCACTTCCCTTTAGGATTTAAAAAAGAAAAAACAAAACCATAGTTTTAATAAAAAAAGAAGGAAAATCACTTCTTGTACCCTGTAATTTGGTTGAAATTACATTTTATTTATAATGTATCAACTTTTAAAAAGTTATAATTTAGATACTTAATGAATATAAAATAAGCTAAATTATAGAATGATTTAAAATTCTTCTGCATTGACTTGTTATATTTCTTCTATGTTATTATTGACTCTTATAAGTCTTCTTCTTCTTTTTTTTCATATGATACGGGATTCATATAATTACTTGTTTAGTAACAAAGTGGAAAATATGCCCATATTATCGATCATAATACTATTTTATTTTTTGTTAAATAATAAATAATAATCATAAAATAAATATTTATATAGATATCTGAAAGTCAATGCACAAAGAATAGACATTTAAATCTAGAGAAACGCAACTGTCTTGTTATTGAGAAACTATGGCATATAAAAGGAAAAGCATATTGAATAGTACTAGTTCTTATTTTTAAAAAAAAATTCCCAAACACACACATATATATATATATATATATATATATATATATATATATATATATATATATATATTTTCATGGAGTGTGGTTGTTGTTGTTTTTTAAAATATATTTTACTTGAAAATATAATAAAATAATATTTTATTTATTTATTTATTTTAATATCAACATATCAAAATAGTTTAAAAATAATAAAAATATTAATTTAAAATGAATAAAAAAATTAAAAAATTAAAAATATTTAATTTTTTTAAAAATATTTTTAAAACATAAAAATAAATATTTCCTTCGTATTACGTAGCCACAAGTTAAGGCGCTGTATTTTTTTTTTTATCTCTGGTATCATCTTTTTCCTTCTTGCCATCACACACTAGGTAATTGAGGAATTTTATTTTCTTCACAGGGGTAAGAATTCTTCTTCTTCTTTTCTCCTTATTTTTGGAATTATACACGAGTAAACTGAAGTTCAATAGAAGATTAGTTATTACCAGCAGGGCACTCATGGCACCCGGAAAAATCTTTTAGGGCTCCGAGATTAGTGCTATATCCGAACAGGGATGAAGCAAGAATTATTTATTAGGAGATGTTAAAATTATTATAACAAAATATAATATTTTTTAATTTATTAATTATACATGAATTATAAAAAAAAATATAAACATATAATAACTTTTGCATAAAGAAAAAGGGTTTGAGAAATATCAAATTGAGTTAAAACGATGAAGTTAATTCCATCTTCATTGTGAGAAAAAAATTGGTAATTTTGATAGCTCTACTAAAAATAAAACATAAAAAAATATAATCAAGACAAATCAATAAAATATATATAATTAATTAGAAAAAAACACTATAACAAGATTTCAAAAACAAATTTGGTAAAACTAGTAGATTCGAGAAAAAAACAAAAAGAAACAAAAATAATAGAATTATAAAAAAAAAAACTCAACAAATTCTTAATAAACATTTTAAAACAAGATAAAAATAAATTTTAAATTTGAGGTTAACAATGCTCTATTATCTTGATTTGTTTATGAAAAAAGAATTAATTAATGGTGCTTAGCTTCAATCTTTCTGCTTACTATTTATATTTTTATTTCTGTATTTTACTTTTTATATTAGGACTACAACAAGAGAAAATAGTAAAATCCATTAAGTTAAAAGAGTTATTTATAACTTTATATTTTTTCTTTTGACGTAAATAATTTTAAAGTCAATGAACAACAAATATATTTACCGGCCTATCTATTTAAATATTACATCTTCTCACACTATTACTAAGAACAATAATACCTACAAAATCAGTTATTATATTTTTTCTTTTTAGGGGCCAGGGGCGAGGAGCCCGGGCCCCTGCCTACCTCCCTTTGATTCCGCCCCTGTATCCAGACCATACATCTTGCAAGCTAGCGATCAAAAATGCTAAGAACAAAGTTGATAGTTACCTTTATTTTTCCTAGCTTCTTTTTTATCCATCGAATCGTCATCTTCTTCTTTAGTTCCAAAGATTTTACTCTTCACTACCTGCGACGACTATTTTATGGACTCCAATCCTCGAAGATTGTATGCAAGACCATATTAAACCTGGCCTGACGGGTTGATCTGGTAGTTGAACCGATCCGGGTTTAATAAAAAACCAATTGTAGCAACAGCCCACCCAAACTCGAGCAACCCGGCGGGTCGACCCAGGCGAACCCGGACGAGACCCGGTTTTTTTTTCAAATGTGGGATTTGAAACCTATTAGTATATATATTCTATATTCCCAAGAAAAAAGTCATGTTTTTTCAATGTGGGATAAAAAACCTTTTGGTTTAAATACTTCAACTTAAAAAGATAACATAGTATCTTTTCAATGTGGAATTTGAAACTCATTAGTATATATACTCTATGTTCCCAAGAAAAAAATCATGTTTTTTCAATGTGGGATAAAAAACATTTTGGTTTAAATACTTCAATTTAAAAAGATAACATGATATCTTTTCAATGTAGGATTTGAAGTCTTTTCATATATATATATACTCTATGTTCCAATGAAAAAAGTTATGTTTTTTCAATGTGGGATTTGAAACCCATTAGTATATATACTCTATGTTCCCAAGAAAAAAATCATGTTTTTTCAATGGAGGATAAAAAACTTTTTGGTTTATATACTTCAACTTAAAAAGATAACATAATATCTTTTTAATGTGGGATTTAAAATCCTTTCATATATATACTCTATGTTCCCATGAAAAAAGTTATGTTTTTTCAATGTGGGATTTGAAACCTATTAATATATATACTCTATGTTCCCATGAAAAAAGTCATGTTTTTTCAATGTGGGATTTAAAACCTATTAATATATATACTCTATGTTCCCATGAAAAAAGTCATGTTTTTTCAATGTGGGATTTAAAACCTATTAGTATATATACTCTATGTTCCCAAGAAAAAAGTTATGTTTTTTTAATGTGGGATAAAAAACTTTTTTAGTTTAAATACTTCAACTTAAAAACTTAACATAATATCTTTTTAATGTGGGATAAAATATTTTTTAAAATATTCTTTTAAACTTTATAATATATATAATCTATATTTATATAAATTTTTTTATATGAAATATTATTTTTTTTCTAAGTTAATTCAAATTGATCCATAAAACTTAAAACCCAACCTTTTAATCGGATCAACCCCAAGCCGGATGTAATAACCATGCCCCAGACTTGCAAGTTTGTGGTCTAGGCAGCTCTTCTTATATACATGCGTGTGTTGACCAAGTCAAATGCTAACATAACCCCAACTGTTTGCTAAAATCCACAATTCTTTTTATTTTAATATTTTAAAATTATAGTTATGATTGTTTTTTAAAAATTATATTAAAATAATATTTTTTTATTTTTTAAAAATTATTTTAATATTATTAAATAATATAAAAATAATAAAAAATTATTAATTTAAAAAAAATAAAAAAGTTTTAAATTAAAAAAAAAACATTTTTTAAACCAATTTTCAGAAAAAAAATCTATCTACACTAAAACATTGCTTGTCTTTTTTTGCATTTTCTTGCTTTGTTTATTCTACGTTTTTATTGACTTTTACGATTCTTTTCCCACATTGTTCGTGTGAAAGACTTCGTTTTGCTTTTCACGACTTTCCTCGTTGTTTCTTGTCCCATTTATCTTCACTTCCCTTTGGGATTTAAAAGTTCTCTGTTCTTTCAAGAAAATAGATTTTTTAAAAAAAAAACGGCATAGTTTTAATTAAAAAAAAAGGGGAAAATTATAGAATGATTCAAAAGTTTTCTGAATTGACTTGCTATATTTATTCTATGTTATTATTGACCTTATCTTTTTTATTTTTTTTCATATGATACGGGATTCATGATGCATCATTGATAAATACGATAATTTTAACCTAGTCAGTCTAAAAGAGAGAAATTTTTACAGTCTCAATCTTATTAATATATATATGTTTAGAGATTTTGCCAGTTACAGTAATGATCATCAAACTAATTACTTTCATAGTATTGAAACATGGTTTGGAATTAATGACGAATCTGGGTTCTTGAATCATGACATGATCTGTCAGCTTAGTGGGACAACTTTTCCGTGCAATACAAATGAATGGTACTATGCTGATTGCCATGCCTATGTATATGATAAACTCATTGAGTTCACATTAACAAGTTCACTTTCTGAGTTATTTTCTTATACAGTCCCAGGAATCAGGGCAGATTATGACAAAAAGCTGGTGCACACACAAGTTCTTGAGCTGGTGAAGCTGCTGTGGGAACAGGTTCTGTTATTGGATGATTCACAAATTGCAGAGCTACTCGCAGGCCCTTCACAGCCACTCTTCGTTGCAGCTGCATTCATGATTGTTGAGTTTATAACTGCGCAAAGAAAAAGTCTTTAACCTTATTCATGATATTGAAGCACACAAGGACAAGATTACTGCTTATAAAGATATTAACAACGCCAGCATATTGCATTTGGCTGGAATAGTTGCGCCTGTGGATAAACTTAATGTTATTTCTGGGCAGCCCTTCAGATGCAGCGACGAGTACCTATCTCTCTAGGTTCTTCTGTCCCTGCAACTTTTTTTTGCATTTTTACGAGTTTCAGTATGATCCATTCTGTATGTTGTTACTCATTTTTTGAGCCATATGTACTAATGGAGATGGTGTATATCCCCTTTAAATTGAAGGTAGGAGTTTAGTTCAAGGTTGCTTGGAGATTGACAAAAAACAAAGGAAAAAGAAATGTTTTTCGGACCATGTTTCAGCTGACATCTGCTCTCCTTATCCTTCCCCTTTGTTGTCGAAATTGTCAGGATTCTTAGGCTAATTAGGAGTCTTTAAAATGATAAATTTGTTCCTTTGCTATCTGGTTTCTAAGGTTGGATAAATCCCTCAGAAGCTGCACTAAAAAAACTGGCTCTGCCGTTGTCACAATTTTTTGTTCCAACTTAGGCTTTGATTATGATCTAGTTCCATGCAATACCCGACCATCCAGGCTATATTTTGTCACTCATGACATGTTGAAAAATTGACTTACACTTTTATTGGGTCCTAGGGCTCACTATTTTTATGGCAGATTCTTAGTCAAAGTACGATGCTTGGCATTGTCAGTTTCCTGATTTAGATCAGGGGATCCTTTTTACCAACCAGATTGCTGCCAGTTTCTGTTCCATAAATTTTTTTTATCTCACTTCGAATCCTTCATTAAAGTTGTAGTCCTAGACGTATAGATAAATTTGGGCCTTCGAATCGCTTGATTTCGATATCAGGAGCTCAAGATATTCCTATATGAATATATGACGAGAATTCTGCTGTAAGCAGGATTTTAACCAGAGTCGCACTAAAAACTATGTTTCCATCATGATTTTACTATTTTTTATTCTTAGGTTATACTCTCAGTCATATCGGGACGCTCGGCATTCGTCAGTTTTTGAATCAGATCAGGAGACCATTTTTTACCAACCAGATTGCGGCCCGAATCTGTTGTGTAAAACGATTTTATCTCACCTTGAATCCTTCATGAAAGTTGTAGTCTTACACGCATAGATAAATTTTGATTTTTGAATCACTTGATTTCGATATCAGGAGCTCAAGATATTCATGTTTGAATATCTAATGAGGAAGTGAAAATTCTGCCGCAAAAAAATTCTGCCGCAAGTTTCTGCCGCAAAACTTTTTTGCCGCAGGAAGGATTTTGCCCCCAAGTTTGCAGGACTGAGTTGAAAAAAAACAAAAAAAAAACTGAAATAAGGGAGTTAATTGCTGATAAAGATTGGAAGAAACTTGGTTGGGTTTGGGAAGAAATAGAAAAAACAGGGATAGAATTAGAAAATGATAGAAATTCTGCCACGATGGGTTACATTCCTGCTGCCTTTCTAAACGACACCGTCTGCCACGATGGGTGACATTCCTGCTGCCTTTCTAAACAATGCTGTCGTACATTACTTTGCACTTGTTCTTTTCTTTCTTCAGCTGAGAAAAGAAGCAAAGACCGTTTTGAAACGACCCATTATGGCACTATTTATTTGCATTTTCGAGCAGATCCGTCTCTCTGCAACCATTCCCCCGCTAATTTTTTAAATTGTCGTCCTTCCCTCTACAAACCTAGCATGTACAGGACAGCCCCCATTTCACGCCTGTGCACCGCAACTCGAGAGCGTCTAAGGGGAAACGATTTTTGCACCTCCTCTGTGCCACCAGAGAAGAAGACACGGGGGGAGCCTCATCATCATCTAAGGGCTGGGATTGTTTCCCTAAGACAGACGGTGGAGATGAGAGAATGTGGGAGTGGTCTTCAGCTTGCATATATAACAGACAACTTTGCAAAGAACAGTAGGGGGAGAAAAAAAGAAAAAGGGGAGAGACAGAGAGAGTAAATACAAAGAGAAAAGAGGAGGCGGAGAAAAGAAAGAGAGGGAGTTAGCATAAGGCTGAGGTTAGAGAAGCCGAAAATCATTGAGAACGTTAAGAGATTACTTTGAGTCTATCCTACTTTGTCGAATCGGGGTTTGCAAAGACTCTAAGAGGTTTTTGAAAAGCTCTTAACGGCAGAAAAAGAGGAAAGCTTGCTTCGGGTCTTTGTTGGTGAAAGGGCAGAAGCTTTTCCACCGGTTGCATCTCGTTTCTCTGCATTCAAACGTGCAGGTTCAGCAGGTATGAGTCTTGATTTTCTTTTTGCTTTAACATCTGTGAAGCTGTTGGTTTGGTTTTCTTTTCAAAAATCTGTTTTGCTGTTGTTGTTTTGGGACGATCGTTTTCCATCTTAGTAACAAAGTTGTATGCTTGCCCACTGAATCTCCCATGCCTTTAGATTATTATTGACGTTAGAGCTGCGTTTGTTTTTTCCTTCTGCTGGTTACTCATACGGCGACTCATTTAGAGAGAAAAATGAGAGAAAGTCCTCTTCAGAAGAGGATGTGTCAACTGGGTTTGGAGTGTGCTTTTTTCCTTCCTGCTTCCTTTGAAAGAGAGATAGCTGGCCATGTGATTTGTTTATTTCTTCTTGGGTGCCTTTGATATACACGATATAAATGCATGCTCTTTCGGCTTTCATTTTTGTACAAAACCAACCATGGCAGCATCATAAATTAGAAAAAGGGGAGGCGAGCAAAGTGGGCTGTATTAGGTTCGGTTTTCAAATGTTTAGCTTTCATGTGCATATGATTTAATCCCTCCTGTCAAAGATGATGTGTCATATTGTACTTAGACTTTGAGTTGATAAGCTATGTTTAGTTTTTTTTGTTCCATTGCTGTGAGAAACCGTGGGTTGCAAAGGTTTATCATCCCTGCCTTCCGTTGCTTTGATCGTCATTTTGCAAATGGAATATGACATAGGAACAAGTGACTTATTGGTGCAGAAGAAAGAGTAAAAAACATGAGGGAGGGTCTGTCTAATTAAAGGAAAGAACGTGAGGGAGGGTCTGTTTAATTAAGGGGCTTTGGTTTTTTTTTTTATTTTTTCAGCAGGTTTTGGTTGCATGCTTTCTGTCTCTGTTTTGTGAAAATAAGATAGCATACACGTTATTTTTTAATCTCAGCATTTAATATGTGTTCTTTCCCGCCGTGTGAAACGAGCATGGCATTTGTTTCAAGATAAAAAGGATGATGGTGGGTCACTGTTTTTGTTATAGATGTTAATTGCAGAACCTTGTTTTTTTTTTTCGGTGCGTGTGGACTTGTTTTTTTTCTTTTGAGAATAATGGGCAGACTTGTATTCAAGATTTAAGTTTAAGTTTGTATACTGGTACTCGGTGGTTTGAGTTGAATCGTTGTAAGCTTCTTGTGACTGCTGGGATACATATGTGTATGGTTTGTTTTCTTGTTATTGTGGTACTCGGTTTAATGGCATAGTTTTGTTTTTTTTTTTGATAAAAAGGTAAAATTCTTTTTTTGTATGATGCATACGACCAATACCCTAACATATTTTTAAATT
Organism: Populus deltoides; assembly: GCA_015852605.2. Classification (NCBI taxonomy): domain Eukaryota; kingdom Viridiplantae; phylum Streptophyta; class Magnoliopsida; order Malpighiales; family Salicaceae; genus Populus; species Populus deltoides. The sequence continues at coordinate 1,566,329 of CM027581.2, forward strand.
CTTTTTTTTTAAAAAAAGCAAATATTCGAGTTTAAAAAAAATATGTTTTAGCATGGATTTCTTAAACACAAAAAAATTATTTTCTTGCATCTTGGATTTTACAACATGTTTGTAAATTCCAAAGGGTGTTGGCCAATATTCCAAAAATATAAAAATCTTATTTTTGGGAATTCGTCTTTATTCACTATTAATGTTTGGATAAAAAAAATTTCATAGGGGCAAATATCCAAAATATTACTAGGAATAATTTATTATTATTCACTATTAATGTTTGGATAAAGAAATCCCAATGGGGTAAATATCCAAAATATTATTAGGAATAATTTGTTATTATTCATTATTAATATTTGGATAAAGAAACTCCAAAAGGGGTTAATATCCAAAATATTATTATTAAGAATTTGTTAGTATTTACTACGAATGTTTAGATAAAAAAACCCCAAAGGGTAAATATCAAAATATTTTTCTAGAAATAACAAGTCATTATCCCTTAATAATATAATGGCAAATAAACCTATGAAAGGTAAATGTCCAAAATATTGTTAAATAGGAATACAACTTGTTTATTCTTAACATAAGGGTAGATTTATGCCTAAAATTTTATAACAATCTAATTGCGATCCTTGAAAGAAACCTCAATTATAATTGAGGAAATTTCAAATTTTGATTCCACAATTCATGAGTCATAAAAATATGAAATACTAAGGTAAAAATGGGCTTTTAAAGCACCATGAATTTCTTTAGATTTCTAACTTAGTTTTTTTTTTCTTTTCCTTGCGATTTACGAGCCGCGAACACTTGAAATACTAAGGAAAAAATGAGCTTTTAAGCACATTGAATCTCCTTAGATTTCTATGTTTGCTGTCTCTAAATTCATAAATTCTGAACTTATTTTCAAACCAAGCATAGACTTCAGGAGATCTGCACCGTTTCTCTTTGGCACTCTATAGACATATCTAAAGGTATGATCCATATTGGCCAAGGGTTCTTCCCCTTAGACTTTGAACCCAAGTTCGTCCATCATAGCAGACTTATCCTAGGAAACTGACGGGATTAGAGAATATCAACACCATAGCAATTATAGGCAAACCAAACACCTAGCAGCTTACCTTAGGTAGGGCGTACTAGGGGTGCTAAAACCTTCCCTTTACGCAACCAGTCCCTTGCCTTAGAATCTCTGAAAGACCAATTAGGTTTCCTAGTGACCATAATACTAGGTGGCGACTCCCTTTTTCACAAAACAAAGACCCCGACATCAATCCATGCTACCAGGAAGGGTCGCCGCGACGTCGAGCTCTCGTGAGGGTACAACACTGTATATGGGGCAGTCGCCTGGAAAAGTATGGATATGCTAGGGGTGAGCAAAAAAACCGATAAACCGATTAAACCGAGAAAACCGGACAAAAAATAACCGAAAAAACCAAACCGAAAAAAACCGAATTAACCGATTAAAAAATCACAAAAAAATTCCGGTTCGGTTTGGTTTTGGTTTCTGAAGTCTGAAACCGATTGAACCGAACCGAACCGAACCGGTTCAACCAGTCAGCACTTTAAAAAAAAGGCAAGTATAAATACAATCTTTTCTAACCCTAGAATAAGGCATTAAGCCATCAGCTGCCCCCCTGCATCTCTCTCATTTCACTCTCACTTTACTCTCCCCCCTGCCCTCCCTTCTCTGCATCTCTCTCATTTCACTCTTTGGCTGGTGGGCCGCCCCCCTCCCCTCCCTTCTCTGCATCTCTTTCCTTTCACTCTTTGGCTGGTGAAAAATCAAAGCAAAACAAGTTGGTTATCGTTGGCTCTACTGAGACAAAGAGTGATGAAGAAGAGTACTTGGCTAAGTTAACTCATCAAATGACTCACTCCATCCTTGAAGATGATTTCAAGAGAAACGACCTCCCTTGCAGCACCGAAAAGACTAAGGTATTGCTTCCTTTATGTTTCTTTTTAAAATAGGACAATCTGCTCTGGTTTATGTGATTATGTTTTCTGGGGCTAATGTTCGGGTCTTGGGTTTTTTGCCTGATTTGCAAGGTTGGGTGCAGTTGTAGACAAGGATTTAGCTGTGGAAGCCCGAATGGGTCTTCACCTCCAGCAACTTAGGATCTGCTGTATGAGATTGCAGGAGAAGTAGAGAGAACCATTGGGTTTGAACCGGTTTGGAAGGGAAAAAACCGAACCGAAATTAATCGGTTTGAACCGGTTTTCGGTTCGGTTCGGTTCAAAAAATTAAAAAAAAATAATTCGGTCTGGTTGTTTATTTTGGTTCAAAACCAGACCGAACCGGAAATGCTCTGCCCTAGGATATGCTATGTAATAATACCAGTTGAACAAAAAGTTTTTGTAACATTTGCTTAGACAATTTCCATTTTGGTTGGTTAGTGTACTATGATAAATAAAAGGGGAAAAATGTATTTAGTTGGGGGGAATAAAAATAAAACTTAAAATAAATCGGTTTATGTAATATTTTTTTGAGTAAAATTTTTTTTAAATGAAAAAAATTAAAAAGACAATCATTTTTATTTTTATTTTTTATTTTTGAGACAACATTGGAATGGTATTTAAATCATGAAAGTAATTAGAGGAGAAAAAACTTGAAAATATCATGAAAAAATTGAAAAATAATAAAATTAAAAAAGTAAATTAAATTTGATAAAAAAAATTTTTTTTTTAAAAAAAAACCTCAATCCAACGATACATTGATTCCCCTATCCTAAAAATACATCTTAATTTTCTCAAAAGCATCGATTGACGTGGCATCTTCCGACGCATCAGCTGCGCATTGTAACAGTGCTCCGGCAAGCGGCTAGCCTTCCTCCATCACTACTAAAAAAAAATGATTGAGAAATTATTAAAAACCAGAAACCCTAAATCCCCAAATTCCAGCAAATTTCCCCAAATTATGACGCGAAAATCCTCTCTGTTAAAACAAACCCTAATTTTATCCGCCTTCACAGTCCTCATCATCTACTTCTCCTTCAACACCTTCCTCAGCTACTTCACCACCACGGCCACTGCTGGTTTCTCCTCCACAACTTCATCATTCTTCGCCGAGCAGATTTCCAGAGAGAATTTCCAAGATTTTCCCGTGACAGCGACGGGAAATGAGAGGAAAGTTAGGGTATTCATGCACGATCTGCCCAAGAAGTTCACATCAGGAATCATCGAGAATCACGGGCTGGCGCGTGGCTATTCTAACTTGTCTAAGGTGAGTTACCCCGGTCACCAACACATGGGTGAATGGTACTTGTATTCTGATCTTTACCGACCCGAATCGGACCGAGTTGGATCACCTGTGGTCAAAGTAAATGACCCGGAGGAGGCTGACTTGTTTTATGTTCCGGTCTTTTGTTCTCTCAGTTTGACAGTGAATCCAGTTCAGGTCGGGAAAGTGCCCATTTCGGATCCGGTTTATAGTGATGAGAAGATGCAAGACGAGCTGGTAGAGTGGTTAGAGAAGCAGGAGTATTGGAGGAGGAATAATGGAAGGGATCATGTGCTTTTTGCTGGGGATCCGAATGCCCTTTATCGGGTCTTGGACCGGGTCAAGAATGCGGTTCTGTTGCTGTCGGATTTCGGGCGGGTTAGAAGTGATCAAGGGTCCTTAGTCAAGGATGTCATCGTGCCTTACGCGCATAGGATTAATGTTTATAATGGCGATATTGGTGTGGATGAGAGAAAAACGCTCTTGTTTTTCATGGGCAATCGGTACAGGAAAGATGTAAGCTTATTGGCTGTCTTAAAGCTTTATGTGATGTTGCTGAAAGGAAATATTTATATTGTGTTTGAGAAAATGAAAGATCAAATATTTATATGCAGATTCATTTATAGCTAACGTTCTTGGCATATGTTAGAGAAATTATGCAGTTATGCTCTCGTTTGGTTGAAAGAAGGACGGCATTGTGAATTATTTTTTTATCCCCCCTCCCCTCCGATGGGTGTGTAGAAAAGACCTGAGTTTTTAAAGGCTGTAGAAATTTTTTAGAGAAATGTTATTACGAGGCTGTTTGTTTTCTTTTGAAAAAAATGGAAAATTTTTAATTTTTAAAGGCTGTTTGTTAAAAATAATTTTTTTAAAAATAAAAATATATAGTTTTAATGTATTTTCAAAAAGCAACCATTACCACACTCCTAAACAAACTCTATGACACCAAGAAATTAAAGGTATGATTATTATGGCTGTATGGTGCAGTGATATTTATGCTCTGTGGTCCAGATGTGTGGAAATTTGCACTTGTATTTCACCAGTTGTTTTGTTGCTGTTGGTATCAGCATTAGCATTACTAATAATGTGAAGTGGTGATACTAATCTGTAGATTTGTTTAAAGTGACTATCCTTATTGCTCAGAATGAGAAAAGGGGATTATAGTTTTGCATGTGCTGATGTGTTTTATTGAAAGAAAATGTCATGTCATCTTTACTGATATTTAGATAACTGATATTCATGATGTTATGTTTTGTTTCAACCCTTACTCTTTCAGGGTGGGAAAATTCGTGATATGCTTTTTCAATTGCTTGAGAAAGAAGAGGATGTTTTAATAAGTCATGGCACACAATCTAGGGAAAGTCGGCGCACAGCAACGCGTGGCATGCATACTTCAAAGTTCTGTTTGAATCCTGCCGGCGATACCCCATCAGCTTGCCGTCTTTTTGATTCCATTGTTAGCTTGTGTGTGCCGTTGATAGTCAGTGATAGTATTGAGTTACCATTCGAAGATGTCATAGACTATAGAAAGATAGCAATTTTTGTGGATACTGAGTCATCTCTAAAGCCAGGATATTTAGTTAAATTGCTGAGAGCAGTATCCACAGAAAGAATACTGGAATATCAGAAAGAGATGAGAGAGGTAAATTCTACTTGCATTTTTCTTATAATCAAAACTTCTATTTTGGTGAAGGTGTTGTGCTCTTTGTCGCTCTTCTTAATTCTTTCATTGTACTGCAGATGTTCTTTAGACGTCACAGTGATTGTTTTTTTTTTTTGGTTTTCTTGGGAATAAAAGGTGAAAATTTTTATTTAAAGTAGGGATTTGGAATTCCTGTCAGTATTAAATAGATGCGGGAGGACAGAGAATATTACTAGTACAATCTAAACCTTCTTTTTCCTGGCCCAAGGACAGCTAATTAAAATGATCCTAACACAATTTTGTTACGCAGATGACCATAATAAGAACGGTATTTGCATGCTGAGTGAGTGTGGGTGTAATAGAAGGGATTTTAGCTTTTGAAATCTGACAGTTGTATTCAGTTCATTTTTCCCTTCATCGTATAGCTGATGTGCTGAAGTTGTTTTTTAGTGATCACAACTTGTGGTGTAACATCAGTTACTTGTATTTAAGTTCTTGCCATTTGAAATGTGTGATTCAGGTGAAACGATATTTTGAATACAGCGATCCAAATGGAACTGTGAATGAAATTTGGCGGGAAATAGGACAAAAACTGCCTCTTATTCAACTGATGATCAATCGTGAGAAACGGCTTGTTAAGAGGGATTCTATCGAACCAGACTGTTCTTGTCTGTGTACAAATCAGAGTACACTTTTCACCTCCTTATGATACCAAATTCGTCTCGAAACAGATGCTGCAAGGGCCTAGTTCAGATGTCTCCTGATGTCTCTGGGAAAGGCTCTTTCCTGCGTCCAGAAGAATGGCGAATGTTAATGTGTAGCTTTATTGTCTGAAGTAGAATGAAGGAAGCCCCCTGCTCCTTGGAAGGCTGGTTTTTAACAATGGACCAAGGTGACCGATCATGAAATTGTCCTCGTGAAAGTTCTTAGTTCTTACACAGCAAACATAGCTATAGATTTCCTTTCATATTTTTTATATAATTCTTCACAGTTTCACACACAACTCATGCATTTGATCAGTCTCAATATTGAACTTCCTAGTTGTAGAATGTTTTATACATGTAGAAAATAAAACTTACCATAATTTTGTTTGATTCTTTCACATCCTTGTTGCTTCCTTTGATGGCTAAGCTAGCTTTAATTTATTTTTTTGTATGTAATACCATCAGTTCCTATAAGTTTTGTATTTTTGGCATCTCGTCTGATCTTGGACGTGGCCAATTGCATTCTGTATTACAAATAGCATCCCTAACTTTAGCCATCACGCTACTCCACAAGTTAATTTTTTTTAACATAAAAAAAATATTCGGCCAGTAATTTTTAAAAAAATAAAAAAATTTATGTTGATTAAATAAAATATCAAAATATTATAAAATATGTATTGCATATTTATATTTGATAAATTAATTTAATTCAATTCAATTCAAAAAAACTAAATTTAACAAAAAATAATAAATAAAAAGACATGAGATAACTTGTGTTATTTTTAAAATTAGTGAGAAAATCTATATAAAAAAATAATAAGATTTAATTTTTAATTAAATAATTGTTAAATGATGAAATTAAAAAAGTATTAGTTTAAAAACAAAGCAAGTAAATTCAGATGAGTTTTTAAATTTAGATTAAATTTTTAAACTTGAAATTCATGAAATTATAAACCTGAACTAAATCAAAACACTCAACTCCCAATTAATATAATATTAAAGGATAGAATAAAAAGATATTAGTTTTAAAACAAAATAGAAACAAAATATCAAATTTAATAGTAAAAAACTAAAGGAGGATAAAATTATAAAAAAATAATTTTTAAAAATTATCTCAAATAAAATAAATAGTAATAAAAATATTAAAAACTAAATATAATATAAAAAATAAAGAGTGATGAAATTAGTAAAAATTTAATTTTATAAATATTTTTAATAAAATAAATAGTAATTAAAAGAACTAAATAAAAAATAAAAAGTTAATTTTATAAATATTTTTAATAAAATAAATAGTAATTAAAAGAACTAAATAAAAAAATAAAAAGTCACTTTAAAATATTAGAGAATCAAATATAAAATAGAAAAAAAAAAAACAAAAACAATCAACAAACACCGAAAGCTACAAACTCCATTGACTGGAGTTGATTTCCAAGTTAAATGGTTTCGATGTGATAGCTTTTTGATAGATGATACTTTTGAAGAAGTCAACGGTAAACTAACTTCCATTTACTTGGAGGGGGGAGCTTTGGAAAAAAAGAAAATTATTGGGGTTTGATGGTATAATATTAATGTAAGCATTGCAAAATAAAGAAATATGTTGTGAATCTAGTTGGGCTAATCCAAAAATATATCCTGAATCTTGCAACCTAGTAGATGTTGAATGTTGCAATGCTTTACATAGTGAAATATATGTTTGGAATTATAACAATAATAGCAATTTAAAATATTTTTTATTTAAAAATATATTAAAATAAAATTATTTTATTTTTAAAAAATTATTTTTAATATTAATACATCAAAATAAAATATATAAAAATTTATTTTAAATAAAAAAATTCAAAATTCAAAATAACATTTCCACATGGTTCAAACACACCCTAATTCATGCAAAAGAGTATTTTCTAGCATGTAGCGGTTACAAGCAGTTGAATACGCAACCATTTTCCCAACTTCCCTCTACATCTAGTCAGAAGTTAAAGAAGGTGAGGAGAAAAAGCTTTCGACGATCAAAAGAAGTCGTTGCAGCTTACAACTTCAACAGATCTGAGTATAGAAATAATCCTAGAAAGTGATGGGGAAAAAACAGAAAATGGTGTTATCAAGCTTCAAGATGAATTTATTCAAATCTTTCAAAAAGGTGGCCATTTCATCCATCTTCCACCCAGGACATGTAACTGCAAATGATTGAGAGATTGACCTGGAGAGTGAGAGAGAGGGGGGGGGGGGACTATCAGCACATTAATGGATGGAAAAGATACTAAAAAAGACTAAAGTTACAGAAATGAGGTATGAACTTACAAGCACGACGACCGTTGTTGATAACAGTACGAAATCCATCAAGGATGCCTTCTTTTTCAGCCACAACTTCGGCAGCATAAAGAAGCTGGCCCAACACCTCTCCGTGTCTTGCTTCCGCCTAACAAAAAGGAATAATCAACTGCTAGCTACCATTTTAAATTACAAAGCTGTATAGTCATTTCCATAAAGTAAAAATTCCCACAACAACAAAAAAATTACAAAATAGAGAATAGAAGGGTGACATCAATACAAATAAGAGTAAGGAAACCAAAATAATAAGAAAATGAAAGTAGAGGGACTAAATGCATCATTAACCTAAGCCACCAATTTTATTTGGTTAATATTAAAAGAGAAACAGAGGGGAGGGATGGGCGAAGGTGGGCTACATAAAAGATGGCAAATTTTGTTTTGAGACTGCCAGCAACCAGTTTCAGGGGCTTCTCTATTTCAGCTTCATCAAATGGTAATCTCTGTCGTTGGAATTTTTAATTTTTTTTATCTACCAATAAATAAGAACTATTTATTTCTGTGATTGAGGAGGTTGTTTTTGCAATATTCAGGGGCTGTTCCAGGGACAAGTACTAGAGCACAAAATGGAGGGCCAGTGATCTTAGAGTTGCCACTTGATAAGATAAGGAGGCCTTTGATGAGAACCAGAGCTAATGATCCAAATAAGGTGAAAGAACTCATGGATAGCATCAAAGAAATTGGTCTTCAAGTACCTGTAAGAATCTTTTGTCTTTTGTAATATATACTTGCTGCATTCATTTGGTTTCTGGGTTGCTTCTACTTGAATACTTAAATTCTTTTTTTTTATATTAATTGCCTGTCTCAATTTTTATTTTATTTTTTGTTTGATTGGTAAGTATATTGATGAAATGAATACGAGTGGTAGAAATTTTGTGACATTTAGGTGAAGTAACATGACAGAATATAGACTTAGAAGATTAGATTTCTTTCATTTTAGAAATATTATTTTTAATTTTCCTATTTAGTATTATTAGGCTTCTTGATTTTTAATATTTAAAAGGAATAGTTTTCCTGATTTTACTTTACTTTTCTAGATGTTTCCATCTAAAAGGTTGTGATAGCTTTTTGCAAGTGAAACATGAATGAAGGAATGAAATTAAGTATTTTGGCGTCTCCCATAGTTATGGTTTTTCTTGATGATTGTTTGAGTTTTGACTTGTAACAAACCTGGTAAATCTTTGAGTCTTTGAGGGATTTGATTTATAACAAACCCCACTACTTGTCAAGTATTTTTCTGTCAATAAAAAGATAAAAGGAGGGGAAAAGGTTATGAATTTTGAGAACAATAAACTTGAGTTGTTTGAGTCTTGTGTATTGTTTAGATTTCAGGCCATGTCATATTTATCTGTATCATACTTTATATACGACTGATATCTAGAAATAAATTTACAAGAATGAAAGGCCAATCTCCTTCAAGTCGTTGATTCGTGTGTCTAGGAAGATTGAAGGCTAGTTCCAGATTTGTATGAAACGCAACCTATTCTCTTGAAGTCTGACTTCTCTGTACAATCAAATGGCTGATTTTATCGAAACAAGATTTGCAAGATGAAACTTGGGAAATCTTGAACATGTTTTCGTACCTTTTGGCATGCTTGAAACCATGTAGCAAATACACACAAATCACAGAGTTCTTATTTTTGGCCCATTATATTGAATTTTATGGTAAATAAGAGAGCAAAACTGGTGGCCTAGGTAGATAGTCTCATTACAGCTGTATCTTTCCTTTGAAGATGAGAGTAATTGCATCTTACTCATTCTTCATTGGATTTCTTACTTTCCAATTGTTGCTTGAGGAAAAGAAAGAAATGGATCGCATCGAAGTGACCTTTAGTCCCCTCGTTAATCTAGTGCTAGAAATTCCTAGACAGATTTGATATGCGCTTAACTCGAATGGCATGTGTTCTAAAGAAGCTTTGTTTCCTTAATTTCAAATCCGTTGTGCCATCACTATCCTTTATAATCATTGCAGATTGACGTGCTTGAGGTCGATGGAGTTTACTATGGTATGTGCTCATATGCTCATATGAAAATCTTGTGTTTCTCTTCACCATCTCATATCATCACTGTTCTCACTTGTAGGATTCTCGGGTTGCCATCGTTATGAAGCTCACCAGCGCCTTGGGCTCCCCACAATTCGTTGCAAAATTCGACGCGGAACAAAAGAAACTCTAAGGTTTACTTTTGATCTCTTGTCAATCCTTTATGATCTTCATCAAACCCTGTTAATAAGTAATTTGATCCTTCTTTTTCCATTTTATTTTGCAGGCATCACCTCCGCTGAGTCCTGGTATGATGTCTTTTCCAAGTGATTAACCTGTAACTTAGTTTGGAAATCGCTGTTATCCTGGACCGCTGTACTCTTATTGCAAGTAATTACAAGGGTTATATCAATATCACATATATACAGGTGTTACAGTTTATACATTTTATCATTCTAATAAAAATGGTCATACACAAGCTTCTTTTATGACTAGTAGTTTTGAATTCTACTATTTTTATTTTCCTTACATTTCTAAGCTATTTTAATGGGAGAAATATTATTTCATATAGTGGTGCCTTTGGCCTCCTAAATGATGCAGCTGCATTCCTTGCACATGATGAATGAGCAATGAAAGTTTTTCACCAGATTCACTTCTTGTTTATATCCTTCTGTGTCTGAGCATTCAGTATTTCTTCTCTTCACGTGCTTCTTCCTTAGTGTTGTTTTCATCTAGCATTTGCATGCCAACGGACAGATGTGTCATCTTCTTTGCCTGAATTTCTCTAATTAATTATCTACTCTCTCCATGCTGGCTGACACACACACACTCCGTAGAAGAGAAGGATGAAGAAGGTAAGGAGCTCGTAGAAACCGGCTTTAGTATTTGTATTTCTCAGGTATAGCTTTTAGTTGGGAGATAAAAGACAGGAGGGGTGGAACTATGAAGATGAGACAGTAAGAGATAAGACGTGGGAGGAATGACTGATTTGTATTTGGTTTGGTGAATAGGACGGAAGAAATTTCCATCTCCTTCTCTGTGGACAAAATATAACAAAATACGTTTAAAAAATATATACTTTACCCTCATGCATAATATTCTTGTTTGTTTCCAAGAACCATGGTGGATAGGGTAACTCCAGGGAGAGAGGATTCTGATGGAGTGGTGAAAATTTTATATTGAATTTAGGTTTTTCAGGACCGCATCTTGGACTTAAATATATGGGCTTGAAAGTGGCCTTTTGTTTTTAAGCTCAATATTCCTTGCAAAGTGAGTTAATTATTGGAACAGAGGCTCTCCTATATTATATATTAAAATTATTAAAATTGCAGGAGAGAAATAGTATGGAAGGAAGAGAAAGAAAGTAAAGATTTCTGGGTTATGTGTGAACTCATGTTCTTAAATGAGCTGAATGATCTAAATATTTTTCTAAGATTATTTTTTTGGTAATCTAAAGTATTTATGCACCTCAATTATGTAAGTTTATCTCATAAAGAGTGAAATAATAATAAAGAATAATTGTTCTTTATATAAACAACCTACAAAGTCATGTTGTCGACTGTTGTGTCGTTGGAAGATTAGAACTTGCAAATGATAGGTATGAGAGGTGAGTGAATGTGAGCTCCATCTAAGGAGCAAGTTAGCAGGAGATAGTTGTGGATGAGAAAGATAGGTGTTATACTGACAATTCGTGTATAATCATAGGAAAATGCAGCGTTATTCTTACCATCTTAGAAGCATAGTTGTAGAATCTTGAACAACCTCATAGGTTAATCTAGAACTTAATTTATTTGGGTCTAGATTGATTCGAGTTGAAGAAAAAAAAAACCTGGTTAAACTGGTTACAAATCCGAGATGACCCAGTAAAATGAGCTCGTCCCAAACAAAACATGATCTTTAACTAGCTGACTTGAAAAATAATAAAAACAATGTTGTTTTCATTCATATTTTTTAAAAAATAATTGGGTCGATCATCTTGACCGTGAGTCTTAACGTGAGCACTTTCCAAGTTGATCTCAAGATGGGTTTTATAACTATACTTGGAAAGTTGGAAGTAGTAACTCTCCTTAGGGTTTGTGCCAGCTCGCTGAAGAGTAGTTCGTTGAGCTGGAGAGTAGCAGGATGGAGTTGTGGGAGATGGGTACTTTTTGTGAGAGAGGAATTGTATTTTTTTCCCTTTCTCTCGTTTCCTTTTTACTTTCCTCCTTTTAATTCAATTCCAGAGATTGAACCCAAAGAATTATATAACCGTTAAGGAGTGAACTGAAAGGAAAGAAATGGAAATAAGGGAAACTGGTTCGCGTGTGTTGCGCACGCACAAGCAAGTGAGCCATATCTTGAAAGCAGCATGTGTGGCTCTCTTCTAACTTTAATGGTGATTATTTTTTTGTCGTTTAGTTTATTTGTTGATATTTTTTTTACGGTGTCGCACGTGTCTTTCGATATGGCTTTGATGTCTTATTATTATTATTTCTCTAAATAAGTTAATTGAAGCTCATGTTATCATTAAAGGTAATTAATAATTGTTTGGAAACACGATGTAAAATGTATTTTATAAAAAGATTTATTAAAAATTAAAATTTTATATATTTTGAATTTTATTGTGCTGATCTTAAAAATAATTTTTTAAAAATAAAAAAAAATATTTTGATGCATTTCAATACGAAAAGTAACCACAACCACATTTTCAAATATTGCTTTGGTAATAATTATTTTTAATTTTTTTTATATAAATATATAAGAATAATTTTTTAAAAAATTATTTTTAATATCAGTACATAAAAATAATATGAAAATATATAAAAAATAATTTTAAATAAAAAAATTAAAATTCACTCAATCCTAGTTTTAGAACACAATACCAAACTTAGATAAGTATGTTTTTGTCTTTAAACAGCTCGGAGGATTATAATATTATATTTGTTGGTTTATGCTGTCCTGTTTTGTACTAACAACTCTTTAACTACTAAATTTGTTCTAGTTCGTTTTCTTTATGTCCGAGCTAACTAAACACCAAACAGTTTCGAGTTTCAACGCTGACGGCTAAAAAGGGTAGTGGGAAATGAATTTGATGGGTTGGTAACATGGAGGCCAGATGTAGAGAATTAAGAGGTGGATGGATACATACACACACTATCTATCTATCTCTTACATATTACTCCTCAGCTACACTCCTCCGTTTCCAAGCACTATAAATCCAATCATGCTGGCTTAATGTCTAAGTCAAGTATGCTCTCCTAATCCAAATCTTACTGAATTCTTCCATTGTACGCCCAGCACTTGAATCCCTCCAATCCCCAGCCACCATCGTGAAGAAGTCAACCGTCCAGTTAAATCATCGCCGGTTCCTATGCCCGCACATACACGATAACTTGTTTAAAATTATAGTAGTAAAACCCGAGGTGACTCGAGAAATCTAAATGGTAACTCTGAGCTAAGTTTTTAGTTCAATCTAGTTAAGTTTACTAACATTGAAAAAAAAAAAAAAAAAAAAAAAACCAAGCCGACTGATTTTAATATATAAAAAAAAGAAAATTACTTCTAATATTCTATAGTTTGGTTGGAATTATATTTGTCTGTCAACTTTTAAAAAGTTATAGTTTAGATACTAAATAAATGTAAAATAGACTAAACTATACGTAACAAAGTTCAAGCTGCAAGGAATGATTTTTTAATAATTAATAAATAACTTTTTCTAACAATAATTGACTTGATAAATCACAAGTTGATTCAATAAGTTAACGTTCAAATCATATCTACAACCCCATAGTTTTTTCAGAGTTAATTTAAGAATATTATATGTGAAGGAAAACAAATCTTGATAGTTGGTAAATATCAGGAGTTAATTTATTTATTTTTTAAGGTGGTTATGCTGTTAATTAACAAGTCTATCAAATAACAGCAGCTTGATAATATGTCTAACTTAATTAATGGGATGATAATACGAAAAAAATAATGCAATTTCACACACATTTTTTTAATTTTTTTAATTTACTTTCGGCACTGTTACCGTGGACATTGACTGAAGCCCTAACCTATCAAATTTCATTTTGAAAACCTTAAGTTTATTAATTTGGAACTTTATATCATCAGTCGTGACCACTGTCATTTAAATGGGCTGCCTTGAAAGGAAACTCATAGGACCTTGTAAATGATCTATTCACCATATGATTAACATTTATTTTTGGACCTGAATAATTAAGATATGATTAGGGGGGTTCAGGGTCGGATCGGGTCAATATCCATAATTATATTCAACTAAATTTTTAATATTTTATAAATTATAAATCTGATCGGGTTAGATATATCAAGTTGAGGTAATTGTTTTTAGAATATTACACATTTTCACAAGTTGATTATTTAATTTCTATTATTCTTGGATGAATATAAAATAAATACACTTTCAAGAGAGTAAAATAATTTTTTAGAAAATTAATCTCTATTAGTATTGCAATGTATTTTACATTATATCAAATATGTAATCAGCATTAAACATAAAAAAAATGATATATCAAAGCCCGAGATAAAAAAATGATATATGTAACGAAAAACGATGAAAAAAAATTCATTTCGAAAAGACAAAATTATTTTATATTTTTATCTCTATTATTTTAACCAAATATTTTTATTTTCTTTTCATGGCAAAGACACTAAACAAACTCAACTTTAAGAATCAAGCAAGCACAGGACCATATCCACACTATAAATATTTTTCTATCGCCCACTCCATTTCAGACGCAAATCTAGAAACTAATTTGAAAAATATTTCGGATTATTAAATTATCGTGTTATTTTATAAATCACTATATAACTATTTTTATAAAATAATAATTTTTTATTTTTTTATTACTAATCTGATTAGATTTAATCTGATAAATTAAATTAATAAAAACTCGTATATATTAATATAATATAATTAAAACAGTATATTTTAATCATTTAAAAGTATATTTGTGGTCGCTTTTTAAAATACTTTTTCACTTAAAAATGTATTAAAATAACATCTTTCTATTTTTAAAAAATTATTTTTTATATTAGCATATCAAAATATTTAAAAATATTAAAAAAATATTAATTTAAAATAAAGAAAAAAACAATTTTTTTTAATTTTTTCAAAATTACTTTTAAAATAAAAACAAACAGTAACTAAATCTTTAATTTGTAAAACCAGCTGTAACACCTTTGAAATATATAACAAGGAACGGTAATCTTCTCTCCACTCCACCAATCATGCTGCTGTACTTTTATTATATACGTGCATCCCACCATATCAAAAGCGTCTCCTCATCAGAAGACCATAGAAAAATAAAATAAAATGGACCATCTGTCTGGCTATTTTATTTTTCTTAATTAACTAATTAAATTCTCATTTACATGTCATTAATTTACAATAATAATAGTAAATCTGCTTTCCAATTTTCTTTCTCCATTAAATAAAAAACACAATCACTCGGCTCTCCTCCTCCTCCTACCCCCAGCTCTCTCTCTAAAACCCTCTCCTATTCCTCTTCAAAAGACTCAGATCTGAAGCTTACGCCATTATTAACTCCACTCTCTAGTTTTCCATTCCTGTAAGCCTTTCTCTCTCCTTCTCCTCTAAAGACTCTGCTCCAATTCTTAGAGATGATAGCTGTGGTTTGCATTTCGAAATTTCTAGCTCGTTTTTCATCATTTTATGCTTATTAAAACCTAAAAGAGTTTGCGAAGTTACTGATTTTGCACTAATTTTGATTCCTGGATGCATTTAGCTGTTTTGTTTAGTGTGTTTGTGCTTTGTTTGGTTGCTTAGATTACTTACACATTCGTTCTTTCTTTTTATATTTTTTTTTCAAAATCTAAGTTGGTAAGAGAAAATGTAAAATCCGTTCTATATTTATTTTGCTGCTAGTATAACGGTTTTTGGGAATTGCTGGTATTATTAATTTTGGAGAGGTCATGTTTGGTTTGTTTTAAAAAAAGAGTGAAAAATGCTCTCTAGTGGATTTTATTTCTCTACTGAATTAAAATTTTGAAGGAAAAAAAAAAAAAAAACGTAATTGCGTAGCATGGAAGGTTAAAACAGATAGAGAAGTAAAATAGGAGAATCCATTTCTGTTTTTTTCTCTTTGTAAATGAGTTTTTTGTTCTTTTAATTTTGTAGTTCTCGGATATACCAAACTAAACTCTTTTTTTTTTTTTACGATATTTAATACTGTTACTAATTTTGGGTAGGTCAGGTCAGGTTTGGTTGCTTGTGATATAGGAGTAATAATTTGTATATCTATTTACTCTTTATTTAATTTCTGTTTTAAAAAAGCGAAGAATACCTTAAAAGATTTTATTTTTATACTGGTTATTAAATGGTGATTGGTGAGTACATTAATATTCAATTTTTTTTTTTAAAAATGGATAATTTTGTAATTTGGAAGCTAAAACCTGATAGGAAAAAATGGGCAGAATTCAATACTGTTTTAGATGTTTATTGATGGGGTTTTAATCCTAACGTGCAGGGATTTGTGGTGGAGTTGATATAATTAATTAATTAATGGCAAAGTCGCGGCAACATTATTCAACACAAGATGCAGCTCTTTCACCCACTGGTGTAAGATCGAGGGAATGGGAGGGTCCATCGAGATGGACTGAGTATTTGGGTCCTGATTTGAGTTCGCCAATGGCATCGAGGTTGTCTAGGAACAAGGTAGGTTCGGATGGACAGGTTCAGAGTTCGGGAGGTGGATCTCATAAGGGTTTGAATTTGCAATGGGTAGTTCAACTTACTGAAGTAGCTGAAGGTCTTATGGCGAAAATGTATAGATTGAATCAAATTTTGGATTTCCCGGATCCAGTTGGTCACTTGTTTTCAGAATCGTTTTGGAAAGCGGGCGTGTTCCCGAATTATCCGAGGATTTGCTTATTGCTTTCTAAAAAGTTTCCGGAGCATTTCAGTAAATTGCAGCTTGAAAGGGTAAGAATTTCTGTATTCTGTTAGAAGAAATGTTGTTTTGTCTTGTTGGCCAATAGTATAGTTCTTTAACTTGTGGACAACTGATGCAGGTTGACAAGGTTGCTTTGGATGCTTTGAATGATGGTGCAGAAGTTCATTTGCAGAGTTTAGAGCCTTGGGTTCAGGTATGGAGTTGGTTTTCTGTGCACCTTTTTCTATCATGTGCATGTACAATGCTCAAGATCTCAGATGATCATTACTTTTAGTGATTACTTTAGGAGATTTAGGACTAGGCCTTTGTGGCTGATTAAACCTCTGTCATAGTTAAACATGTGTTGGTTAATGTATGAAAGCATTCAACTCTATAAAGAATAGCTTTTGTCTCAATGACTGAGTATTCAAGTGCTTTTCTTAAGAATCATGATTGCTAAAGGAAGAACATGCTGGAAGGAACATGTTTATGTTTTAATAATTGAAAGTCTATCTCAATAGGTGCTGACAACCATATTTATAATCTGGTCCTTGAACTCATCAGGTTGTGTATCATACAAGAAGTCTTATAAGATTCAAACTCAGGGTAATTACTAATTAGGAACTACGGTTTCTGCCACTTAGTTGCTCAGTCTTGCCTTGGTACAAATTACCAGTAAGTTGAGCCCAGTTTGACTTTTGGCTGGAGCCCAAGTAGTACTGTAGCTCGACCTCTTGAATCTTTTCGTAGCATCGTAACTGGGTTTGATTTCATAAAGTCTCAACAGACCAGGCAACCAAGTGACGAGAGATATATCAGCTAGCATGGCTCTGCTGTAGCAGATTTATCATGCTTGCCATCTAAAAGTGAGAACCTTGCTGAGTTGCTAGTGTATGGAGCTAATTTGATGGTGCTTATTCAGTTAAATTCTGTTCTGTATTAGGCCCAAGAATTTCTGATATACTCTAGTATAATGATACATGATTTCATAATGAAGTGCAGTTCAATTGAGGTAAAACCTTAAAACTATATTTATGTTAATATAATGCCCCTAGTAGGAAATTTGAAGCCTTTTGTTTTCACCTGTGGACAATGGGACACAGTTGACGTATTTTAAAGACTGATTTACCATCAATAATTTGCTGTGTACTGTGGAAATGATCACTTGAGGAAAAATGTAGTACTACTGTTGGTTAAGTCATCTAACATTGCATGCAAACCAATATGAAGTAATGACGAGGTTAAATTCAATTATTTTTTGGTCTGAACCTGGAAGATAATCACTGGGAAGGGGAGGAAGGGATCTTATGGGGAATTGAATTATTGATATATAATATATATTTCAAGATACTTGTGCAATTGTTGGTTGGTCAGGCTTAAATCTGAACCATATAATTTTCCTTCTCTGTATCTATGTAAAACTTAATATCCTAAAAGGTTGATACAAGGGAGGCAACTTTAGGAGGAAGCTCTTAATTGCTCAACTACAGCTTTGTTGCGTTTTAAGTGCTAACTATCTCAGCCTAAATATAAATATCTCAAAGAAATGATCTTATTAACCTAGTCTAGTTTTATTGAGGTTTCTTGGTAGAATGGGATTATGAAAATTGTAAAAATGCTTAACGTTATCATGTCTAATATTTTTGCTGAATAAAGTTTTTACACCTATATACTAAGAAAGTTCCCTCTTTCATCATTTTTTAAATCATTTTCACCTCTTGAGAAAAAGAAGGGATTGTATTTGCTAGAGGAAGGTATATGATAAATAAACTCATAACTAATTACCTCTTGTCACTTAAAGAATGGTAATAAGCTTAAGGTCACATATTTCCTAGTGTTATGCAAGAACTCGTGCGTGCTCCTAATTTCTAAGCTTTCCTTGAGAAGCAAGCAATTGAGAAAGCAGCCATCCATAAAAATGTTGGCGATAGACAAATGTTGGCCCTCAATTGCACTTTAGGTAGTCCTGATTTCTCTGCGAGTATTATTCCACTATTGATCATTGGATTGATCAACATTGACTTTGGCATTGGTTGCTGACACTAGTTAAAGACTAAATACCCTTGCATGTATATTTGTTCGAACATTATCATGTATTCAAAGGTTTGACAAATGAATATTCTCTAACTAATCATTATACTAAGCATCGTTGTCAAATCAAGATTTGACTCATGAATTGGAAAGCCTAATTATGGTACCGTAAATCATATTGAATCGTGAATAGTAATATTGATTAAGAAATGAAAATAACACTATGAAAGATAATTAACATACCAAATATTTCTAAAATAAAGGAAAAATGAACCTTTACTGAACAAAATGTGCATCAATTCATCTAATAGTTCTTAGTCATTAAATGACCCAAGTCTCAAAATTCAACATATTGTTCATTGGAACTTGATCATTCTAATGACTCATCTTATAATACATCTTAAGCAACATTCTAACTAGTTACACCACTAGATTTCCTAGTTTAATAAAAAGTTATAATCTTTCCCAATTTCAATATAACCTTTGTCATGCTTGTTGTCTTTGGCACTCTTGCTTTCTTTCACCCTTTTCTATTTTTGTGAAAATTAATTTATTCCTTGTTTCAGTTTTCAAGTAGAAATATTTATCAAAGAAAATTGCTTATACATTGCTGTCAGCCATGACTTCTAGACTAAACCTTCCTATTCTTATCATCTCTTTTGAAATCATGTATTTTACTTTCATTTTCTATTTGAGTTGACTTGTAAAATCGAATCAAATTGTGATTGAATCGCAAGATTTATGTACATACGAGATTCACCCCACTCACCCCATGATTTGCACTTGTTTTCTTTGTGAGATGCATCGTATTGTATGTGAATTGAGATGAATTGTAAGATTTGAATTGTGAACCGTAAGATTTTAACAACCGTGATACCAAGTAGGAGCAGATGATAACATGATGGAAAGGAGAAAGGTCAATGAAGCAAAATGGGGACCGGAAGTCCTGCCAAGTACATGCTGTGAGATTGGACAGGTCGGATATGGGTGTGACTTGACAATCACTGATAGAAAAGAGAAATTGTTTTTGTGTGGCAAAATGTTTGCCCACTTTAGTACTTCTGCAGTAACAAAGACAGAAAATGAGAGAACAGTAGTTATAAAATTAGGATAAATTTAATAGTGAAAAAGAACCCAGATATCCTATCACTTACCACTTGAAAGGGAGACGAAAACCGTGCTCTTATTTAGATTATCTTAGAATCTAAGTGATCAGCGCCGCAATTTTTTTAGTTACCATATTATTGGATATGTTTGTGAGGTTTGATTGTGTCATCTTTTCTTATTCTTCCTTAGCTGTTGTTAGTTTCAATGGTACATGTTGGGAATGGCTTATGGTAGTTATTATGTTTGTTACCCAATATTTTGATTAAAAGGATTGTTTATAATTAACGATAAGAAATTGCTTACTTTCTGATCATTAGAGTTTGTAAATAAAGATTTATGGTTACTTGGTAATTGTTTGCTTTTGTGTGGCCAGTTACTTCTTGACCTGATGGCATTCCGAGAACAAGCTCTGCGACTCATATTGGATTTAAGTAGTACTGTTATTACCTTGTTGGTGAGTATCAAAATCTTCTCCTTCATCATGCAAAATGTATTCAGTTTGATACGAAGTACAATCAATCAACCTCGATAGCTGAAGGATCCATAGAACTTTGGCCTGTTAATATGTATGTATCATGCACTGGATGATTGGATGATGTTAAATTGATCCTTTCCTTGTTTACCTCCAATTCATTTAGAAGAAGAGAAACATAGTGGCTTGATTTGTTTATGGTATCTCTGATAACTTGGTGCAGTATTTTGCAGCCTCATCAGAACTCGCTTATACTGCACGCATTTATGGATCTCTTTTGTTCCTTTGTCCGTGTTAATCTTTTATCTGAGAAGGTGAAGTGGGCTTTGTATTCCCCTATTTCTTCTTTCTCTCTTGTAAATTCTTTAGGGTTTGTATCCTTTTATTTAATATGATGCGCATAAGCAGGCTTCTTATCTTGTTGACACCATTGAAGTTTGATGCCTCATACAGATACCAAGGAAAATGATGTTGCAAATGTATAACCTTCTGCATGCCATGTCAAGAAATGACAGAGACTGTGATTTCTATCATCGGTATGGAATACATTTGAGTAGTGCGGTTATCTTCATATGTCCTGGGCCTTGGGCCTGATGGGTAGCAACACAATTTTATCAGTCTCTGATAAACAATAATGAATTTATAGTTCTGGCTTTCCTTTTCTGTTTCTCAATATGCAATTTCCTGAATGAGGATTTCATCACAGAATGAAAATTTTGACTTCTGTCTAAGCATGCTGTGGATATCTGTGCTTGAACGGGAATGGAAATGTGGATGTCTCCTTGCTTTTTATGCTAGAACTGTAAAAGAAATTTGATAATCTTGATTAGTGAATGGGTTTAACAACTTGGTCAGGTTCTTAAAGGTTAAAAGTACAATGATCATTATCTTTATGGTTTTCTATTTGCAAAGAAATTTAATGGCAGGCAAATTAAATGCTTCAGTTTTGTAATGATGTTATTTTTTCACTTATAGTAAATTTATAGTTCATGTGTAAATAAATGTGATAAGGTTATCTATGCAAAGCTCAAAATGTCTGGTTTTGATGGAATTAGGATTCTGCTTGTGTAGGGAATATAATATGTAAGTTTTGCTAGTATAATCACTCTTGGCTCTGCTTAAGATGTTTGAGGTCAATAAGACAACCTGGTCATTCTATTAATAGGAAAGAACTCAAGGCTAGCAATCTTTACCGTGAATCTTGAATTCTGAAGCTACCCATGAATCTGAAAGTAATGAGTTCAATCGACCTACTGAATCAGTTTTAGTACTAACAAGGCTGCAAAGATGATTTAAAGTGGTTCCGGATTGAGTTTGAGCTGCATTTCTAGAGATTTTATTTTGTGTCTTTGCTTGCTCCTCATAAAATATACCTTTTGTAATTGGCATCTCTAGCTCTTTGTCTTAGACTTTTTTTTGCCGAGCCACCACTAGCACATTAAAGTAATGACAAATGGTTTACTGCTCCTTATTTAAGGTGCTTTCCTTTATATTCTAAAATTTAAAATGCTTGACTGTCTAGAAATCAAGGACAGCGAGGAAGGCTTGAAAAACACTTGGTTACTCTATGGATTACAGGGCATGTAATTGTCCTTTCTAATTGAATCTTCTCTTTATTATCTTATCTATCTTTGAAAATCTATTTTGGCTGTTCTTTTAGGTAGGCGTAGAAATGAGGTAACTATAGATACTAGTAACCACAATCACAAACCTGAGGGAATTTGGGGGGTGGGGGGTGGCGACTGCTGTGAGGGCAAACATAAGTGAAATAAACTGAAGAATAAAGAAATATGTATTTCACTGATTTTACAAATTCTCGATGCCTGGTGTTCCCCACTAACTAGAACAAGAGTAGTTAGGCTCCTCTACATATTATTGGCTAAATTTTTTAATTGACAGGCTCATGCAACATTATTCTTGAGTGGTAAAACATTCCTTTTTTATGTGTTCATGCTTGGATATTGATCTTTTGTAGTATTTTTAGCATGTTGCTTTAGTTTATGTTGAAGGCACTACATTGTATCTCATACACATTATGCATTTTTGATATCTCTCTCCTTTTGTATTGCAGGTTGGTTCAATTTATAGATTCTTATGATCCACCATTGAAAGGGTTACAAGAAGATCTAAATTTTGTCAGTCCACGTATTGGAGAGGTCATTTTTGTTTCTTTTCCATTGAAAAATTGATAGAAATATTGATGATCATATCTCTATTTGTGTGTTTGTCCATCTTTTTTCTTTTGGAATTACATGTTATAAGATATTGGTATCTAGCCTTCATCACTTGTTTTTCTCTCTAATCTTCATAGTGGGGTGATTCTTCTGTAATAACAGGGGGTTGGACCATAAGCTTTTAAAATTTATCATATAGCCTGCTAGTATCAGGATGGTGAGGAGATCTCTTCCTCGTTCTTTTCTTCTTCTATCAATCATAAGCTTACAAATTGTCTTTGAATAAAAAAAAGAAAAAAGAAGAGGCAATTGAATTATAGAATTTAAGACATCTATAATGGCCATATATGTCAAGCTCCCCATCTGAAGGAAAGAAAGATTGTTGGTCATTAGCTTTACCTTTCCCTGAATTTGGTTATGTGATGCTCACATCGTAGTGTGTTTATCATGGTTATGCTGTCATGAAAATGAAGCTGCAATAAGTAGTCCTTGTTACATAAATCACACAAGAGTTTGAATGTTAACAAATTTGGAAATCATACTTGCGTTTGCTATTGGTTTGATTTCTCAAGTATTTTCGAGCTTAACTTTCATTATTTATCTCCAGGTTTTAGAGGCTGTAGGCCCTATCGTTTTCCTATCTACAGATACAAGGAAACACAGAAATGAGGAAATCATACTTGTGTTTGCTTTTGGTTTGATTGCTCAAGTATTTTGGAGCTTAACTTTCATTATTCATCTCCAGGTTTTAGAGGCTGTAGGCCCTATCATTTTCCTATCTACAGATACAAGGAAACTCAGAAATGAGGGATTCCTAAGTCCATATCACCCTCGGTATCCAGATATACTAACAAATTCTGCTCATCCTATGGTACATACTGTTCTTTTGAAAGATCTTGACATTTGGGTTAATGCAAAACTTAAATTTTCTTTAAAGTTCTAAATAGCCAAAAGTAGTTACTGCTAAACTTTGTTGATGCTAGCTTTTGGACCTTTCTGCTAATTTCAATGGTTTTGTTATGTCATTTTCACATTTCAGAGAGCCCAAGACCTAGCAAATGTTACTTCTTACAGGGAATGGGTGTTACTTGGATATCTTGTTTGTCCCAATGAGCTGCTTCGTGTCACTAGCATTGATATTGCTCTGGTATGCCTTGCCCGATTAATGGTCAGCTCATTCTTGTGATTCAACAATGCTTTCATAAAATATCAGATACATGCTGCAAGGAAGAAGCATGTTTTTAGATACTCGAATACTGAACATACTGTGTGAATGATAATTTCAACAAGATAAGTTCAACTATATTTTACAAAATGTTTCTCATTATTAACAGCCCAACTTCTTACAAGCCCATATCTTTCAAGTGCAGTTGACCACATGGTATATTTCTTATGTGTATCAATATTACCTTCTCATGAAAGAGATCATACTTTCTTTTAAAGTTCCATTTTTGTGGATGTTGCCTTGGTCCCACATTTATGACATGTGAACCTGGTTTGGAAGTAAAACATTTTCTGATGATTGATTGTAATGAAGCATATGAAAAGTTAATTATGGATTAACTGAGTCCTTGTACTTTCAAAGTTTTTGGAAAGCTAGTTATCATCTAATGAGAATTGTTCGAGAAATGAATCAATACTGATTTCATTCTATGTAGTTGATAAATATTAATATAGAGTGCCTTTCTGGCTTGTTTATATGGTAAAGCATACCCCGTGGGTTTGAAGTAATTGGTGGTGAGTTGTATTGTGGTAAATTCTCTCTAATTCATTTTGCTGATTTCACTGCACCTTTTTTTTTTAATTTTATTTCTTATGAGATATTTGGTAATATTTATCTGCTAAGCTGATAATATGAGCAGTTTTTTTCCCTTTTGGTCAAATACTTCTCTTTTTTGGTTCAAGTACTTCTCTCTCTATTGCTAATTTCTTTTCCCTAACACATTCAAATACATATATTGTGTCTCTTTATTTTCCATTAGGGTTTATCAGGAATTATCTGGATGCTTTGTACATTTGTCTGCTGATGCTTCTTTTCCACATGTTTCCTTAATTTTTAAAATGGTTCTCAGGTCGTACTGAAGGAAAATTTGATACTTGCAGTATTCAGGGATGAGGTGAGTAGCACTGTCAATTGTCCAGACGGTGTTCTCTGGTTACAATGGCTGATTTTTATCAAAATCTTGAACATGCAGTATGTACTATTGCACGAGGATTATCAGTTATATGTTTTGCCTCAAATATTAGAGTCGAAGAAGATGGCCAAATCTGGGCGCACTAAGCAAAAAGAGGCAGATCTCGAGTACAGTGTGGCAAAGCAGGTTGAAAAAATGATAAGGTAAAAAACTTAGTTTTGATTTGATAGTATTGATGGAAGGAATGAAACCATTGCTGCCTCCCTCCTATGGTTTTTCTATCAATAATTTGTCTCATTTTTCTTCATCTGGTTTCTTCAATTACTATTATTAACCTTAAAATATTGGATATATGCTCAATCTTTTATATGCCTATTACTTTACTGGTGAAATTACTAGGTATTTATCTGGAGAACTGGAAGCTATTTGCTTGTCACATTCTGAGGAAGTTACCAAAGTTTGTAGATAAACAGAAGGGAGGGAAAATAGAAAGTCATCTTTTTTGGCCATAGTTCTATCATCAGAAAGCATGTCGTTTGGGGAAGCCATCGTTGGCCTGGTTACAAAAATGATTAAGCTGTGAATCTAGCAAAATAGAAATGTTGAAGAATCCTGAAAATGTGATGGAAGAAATGATCAACCTCTGTACTTAAAAATATTTTGATCATTTATGTTAATGGTACTACATGTTTATATGGCTGGGACTTTTCTTGGTGCATGGATAATGAAAAAAGGGCATGATCTCTTTTTTGCTTATTAATGTTAAAATTTCTTCAAGTATGCCACTAATATTTGCCAGTTACCTTTAATTTCTTTCTTTTTTATATTATTATTCTGATGAAAACATAAAGAACAACCAGCATAGCTAGTGTTTCAGCATCTAATGTGATTTGGATATGTTGTAAATGTTGCAGTGAAGTGCACGAGCAAGCACTTCTATCTTGTGATGCCATTCACCATGAGAGGAGAATATTATTAAAACAGGAAATTGGAAGAATGGTACTGTTTTTTACTGACCAGCCAAGTTTATTGGCACCAAACATCCAGGTATTTAAAGTGATAGTACCTTTCCTTTTGTTACCCTTTCATTTTGCTTATATTCAAAGTTCTCAAAGACTAATATTTAAGCACATGGTTGACCAAATCTGCTATGTTAGGAATCCTTCTGTTCAGTCTCAATATAAATGCAGTAGTTTGCTTCATGTTTTCACATGTAGGCATGTGCTTGCACACACACCTGTAGAAAGAGTTTGAACCCTAAGTTTTTGCCAAAAAATAATAATAAAAAATTATATAGCTGATTGATATTAATTGAAATTTATTTCTAGGCTAATAGGAATTGAAAACAGTGAAGTGGGGTCAGGTGGGTGGAGTGATCTGACTTCTCTCTGAATATTTTTTACTTGCCACAGTACTAAATGTGGATTTTTACCCACAAATTCTTCTTGGAACAATCATTCTCTAATGGTATGGTGTTTCCTACAGATGGTATTCTCTGCCCTGGCTTTGGCACAGTCTGAGGTTATCTGGTATTTCCAACATGTAGGAATTGCATCATCAAAATCTAAAGCTTCTCGAGCAGTACCAGTTGACATAGTACGTTAAGTTCTTTCATATTCACTTAAATCGTGTCACTATAATTTTATATAAGTTGACTGGTTTTTAGCTTAAATTGGTGTTATTTTTGGTGGCAGGATCCAAATGATCCTACTATTGGCTTTTTACTTGATGGAATGGATCATCTATGCTGTCTTGTGCGGAAGTATATTGCAGGTTATACAGGGTTTGATGTAATTTGTTTTTCATAAATCATATAATTTATGTTGATAGTGCACTTAATGTGCTAAATGGTGAAAAGCGTTTTGGTTATTTCTCATTATTTGAGTAAAGAAGCAATCATTTTCCATTGCCTCCTACCGAGTTCAAATCCATGACCCCTTATGGACCAACACCCCCCCCACCCCCAACCCCACCCCCACCCCAATCCTCTAATTTCTGGCCAATGGTCTTTCTTTAACAATTCCCCCAGTTAGTCAGAAATGTGCCTACCTAGTATAATATACAGATGAATTACTTAGTCAATTCAAAGGCTATTTTCCACTGAAGTTTTCCTAGAATTTGGGTTGCTTATTAAACATATCTATGCACTGATTTTTCCTCTTTCTTCATGAGGACGAGTGATATAAATGATCTTACAAGCTATTTTGTCGTGACAAATAGAAATGTTCTTATATGTGAAGGACATGCTTAACATTGATTATGCAGTTTGATAAATCTCTAAGATAGCACATGGAGCTTTTTACTAACTGGGTTAGGTTTTCAATTCGAGGCTCTATCATGGCTTTAGACTGGTGTTGTTATCTTATGTTTTCTTATTGTTGCTAATCCATCTGCATTTATTTCGTTGATTGTTTCAGTCCTCACCGTTTCTATATAAAAAATAGAAAAATCACTATATTTTTTGTTCCAATTTGCAATATCATGGAATGAAGAACAGTTATTATAGTGCTGGGAAAGTGTTAATTTTATGGAAACTTGATTTTATCTAACCCCGAGGCATTTGTCATCTTGTTCATATTACCTGAAATAGTGCAGCAACTAGTTATTTAGCATGCATTTATCTAACTCCATAGGCCTCAAGCATGGACAAACAAGTCTTTAAACATTTTCATATCCAATGCAGCTATCAGAGGCTATGCATTATCATACCTGTCTTCATGTGCTGGTAGAATCCGGTTTTTGCTGGGAACTCCAGGAATGGTGGCTCTTGACCTTGATGCTAGCTTAAAAGGGCTTTTCCAGCAGATTGTTAAGCATTTGGAAAACATACCAAAACTGCAGGGTGAAAATATTTCCGCCATCACATGTGATTTATCTGTAAGAAATCTGTGGAAATCATGCTTTTGATTTGTTCTGCTGAAGTTTTCTGAACTTGAATTGACATTGGGGCTTTGGAAGTATCACTTCCTATGATGAGATTTTACAACCCTGTGGTTTTTTGAAGTGCTTGTTGCATAATATCAAGAATTAGATACCTCCATCACATGAGGATTTCTCATTCATATCCAAAAGACATTTATGATTGGGTCTGTTGAAAGAAGGTAATCAGCAGATATTGTTTGAAGGAAAAGTTACAGAGTGATGATCTCTGTTGGTCCTCTTAACTGTGACTTGAAAGAAGCATTGGTGAAGTCAGTCGTATTGCATTTATGCTTAATTTTTTTTATGCCTCCTTATTGTGGTTTCTGTTAATTCCTTGAAAAAGTTGTTTGTTGCCATTTCTTTCACCACTGTTTTCATTCTCTTTCAAGAGTTGTTTACTTCACAAGGGCATCAATAACCATATCATGTTATATCTTTTTTAAGCAGGAGTTTCGTAAAGATTGGTTGTCAATATTGATGATTGTAACATCCGCTAGATCATCCATAAACATAAGACACCTGGAGAAAGCTACTGTATCTACTGGAAAAGAAGGATTACTGTCAGAAGGAAATGCTGCATACAATTGGTCCAGGTATTCTCCAACTCTTGTTCGCCATTATGACTAGTACTACTGTTAGGTTGCTGAAAAGTTAGCCTATGACTGGACTAATAACTTCAGGAAATCAATCCACATGGTCTAATGTGATTAGTTTGGGATTGACACTATGATTTGAGTGATACAATTATCTAACACTGTAGAAACTATAATTATGAAAATTATATCTGTAAAGTTAAAAAATCAACTGAATTATTTGATGGTGAATTGATCTCATTCAGATTCAAACAAAAGCCCTTAAAGTCGAGATGAGGAGCTTATTGTTTATTTTATTGAAATTACTTGGAGTAAGTGTAATAGAATTTGAAAAATTACTTCTGTGCCCTCAAGGAATATTTTGAAAAGCTTAAAACAAACAGTTATTCTCATTATGGTTCGTTTCTAGCATGGTGCTCCATGACTCCCAGATGTACCAGTTTGTGAGAGTGAAATTTGTTGTGGTGGCATAGAAATCCACTTTGATCATGTTCGTGTTTGGTGTGGATTTATGCAGTGACCTTTGCATCAAGTAGCTTAAACTTTGGGCTAAAATGTTAAATGCTCTTCCTGGGTATGGGAGCAAGGTACATTATACCAGTTAATGCTGTCTGGTTTTCGTTTTAAACTTTGAACCATGTGCTAGACCAATAATTAATGTTAGAGGATGGCTGCTTAGAAAAATGTGAAAATAGTATGGTGAAATCATAATTCTGAGGTTTTTATGAAAGCCTACAGGCATAGGTTCTCTCTTTTCTCCAAAAAGCATCTATGTTTCATGCTCTATTGTACTGTATTCAGGTGGTTACCTTGTTCATATGGAATATTATTGAAATATACAGAATAACATATATGAATCACTTTCAATTGCAGATGTGTTGATGAACTAGAATCTCAATTATCAAAGCATGGAAGTCTAAAGAAGCTGTATTTCTATCACCAGCATCTTACAGCAGTAAGCTCCTACCTATTTTAGTTTATAACTAGTTTGTATGCCCATGTTATGTTGCAGTGAGACCTAAATTTTTTTAAACCTAAAAATAATTTTTAGGTCTCAGGAAATTCTTTGGCAATGTCATTAAACCTGAAAACATATTTTGAATATTTTTTTTATAAATATAAATTTTCCTATCAATGTATCTCTTGTTTATCTTAGCCAACACAATATTTTTAATTGAAAGCATTGTCTCTATTTTTTTAAAAAAAATTATTACTGTTAAAGCAAGTTTTTTAAAAATATCAAAATAAGATGTCTATGTTTTGTGTGACTGAAAGCTTAAAAAATCATAAATGTAATAAAATCATGTTCCAAATCTATGTAAGCATTTTAATAATAAACAACCGATTTCAATTGAATTATCATAAATTATTTATTGTTAATATTATTATTTTCAGATCAAACACATAATAATTGATTTATTTTAATTCAAATAAAAATTTATAATATTATTTAAGAAACACGTCAAAATTGAAGAGTAAGTGAATCTATTAATTTTTTTATGGAATGTCCAAAAAAAAACCAAAGAAAAAAATGCAAAAGAAAAATAAAATAAAAGGCCCAGCATGGGGGCCATGCCTGCTCAGCGGGCTAGACATGCGCGCCTGTCCCTGTTTTAATTTTTTAGACAAGTCTTCTGTCAGTGTGTCCCCCAACGCTCGAACCCGTGATCTCATGCTTGTCACGTGACTGAGTTCTGACTTGGATTTGTGATAAAAACAATTAAAAAAATATATAAAGGTGCTTTACTGTGAACAGTAAAGCACCATAAGGAACCTAGTTCTTTTAGTGTTGCAGGTTAATTTCAAGTGAAGGCTGGCTCTTCAAAATACTCAACTGGGAATTGCCAGACTGGATAGGCTCCCCGAAGATAGGACATAGGACTTTTAGGCGGCCCACTTAGTTGCTTTTTGTTTCCACTATTATCCTCTTTGGCTTTCTTTTTTCTTATGGGCTCCTGCTTTAACCAACAATACATCTTTGCCCATGGTAGGTCTTTCGGAATACCATGTTTGGACCAGAAGGGCGTCCTCAACATTGCTGTGCATGGCTTGGTGTTGCTAGTAGCTTTCCAGAGTGTGCTTCTCCAATTGTTCCGGAAGAGGTGATCCATTAACTTGCTTTTTTTGGTTTGGGAGAGGGGCTGTAAATGATAAATTTTTTGCTAAGAGAAATTGAAATGGGAATGACTTGATTTTGTTTCATTTAATCCATAACACTCAGCATTGAACCATACTTATTGAGGGCATGATTGCATGCTTTATAAAGAGGATATAAAGAGGATGACTCCCAACTACTGCTTTTTCCCCAACCTTGCTCTCCATCATGCATGCCACACATTTCCTCTCATCAGAAAAAAATGGAAACTTCATGAAATTTACTTTATACTTTATTGTAAACAGGTAACTAAAATTGGGCGTGATGCAGTCCTATATGTTGATTCTCTTATTGAATCTATCATGGGAGGATTGGAGGGATTGATCAATATTCTTGATTCCGAAGGAGGATTTGGTGCCTTGGAGACTCAGGTTTTTTAT
This sequence comes from Populus deltoides, assembly GCA_015852605.2. Classification (NCBI taxonomy): domain Eukaryota; kingdom Viridiplantae; phylum Streptophyta; class Magnoliopsida; order Malpighiales; family Salicaceae; genus Populus; species Populus deltoides. Next base: position 1,597,049 of record CM027581.2, read on the forward strand.
ATCAAACTTGTAATTTACTATATCAGATAAGGAAATATTCAAGTCTACCCATGTTTAACAAGCTGTTGTTTTTGGAAATCTCAGCTTCTTCCAGAGCAGGCAGCTTTTTATTTGAATAACGCATCCAGAGTTTCAATTCCTACATCAAAATCTCCCAGGGGAGCAGTTGGTTTTCCATTGCCCGGCCATGAGAGTTATCCTGAAAACAATAGTGCTATAAAAATGTATGGCATTATAATATGTGCTGTTTTTCTTGGATAATCTGCAATGATACAGCATGTCTTGATTCTTGAGTATGTGCTGATGGCAGGTTGGAAGCTGCGATGCAAAGGTTGACCAACTTGTGTTCAGTTCTGAATGATATGGAGCCTATATGTGTTCTAAACCATGTATTTGTTCTGAGGGAGGTGAGGCATGCTGAGTTTATGTTTATTTTTTTCGGGTTCGGTATAGGACACTTTTGTTGTGTTTGATTTGTTCTTAATTTTGATTCTTTCAAGTATAAATTTACTAAATTGGGAAGAGATGTATCAAGCCGAAAAACTATTAAGTTTTGGGAATACCCCTTTTAATTAATACAATTCTCTATTTGAGCTATGTTGAACTGGAAGGGGTTGGTTTCACTTCTTTTTAATCCATAAGCTGTCTCTGTGCAATAGCATGGTCTAAATGTGTGTCAACTCAGAAAATATCAAATTGTTGGGATTCAGCTATAACAGTGTAGTCTTCTGTGCAGTACATGAGAGAGGGCATACTTGGCAACTTCAGGAGGAGATTGCTTTCAGTATTAAAAACTGACAATGATCTTCAACGGCCTTCTGTCCTAGAGTCCTTGATTCACAGGCACCTGAGCATTGTCCATCTAGCAGAGCAACACATCAGCATGGACCTTACTCATGGTATTCGAGAAGTTCTACTAACTGAGGCCTTCTCAGGACCTGTGTCTTCTCTGCAATTGTTTGAAAAACCAGCAGAGCAGCTTACTGGGTCAGCCACTGAAGTTGTCTGCAACTGGTATATAGATAACATTGTCAAAGATGTATCAGGTGCTGGGATCCTTTTTACACCAATCCACAAATGCTTTAAAAGCACAAGGCCTGTCGGTGGATATTTTGCGGAATCAGTCACTGATCTCAGAGAACTACAAGCCTTTGTTCGTGTATTTGGTGGCTATGGAGTTGACAGGCTAGACAGAATGATGAAAGAGCACACAGCAGCACTATTGAATTGCATTGACACATCATTACGGTCAAACCGTGAAGTGTTAGAGGCTGTTGCAGGCAGCATGCATTCTGGTGACAGAATAGAAAGAGAGGCATGCTCGAGGCAGATGGTGGACTTGGACACAGTGATTGGATTTTGCGTTGAGGGAGGACAAGCACTTGCTTTTGATCAGCTTCTTGCTGAAGCTGCTGGGGTCGTGCTTGATGAAGGTGCACCATTGATATATTCATTACTTTCTGGGGTGGTTAAGCATATACCTGAAGAAATACCTGAAAAGAAGGACATTAGAAGAATAAGAGGGGTGGCAAACAGTGTTAATATAGTTGGAGATCATGATTCTGAATGGATCAGATCAATTTTGGAAGATGTTGGGGGTGCAAATGATGGTTCTTGGACATTGTTGCCTTATTTATTTGCCACCTTCATGACATCAAATATATGGAATACTACTGGCTTCAATGTTGACACTGGGGGCTTCAACAATAATATCCATTGTCTGGCAAGGTTGGTTTTCCTTGTTCCACCATGTTGTTAAAATGTTGGGTTGACGTCAATTGGATATTCTTCTGAACATAAGAACTTCAATGCTTTTTGAACATGTTGTGCATATGAGCTAATGATCTGCTGTCAGGGAGCCATAACGAGCATTTCTATTCAAATTACTTTTGATTGGGTTACTGGCCACCTGCCATTTATCTATTTTATTTTTAAATTCTGAAACTGTAACCAATGGTCTACTGCATGTGCTACTAATCTTGGTATAATATTTGCTACGGGAGGGAGCATCATCGATGTCTGTACACATTAATTTGGTTTTCAGTTTGAACACAAGTCAACAACTATTGCCTTCTTTTTGTTTCACCTGATGAGCAACCATATTTACTGCAAATTTATTAGGGTCATGCATATGCCATTTGTTTTTTAAACTCTTAGTAAATGAAATGGTTTCATCCATCCATTATTATTAATATTCCTTTTCTTCTACAATTGAATATTCTTGGCAGGTGCATGAGTGCTGTGATTGCAGGAAGTGAGTTAGTGAGATTGGAACGTGAACATCAGCAGAGACAGTCTCTCTCTAATGGTCATCTTGGTGAGGCTTTGGATCCTGAAATACATAGCCGTCTGTCTGCTGAAGCAAGTATAAAGTCTGCAATGCAACTTTTTGTCAAATTTGCTTCTGGTATTGTGTTAGATTCTTGGAGTGAAGCTAATAGGTAAATATGCAATGCCTGTTATGTGCACCCTCACATTGATAAACATACACACATACAAGTTACATGTTTGCACGACTTTTGTTTGCGTACAATCATGTTAATCATTTGAAGTCCATTTCAACATAACCACAAGCATTTCTTAAAAACTTACATTAAGTTAAATATGTGGTGGCACCATTTATTCTTTCAGCTCACATTAAGTTAAATATCTTTTTGACCTCTCTGTTTTCTCTCATCATTCTCGTATCTCAATCTCTTCTCTGCTTTCTGTGCAGATCTCATCTTGTTGCAAAGCTGATTTTCTTGGACCAACTTTGTGAGATCTCGCCTTACCTTCCAAGAAGCTCCCTCGAAGCCTATGTTCCTTACGCAATTCTCCGCTCAGTTTATAGCCAGTACTACATGAAATCTCCATCCATGCCTATGGCACTACTAAGTGTCTCACCCCACCATTCACCTGCCATATCACTATCTCACGCCTCTCCTGCAACCAAGCATCCTCGTGGGGACTCAACTCCACAGCATAGCAGCAATGACTCAGGTTTTTTTAAGGGATCATCATCCCATAGCCAGGAACACCTTTATGATATGGATAGTGGAAGCCTGCGCGGCATGGACAGTAAACATCGAAATGTTCGCCGCTCCGGGCCTTTGGATTATAGTTCAAGCAGAAAAGTTAAATTTGTTGAAGGCTCAACTTCAGGGAGCACAGGTCCGAGTCCACTACCGCGGTTTGCCGTGTCAAGATCTGGGCCGTTAATGTACAAGTAGAAAACGGTTAACAATTGCAGGGGCGTGAGGGTTGATAAATTATGAGCATCTCATCAATCATCAGTTATATATAATTGTTAATCTAGCAGACAAGGTTGGCATTATGTAAATGTCATAAATTCTTTGTTTCTATCTTGTTCTTAGCCGTACTGCCCCTAATCATATAAATTAATGTCCGCTGTGAGAGTTCAACGTGGTTAGTTTGATTTCTCAGTCTGTTGATCAGCATTTCAAGATATTTGAGCTCCATTTCTCTTGGAAAAAAAAGTTATCTAAATCCAATGTCTTCTTTGTTTCTATTTATCGGGACTAGATATTGTTTCGGGTTTTAGACAGCATTTTGTTCAGGGATGTGGATGCGATTGTGATAGCAACGAGGCTCTCTGTTGTGGTGCTGTGGATGTCAAACAATGGCCATGGTTATAACTTGTGTAAATTTGTTTTAAAATTCAAATACCTAGAATAATCTAATAAACTAAAGAAATAAAATTGTTGGGTAAAGTTTACACCTTTTCCCCATTTCTTATTGGAGGGTTTTCGAATGTACAGTAAGTGAATATTATAAATCAAACTAGATTATAAAATCTCTGGCCGAAGGTCCTGCATTTTCTTACTTTATAATCTCAAGTCAAATTCTTTGATATTTAAAATTTAATTTTTTTAATCATTTGTTAAATATCCTGATTTACATAGCTTATAACAAAACTAGTTGGAGGAAACAAAATCTACTGTGGAAAAAATAAAATAAATTATAAAGGGGGCGATTTGTAGAAAACCGAGAATATACACACAAAAATGTTACTTTATATACGCTAGTGGATGCTTAACAACTGAATGTATGGATCATACTGAAGGAGAAATAATTTTATAAATGTTTTGTGTATTTAATAAATTGCTCGAAAGTGTTAAAATTATTAAATGGTTAATTGCAATGACTATTATATAACTCAAGTAATTAGCTTGTTAAAGCAAATATTTAGTACCTCAAGATGGTGACGTCTCTATTTAAATTTGATAATCTTGGACATAATCTAGAGGAACAAGGCAGAGCTGTACTCAAAATGTAAATCAAATAATAATTATAAAAAAAAACCCGGGAAGAAGAAGGGGTCAGTGCAGTCTATTTTCTGCCTTTGATCCATGACAGTACTGAACTAGCAACTAACATTCACAAACTTCATCTGCCTAGTCTCGCTTATTAAAATACAAAACAAAATGGACTTTTAAGACAAGAGGGAAAAGAAGAAGAAAAGAAGTCAACTCCAGTCAAGAATGGCCGGCTGACCACTGTCTAAGGAAGCTGAATATTCAACAGTTTGTTTTAATTAAGAAAGAGCTCCTTAAGGGAAATTGAAAATTCTACTGTCTCCTAAATGCGCAACAGTAGTAATTACAGATATTAAACCTGGCTTGGCTTGGCTTGACGGATTTGTTTGATAATTCATTGATTCAAAACTTAACTTGAATTAAATTTTATTTTTGATTATTTTGAAAGTTCACTTAGTTCAATTTAATATATTTGATTAACTCAGTTGGATCAATTTTAAGAATATATATTATTTTATTTAAAATAATGTAATTGCATTTAAAAAAACCAAAATGATATTGATTCGGAATTGACTTGACAAATCTGTAACTTAAGTTTTGAACGGGGTTAAACCGGTGTGGTCTGATAACTATGATATGATAGGAGTTTTCTTACTGCTAGAATTGATGGAAATTTCCCGTCCTACTGTAACCGCGCAGTCCTATAAATGCAGCTTAAGCGCAAGTGTTTTTATAATTTATATTCATTCTTGTTAGAAATACCACCAAGGCCATATGGCTCCCAAAATCTTGCTCTTTCTCACACCTTTATTGCTTTGTTATGCTGCCTTCATCACTTCTCCTGCTAAAGGTGAAGGATTGAAGGAAGCAGAGGCTCTTCTAGAATGGAAAGCCAACCTCGACAACCAAAGCCAATCTTTCCTGTCTTCGTGGGCTGGAGACAGCCCTTGCAACTGGTTTGGAATCAGCTGCGACAAGTCTGGCAGTGTCACCAACTTAAGTCTTCCAGGTTCTAGTTTGTCAGGTACAATTCATAATCTCAGATTCTCATCCTTTCCCAATCTGATCAAGCTCGACCTTAGCGAAAACTCACTCTACGGGACCATTCCTTCACATATCAGTAATCTTTCCAAGCTCACTATCCTTGATTTGTCATACAACAAAATAACCGGAAATATTCCATCTGAAATTAGCTCACTGAAAAGCCTCACAAAATTTTCGCTTCTTTCGAACTCCATGAATGGCTCCATCCCTGCGTCTATAGGAAACTTGAGCAACTTGGAATATGTTTATTTTGACAGGAACAGATTCTCTGGTCCCATTCCTGTGGAAGTAGGAAACCTCAGATCTCTCATTCACCTTATGTTGCCTAATAATAGTCTCAGTGGCATAATACCAGCTTCTATAGGAAACATGAGCAGCCTGCAATATATTTTCCTTTACAATAATGAACTGTCTGGTTCCATCCCTGCCGAAGTAGGAAACCTGAGATTTCTCATTGACATTAATTTGCATGAAAATCATCTCACTGGCACAATACCAGCTTCTATGGGAAACTTGACATCATCTTTTATCGCTACAAACTTGGGATCTAATAATCTAACAGGTAGAATTCCTCCATCTTTAGGAAATTTAAGAAGCTTATCTAAGCTTTATCTTCACGATAACAATTTCTCTGGCTCCATTCCTCCAGAATTGAACAATCTTACACATTTAAGTTCGTTACAGATATATTCTAATAGATTTAGTGGACATCTACCGCAAGATGTGTGCCTTGGTGGGTTACTTCAAAATTTCTCTGCGGCTGACAATTATTTCACAGGAGCTATCCCAAAAACCTTGAAAAATTGCTCTAGCCTGATAAGACTTTTTCTTTATAACAACCAACTTAGTGAAAACATATCTGAAGCTTTTGGCATATACCCCCATCTGAACTATATAGATTTGAGCGATAATGAATTGTACGGGGAACTTTCATGGAAATGGCAGCAGTTTCGCAGTCTGACAGCCTTGATAATCTCTGGAAACAGAATCTCTGGTGAAATACCAGTTGAGCTTGGAAAGACAACTCATCTTCAAGCTCTTCATCTCTCATCAAATCAAATAGTTGGGAGAATTCCTAAGGAATTGGGAAAGTTGAAGCTGATTGAACTTACACTCAATGATAACCAACTTTCAGGTGATATACCTTTTGATGTCACAGCGTTATCTAGTCTTCGAAGGCTTGGCCTGGCTGCAAACAATTTTAGTGCAACAATTCTTAAACAGCTTGGCAAGTGCTCAGAACTGATATTCTTGAATGTGAGCAAGAATAGATTCACAGGGAGTATTCCTTCTGAGATGGGGCTTTTACAGTCTCTTCAAAGTCTTGATCTCAGTTGGAATTCCCTGACAGGAGGCATAGCACCGGAGCTTGGACAACTGCTGATGCTAGAGGTATTGAACCTCTCCCAAAACATGCTGTCTGGTTTCTTTCCAACCAGTTTTATTAGATTGCAAGGCCTCACAGATGTGGATGTATCCTATAACAAGTTAGAGGGTCCCCTTCCAGATATCAAAGCTTTTCGTGAGGCATCATTTGAAGCAATTCGCAACAACACCAACCTCTGTGGCAATGCTACTGGTTTGGAGGCTTGTGATGTTCTCATAAAAAACATAACTTTGCATAAAAAGGGCAACAAAGTTGTCCTTCTGATTGTACTTCCTCTGATGGGCAGTTTGTTGGTCCTCATTGGATGTTTCTTTATTGTTTGCCAAGGCACAAAGAGGAAAAGGTTAAATGAAGCACAGAGCAAAGATGTTTTCGCAAAATGGAGCCCTGAATGGGAACTGAAGTATGAGAACATCATAGAGGCTACAGAGGGATTCAACTCCAAACATTGCATTGGTGAAGGAGGTTACGGAGTAGTTTACAAAGCTGTGCTTCCAACAGAACAAGTGCTTGCTGTGAAGAAATTTCACCAAACACCAGAAGTTGAGAAGACCAGCTTGAGAGCTTTCAGAAGCGAGATTGATGTCTTAATGGGCATACGGCATCGAAACATTGTCAAGCTGTATGGTTTCTGCTCACATGCCAAACACTCATTCTTGGTATATGAATTTGTGGAAAGGGGAAGCTTAAGGAATGTACTGAAGAACGAGGAACAAGCAGAAGAGATGGATTGGGTTAAAAGGCTAAATCTTGTCAAAGGGGTGGCCAGTGCTTTATCCTACATGCACCATGATTGCTCACCTCCGATAATTCATCGAGACATTTCAAGCAACAATGTTCTCTTGGATTCGGAATATGAGGCTCATGTCTCTGACTTTGGCTCGGCTAGGCTCTTAATGCCTGACTCATCGAATTGGACATCATTTGCTGGCACCTACGGCTACACAGCTCCAGGTATGTAGTTAAATTTCATCATCGCCTTTGGGTTAGCTGCTTCTTTTAAAAATTCCCAATTAATTTCCAAGAACGGGCAACTTCTGTTGATGATTAATCTAAAACCAATTAAAAGGGTGCAAAAATTAACGAAGTTGAGTGTCTCTTCACTGACAAAAAAATAAAAATTTGTTTTTTTTTTAATTTTCAGTTTTCCTTTTCTTTTCTAGTTTTTTTCAATGAAAAATTAGAAAAGTATTAATTTATTGAGAACGAAGATAATTTTTTTTCCATAAAAAACAATAAACACATCTAAATTACAACTATTTTTCATTAAAAAAAATCAGAATCATAATTTATGACAGTCATCTTAATATTTTTATATTTAATGATATATCTAATTATAGGATATTAATTTTATTTCATTCAAATTAAAAGTTACGTGGAACAAATTTATATTGTTAACTAAAAAAAATATTTATGTTATTAGATTTATAATTTATGGCCTTAACTAAATATAAAAATATATAATTTTAATTTTTTACATTGCAAAAGAGCAATATACATAAGGAAAAAAATATATTGTTCATCTCTTTTTTTCTTTATTTTAGAAAACTAGAAAAATTACAAGGAAAAACTGTAAAAAATATCTAAAATATGTTTTTCAAAGTCAGTATAAATTAAAAAAAAATGAAAAATTAGTTTTCTAGTTCTTAGAGTGAGAAATATTACATTTAAAAATAGAATTTCAGTTTTTTTACTCCACTTTTTTTTTTTAAAAAAAGAAATATTACTCTACTTTAACGTTCCCTGCATCACATTCCACGATAGGTTGTTTGTTTATAGGCGCTGTCAATTCTTTCAAAACACGGGATGACCTGTCTCTTTTGCAGAGTTGGCCTACACAATGAAAGTGGACGAAAAATGTGACGTCTATAGCTTTGGAGTAGTAGTATTGGAAGTGATGTTGGGAAGGCATCCAGGAAATGTCATCTCATCTCTGATGTCATTGGCCGCTTCCTCCTCCTCCTCATCACCATCACCATCACCATCAGTCGGTGGCAATACGCTCTTGAAGGATGTTTTAGACCAGCGCCTCCCACCACCTGAAGATAAACTTGCAGGGGGTGTGGCCCGTGTCGTAAAACTAGCACTTTCTTGCTTGTGTAGTGATCCCCAATTTCGGCCAGCAATGCGACAGGTTTCTTCAGAGCTTGCAACTCTTCGGCATTCATTGCCAAAGCCATTCTCCACGATAGAATTGAATGATGTATTGCATGACAGAATTGCTATTGGCTGAACTTTTACTCTCTTCTTTCCTCAATTGTGTGAAACAATCTGTTATGAAAAATGCAAGTATTCAATGATCAATGTAGTGCGTGACTGTGATGAATTATGAATACACAAATGTTTATAGACGGTAGATGGTAGCAATTCCTTATTGGGTTATTTGTACAGTAAAATAATAAAACAAATACTATACACCTAACAATAATCCATTAAAGTCATAATATTCAACTATTTTTAAATAAATAATTGACACAATATAAAAATCCTCACGGCGGCTTAAACTTTCAGATTAAATAGTCGTTTGATAGCTGAAATTTTTAGGTTGAAAGATTGTTTAATGTGTTATCCGACTGGCGTTGCTTAAATTCTTTGATTAATTAGTTAACTCAGTAACATAAAGTTTTAATCAACTGGTTGTTTGATTTTGTCTCGCAGCATTATTGTTTTTGGTTGATAGCGTATATTACATTAAGCTATAGGCTTTCATTTTCTATCTTTCTGTTCTTTTTCACTCTCAACACACGGCAGTTGCTGTCTAGACTAATCAACGTACGTCATGGGAATTTCTCTGTTCGACATATACACTCTGAAATGGTGATCCAGTGGAACTCTCTTGACCTAGCTGCTGCTGCCTAATCTTACAATGTAGCTAGCTGAATTGATAGATCGATTAGAATGCACCTACAAATTAAGGAAGTGACAAGGGTATAACAAGAAGACACTAAAACAATATAGTTCTAAATCTGAAATTTCAGGAAAACATCACGATAGGTCCAGTGATCTTGTGATAACAACAAACACTTTATTTCCTATCAAGAATGGCAGACTACAGTGGCAAACCCCTCTTAAGACGCAATTGAGTATTCTTATGTACCTGTCCCAAAGGGTAACTTGAAAATTCTTTCCCAGCTTGAAAACTTTCAGTGTCCAAAATGATGGCCTTAGTTTAGTAGTTGTCAACATGTGCCCTATTATTTTCATTTTTGGCTGCCACGCTCACCATACGGGGACTCTTAAAAAAGAGCTTATTTGAGGATAATTAAGCATAGTCTTAAAAAAAGAGTTGTTAATAATCAATTCCTTTAGCATTGTCTCAAAATAAAAGAGATGGAGACTCTGAAGATAAAGAAAACATATATTAACATTCAGTCCCCGCAAATTTTTACAAATTTGTGTTCTAAAAATAAAATATAGCGCAAATTTTCGTCTTTATTTCAGTCCCCGCAAACAGTAAAGACACTTATTCATGTATTAACATCAGTTCAAGTAGATTTTTAGTCTAGAAAACAAGGACACACAAATTGACATCCTGGATTTATACAAGAAGCGAGAGGCCTACGTCGTAGAAAATCTCTACACCTACGCTCTATATTGACGAGGGTCAAGACAGAGCCCTACATGTCTTACTCAAAATTGAAGATATTAAATCCCCTTATCTTCCTCATGAGTCACGTTACTTTCTCAAGACTGCATAGATATTGAATGTTAGCAGTCAATCCTTTGGGACAGGTACATAAGAATACTCAATTGCTTCTTAAGAGGGGTTTACCACTGTAGTCTGCCATTCTTGATAGGAAATAAAGTGTTTGTTGTTATCACAAGAACTGGACCTATCGTGATGTTTTCCTGAAATTTCAGTAACTATATTGTTTTAGTGTCTTCTTGTTATACCCTTGTCGCTTCCTTAATTTGTAGGTGCATTCTGATCGATCTATCAATTCAGCTAGCTACATTGTAAGATTAGGCAGCAGCAGCAGCATTCTTCTCGATTCAGAATATGTGGCTCATGTCTCTGACTTTTGGCACAGCTAGGCTCATATTGCCTGACTCTTCTAATTGATCCTCATTTGCGGGCACTGTAGGGCACAAAGCTCCAGGTGAGTTAGCTTCCTAATCGATTGGTTTTTGTTTTATTAATTCTATTGAAAAATGAGACGTTATGAGCAGCATAAATCATTATTTCAGATGGTGTGCATTTTCTAGGCATTTATTGCAGAATTTAATTTAAGATCAATAACATGGCAATATTACATCGAAAATGATGATTAAAGAATTTCAATTATATTTGGCCATGGATGTTATCAATGGTGAAACATTACTTGAATTAACAGTAATGCATGGCCATTCTTCAAAAGATAACAGCATGATCAGAATCTATTTCAGAGAGGGCCCACACAATGAAAGTTAGTGAAAAATGTGATGTCTATAGTTTTGGAGTGATAACTTCGGAAATAACGATGGGAAGGCAACCGCGAGATTTCATGTCATCTTTGTTGTCCTTAGCATCCTCCTCTTCATCATCATTGCCATTTAGTCAGCATGCAATCTGTTGAGTGTGGAGACAAATTCACACAATTATAGCTTCGATGAGATGTAAACAAGGCTTGAAGAAAGGCTAGAAATTAATGAGTCAACAATGGGCTGAAATCATGGCTGCAAATCAAGGGGTGATTTGTGTGATTTGTTGGGCTGAATTCATGCTGCAAATCAAAGAAAGATTTGTGGGTGAAAATGGGATGCATATGTCCTGATCATTTTCAACTATAAATAGAGGTCATGCGGAGTAGTTAGAGTAAGCAGTAAGAGAGGGAGAAAGAAGCTGCTTGGGCAGCAGCTGCAGTGAGAGAGAGATGTGAGGCAAATCACTTGAGAGTAGGAGTAGAGTTGATGGTTTTCCTCAAACTCTTTTGTTCTAGATTTGAGTATTTCTCTTCATATAATAATATTCGTTGTTTCTTGGATGTAGACAAGTTACAGAAACCACGTTAAAATATTGCGTTCAGTCTCTGGTCGAAGATCAAACAATCCTAACAATTGATGCTAAAGCTTTGGTTGAAGAAAACATGTGTTTTATTTTTGCCTAGAAATGAAAGTTGTACATAATATTTTCTGGACGTACCACTTCAAAGAGAATGTCGAGACAAACACAACGGTGAAACCTGAGCGCACAACGGAGGTCGAGCAGTAACCCATGCGCCAACACATGTCCGTGAGGAGCCTGCCCACACGCACCAACGTGCCACATGCCCGTCCACATCTCGTCTTCACCCAAAAACAGCAACCCAACCCGAAACCAGTGACCTAACCAATATTGGCTGACCCGAAAACAGGAGATGACATCCTCAATGATGTTAGAATGACATCATCAAGCTAGTCAGCAGTCACGTCACCAATGTGGGGGCTACACTAGCCACTTCAACAAGCCTCGAGTCAAGTCAAGCCGAGCAGAGGTGGGATAAGCCTATCCGAGATGGAGCCAAGTTGAGTAGAGAGTTGAAGGTAGCACTCCTACGAGGGTGATCCTAAGATGGCTAAATAACCTAAGATGTTCATATCATTTGTGATGGAGTAAGAAAGGAAGCGAAACACAGCTAGCAAGTTGAAATTATATGTGGTATTTTTTACTGATATGGTATTGTTCAAGTATATGAAACGTCAGTATGGTGAAATTCTATTCAAGGAGATTGAGTTTTAAGCTTCCCTTCTTTCCTTCAAATTAAACACATGCTTTAACTAATCTCTCAGAAATAGCTCTGAAACCATGCTAGAAAGAGTTAAGGTAAAGAGGGAGGAAGGGGAGCACGGTAGAAGACAACTCCCCTTCATATTTTCTCTCTCATAAGAGAGGAAGCTCCCATGAAACATAGATTACAACAAAGGTCAAGAGCCTCGGTGTTCTTGAAAGGTCTCCTTGAATCATCAGTTGCCGAACAAACAAAGGCTCTGTGTGGCCAAGCAGAGAGGCACTGCAGTAATCTTGGTGAATCTCAGGAGTTTTTTTAAATAAAAAATAACAGCAACTCTATGAGACTGATGACTCCAATATCATGAGTTTAAACAGAACATATACGGGGTGATAGCTCACTGAAGGAAAGTCTTGGCTATTTTTGGCTCACATTTTAAGGAAAAAGAACATAGGATATTACTATTTATTTTGGATCATATATTTTATGGAACTGATATTAACTAAAATGTTGTATCTATCAAAAAACAAAAATATTGTAATAAACAAAAGAAAACTAAGGCAATAACCGAAATCGCCATAAAGCATTAGCAGTGAAAAGAATTAAACAGGATAAAATAATGGATTTTTTTTCTGATTTTAGATTGATTATGAGTACATTCTCGTACTGAGAGAGGTATTTTTGATGGAGGATTGATTTTTTGAACTACGTGGATAGCCTTATAGTGATGTATTTGGATACAATGGATAGATCCAAGCCTGAAAAGAGACCTAATCGTGCTTCTGTGAAGAAAAGCCCCATATCTCAGATCTGACTATTAAATTGAGTTTTTTTTTTTTTTTTCAGGAAATTTTATAAGTCAAAGGTCAACTTGTTGAAACTATCCAAAGAACTTCAAATTAAGCTTAAAAGTCGTTATTTTTATATGTTTTTCTATTTTTCTAATTAATTTCAGATGTTTAACTTTATTTTTTTTATTTATGTAATATTTTCCTATTTGAATTAGAATTATTATTATTATAATCTTGTAAAATTAAATAAAGTTTTTCTAAAACTGATAAATTATTCATTAATAAAATTATGAATTATAATTTTTGTGTGATATTTTTCATAATTTTTTTTTATTCTTTGATTTCTATTCCATTAGTTTGACTACTTCTCATTTTTCTAGGATGTATTATCTTTTATTTTTCAATGTTTGATTTTCAACGTTAAACATATATTACTCAAAACTAGGTCAATAAAATATATTTTCCAATCAATTTTTGAATAGTATTAATTTTAAAAAAATATATCTTTTTTATTCTTTGATTTCTGTTCCATTAGCTTGACTACTTTGTCATTTTTCTAGAATGCATTATCTTTTATTTTTCAATGTTATTTTTCAAGGTGAAACAGACACTCAAAACTAAAACTAAATCAATATAATATATTTTCCAATCAACCTTTTGAATTGTATCAATTTCAAAAATATATCTTAATCTCATAATGAAATTAACTTGTAAAATTCACCAAATACTACCACAACAACCACCGTCCCACAACCATCGCCACCTTCATCATTATCACCCCACCACCACTATCCTCCACTACAACCATTATTTTATCATCTTTCTGTAATAACCTTCTACCATTACCTCCAACCGCTTCATCACCCTCGTCTTTTTATTACCAATATAATTATTATTTTATTATCATCTCACCATAACATTTATTTCTTTAGCGTCTCACTATATATAACCTCTTGAGATCATTATTACTATAACAACAACCAATGTCAATTTATTATCATTATTAAAGAACCATTGATGAAAAAATAATATATATTACAAGAAAATGTTTTTCTTATCCAAACAATGAAAAATAACTCATTTTTCTTCAAAAATTCTTTTTTCCAGAACAAACGAGCCCTTAATTTCATCTGAGATTGCTTCCTTTAGCATGAATCGAAATTGTTTTGGAAAATAAAATTAAAAGCAATAAAAGATTAATTAAATCTCAAACATGCAAAACTCATATCTGCACCCAACAATCAATACCACGTCATTTTTCAAAGTTCAATTTTGTGGGGATAGAATTAGAGAGGTGCGTGGTCCATTACATTCCATTACCAAAATAAAGATTGAAACAGAAGGTGCAAAGCAAGAAAGTTGCAGCGAAGCCACCCTTTTCCGGCGGTATACATTTTGAATTTGGTTTCTTCATACGGCCTTCAAACCTGAGAATATTATTTGCTAATGTGAAGCGAGAAAAAAAAATTATTGTGACTTTTATATTTCCATATAAAATCATTCCATGAGCTATGTGCCCAGAAGAAGATTTTTACCGTTATGCTCAGCTGAATTTATTTGCCACCGAAAATCCTTACTCTGACTTCTACGTAGTCATCTTGTCGATTAAGGTACGTACCAGTGTGATTGAGTTTGGTTCAAATTTAAGGATGGATTGCTAGAAATAATTTATTTGTGAATGTATCACTAGTGAGAATGTGGATGAGTACTTATGCTAAAGATATATCAAGAATGCCTTAAAAAAAAATGTATTTGGTATATTGAGTTTAATGATTTGCAGGGTTTTATATATATATATATATATATATATATATATATATGCCAGAATTAATTACTTTTTTTATATTGAATAAATTAGTCAAAAATATTTAACTCCAAAAAAAAAAAAAAAAAAAACCTTGTCAATCATAGAATGTGTACAGTGGGCGACCCTAGCCCCACTACCTTGAATTGTTTATACTTTTCAACTGCTATGTACCAATGGAAGGCAAGTAAAAGCATGCTTTTCCAAAATCATAGCTAGCTTTTCTCAAACGCTGAACAGAAACAAAGTCCTGGCGGCTCCCAAGAAAGAGGATAGTGATAGAAGCTATGTACCAAACGCTAAACAGTAACTTAATTCATGGCAAGGAAAACAAGAAAAGCTGAAAAGTATTGAGAGACACTGTTCATATTGAAAGTATCAGTTTGGTGCTCTCTTTCTATATATATATAACCGGACAGCATCTCCATGTGCAGTCCTGGTATAAGTTTTTTTTACTCATCCTGATTAGAGAAAACAATCAAGACCATGGCATCAATATCCAAATCATCCCAATTTTCCTTCTTCTCCACCATAACTTTCTTGGTTTACAACCTGCTTGCTTGTGCTACCTTCATAACTTCGATTCCTGACAGTACTATTAGCGGTGCAGGATTCAAAGAAGCACAGGCCCTTCAGAAATGGAAAGCCAGTCTTGAAAATGAAAGCCAATCCCTCCTGAGTTCATGGAATGGAGACACCCCTTGCAAATGGGTTGGAGTTGATTGTTACCAAGCTGGTGGCATCGCCAATTTAAGTCTTCAGAATGCAGGTTTGAGAGGTACAATTCATAGTCTTAATTTCTCGTCCTTAACCTCAGTAACAATTCACTCTATGGAACCATTCCTTCACAAATTAGTAACCTTTCCAGGCTCACCATCCTTGACTTGTCTTACAATGATATTTCAGGAAACATTCCATCTGAAATAAGCTTCTTAAAAAGCCTCAGAATATTTTCGCTATCCAATAATGATATGAATGGTTCCTTCCCTCCAGAAATAGGAATGATGAGTTCACTTTCCGAAATAAATTTAGAAAAAAATCATCTAACGGGTTTTCTCCCTCATTCTATAGGAAATATGAGCCACTTATCCAAATTTCTTGTATCTGCTAATAAACTCTTTGGTCCCATACCAGAGGAAGTTGGAACGATGAGATCTCTTGCAGTTCTAGACCTGAACATCAACAGCCTAACCGGTGTTATTCCTAGGTCCATAGGAAACTTAACCAACTTGTTAGAACTTTGCCTTTATGAAAACAAACTCTCTGGCTCCGTTCCTGAGGAAGTAGGGAACATGAGATCTCTCCTTTACTTTTCCTTAAATGATAATAATCTCAATGGCATGATACCATCTTCTATAGGAAACTTGAGATCCCTCACTATTCTTTTTATGAAAGATAATAATCTAACAGGCGTAATACCATCTTCTATAGGAAACTTGACATCTCTCACTGTCCTAGACTTTGGACGTAATAATCTAACCGGTAAAGTCCCTGCTTCATTAGGAAATTTGAGAAACTTATCCCACCTTTACCTTCCATATAACAACCTTTTTGGTTCCTTGCCTCCAGAAATAAATAACCTTACACATTTGGAACATTTGCAAATATATTCTAATAAATTCACTGGACATCTACCCCGAGACATGTGCCTTGGGGGATCCCTTTTGTTTTTTGCTGCCTCGGGCAATTATTTTACTGGACCTATCCCAAAAAGTTTGAGAAATTGCACCAGCTTGTTGAGATTCATGCTTAACAGAAACCAAATTAGTGGAAATATATCTGAAGATTTTGGCATATACCCACATTTATACTACATGGATTTGAGTGATAATGAGCTTTATGGTAAACTTTCATGAAAATGGGAGCAGTTCCATAATCTGACAACTCTAAAAATCTCGAGAAATAAAATCTCTGGTGAAATACCGGCTGAGCTAGGAAAGGCATCTAATCTCAAAGCACTTGATCTCTCTTCAAACCACCTAGTTGGTCAAATTCCAATTGAAGTGGGAAAGTTGAAGTTGCTTGAACTTAAGCTCAGCAATAACCGACTTTTAGGAGATATTTCTTCAGTTATTGAAGTGTTGCCTGATGTTAAAAAACTTGACCTAGCAGCAAACAATTTAAGTGGACCAATTCCCAGACAGATTGGCATGCGCTCTCAATTATTATTCTTGAATCTGAGCAAGAATAGTTTCAAAGGGATTATTCCTGCAGAGATAGGGTATTTGCGCTTTCTTCACAGTCTTGATCTTAGTTGGAATTCTCTGATGGGAGACCTACCACAGGAGCTCGGAAACCTGCAACGGCTAGAGTCCTTGAACATTTCCCACAACATGCTGTCTGGTTTCATTCCAACCACTTTTAGTTCTATGCGAGGCATGACAACCGTGGATGTTTCCAATAATAAGTTAGAGGGTCCGATTCCTGACATCAAAGCCTTCCATGAGGCTCCATTTCAAGCAATTCACAACAATACCAACCTATGTGGCAATGCTACTGGTTTGGAGGTCTGTGAGACACTCCTAGGAAGCAGGACTTTGCATAGAAAGGGAAAAAAAGTTGTCATTTTGATTACACTCCCTCTGTTGGGATTTTTATTTTTTCTTTTCACCTTGATTGGAGGTTTCTTCATTCTCCGGCAGAGAATTAGAAGTAGACGAAAAATGTCAATGGAACGCGGAGATCTGTTCTTGATATGGGGCCATCAAGGTGAAATAAATCATGAGGACATCATTGAGGCAACAGAGGGATTCAACCCCAGCCATTGTATTGGAGCAGGAGGGTTTGCAGCTGTCTACAAAGCTGCCCTGCCAACAGGGCTAGTGGTGGCTGTGAAGAAATTTCACCAATCACCAGATGATGAGATGATAGGTTTGAAAGCTTTTACAAGTGAGATGCATTCCTTATTGGGTATACGCCACCGAAACATCGTGAAGCTGTATGGCTTCTGTTCACATAGAAAACACTCTTTTTTGGTTTATGAATTCCTTGAAAGGGGTAGTTTGAGGACTATTCTAGACAATGAGGAACAAGCAATGGAGATGGATTGGATGTAAAGGATCAATCTTGTGAGAGGAGTGGCCAATGCTTTGTCCTACCTGCACCACAATTGCTCACCTCCGATCGTTCATCGAGATATTTCAAGCAACAATATTCTCTTGGATTCAGAATATGAGGCTCATGTGTCCGACTTTGGCACAGCTAGGCTATTATTGCCTGACTCATCTAATTGGACCTCCCTTGCAGGTACCGCTGGGTACACAGCTCCAGGTTAGTCAGACTTTTCAACATCCCCTTCCTAATCTTTGGTTTATTTCTTAATTCTAATGAATCATTACACGACAACAACCATTAATTATTTCTGTAGGTGTTCATTCCTTATAAGAAATTTTCCTATACAAATAAGCTTCTATTCCTAGGCGGTGTATGTAAGCAAACAATAATTTTAGGAGTCGAGTCCAAGTTTTAATGTACTAGATTTTGTCCAAAACTTATTTTGGTACTAAAAGTAATGCATGATTGTTCGTCTACAGAGTTGGCCTACACAATGGAAGTGAACGAAAAATGTGATGTCTATAGCTTTGGAGTGGTAGCTATGGAAATCATGATGGGAAGGCATCCAGGCGATTTCATTTCATCCTTGTTGTCATCAGCATCCTCATCAACAACAGCGGCAACTTCTCAGAATACGCTCTTCAAGGACATATTAGACCAGCGCCTACCGCCTCCTGAACATCGGCTTGTAGCAGGTGTGGTCTATATTGCAGAACTAGCATTTGCTTGCTTGAATGCTGTTCCCAAATCTAGGCCATCGATGAAACAAGTTGCTTCGGATTTCTTAATTCGATGGCCCCCATTGTCATAGCCATTCTCCATTGTAGAATTGAAAGATGTTTTGGTTCACAGAAATGCCTCAGGCTGACTGTACTATTTATGATCAAGTTTAATTTCCTAGTTAAAATGTATAAACTGTTTTTCAAAATCTTAGCAAATTCTGTCCCGCGCTTCACAGCGGGCAATGTTTGTCGGGAAGTAGTAAATTTTTGGGAGTAAGTAGCAGCATTATTTATAGTGTTGGATTCGGGAAACACCAAAATTTTAATGGAGCTAATATGTTTTCTACCCTACATTTAGATGGACTTCATAGTTTATTGTATAGGCAAGGAAAAATTATTAATTTATGCATCCAATTTTATTATATACTAAATCAAATGGGGGAAGCTGCTCCACTATGGTCAACTAAATTTTTTAAAAAAAAATAAAAAAAATGTTTGGACCCGAAGAAATTTTTTAGGATTGTCATTAAATCTGGCTCAGTAGATCAAACTTATAAGTTCTCAATCCGACTCTTTATTTAATTCAGATTTCAAAATAGACAGCGTAGAAGTTTCTTTGACATGACCCGGTTGATTTGACGGGTTCAAAGATAATCCGAATGACAAAAAAAATATAATTGGATCTTGAAAAGATTTCCGAATGACATATTTTTTTAAAACTACTTTCTACTTAATTATATGATAAAAAAAATATTATCACAAAATTAAATATCAACTTTGTGCTAAGATATTTATTTGAAATCACGATAACTCTTTAGAAAGCAAATGAAAACCAATTATGAAAATTAATTTCTAATCAACTTAAACTAACCAACCAAACATATAAAATCCCGTGTCATAGATTCAATCGTGTTTTATAGATTTATCTTTTTTTAAAATATTTTTTATTTAATTATACGATAATAAAACTAAATACTAGCAAAATTGAGTATTAATACTTATATCAAGATATTTTCTTGAAATTATAATAATCTCGTAAATAAAAAATTAAAATAAATTATAAAGATAAATTTAAAATTTATGATGGATGAATTTAAAAAAAAACTAAGAAAAAAAGGTAGAAAAAAATAAAAGTGAAAAAGAGAGAGAGAGAATAAGATCTTTTAGTGTTTTGAAGTAAAAGGTAATATTCTCATAATCAGACCAGCGTTCTGCCAATTGCGACTTCACTGGCTTAAATTTGTATCTTTGTTATTATCCTATCCTATCCTATCCTTTGGGGGCCCTTGAATCCGCAGTGGCCAATCAAAAGCTTTTTATTATTCCGACTTCTGAATTGACAGGAACTTCAGAAATTCTGCCAATTCTTCATGATTCTTTAAATACAGAAAAATAAAATAGGATAAAAATATTTTTTTCAACAGCCGATCGGATATTTCGATGGCCCCACTGTCAAAGCCATTCTCCATTGTAGAATTGGAAGATGTTTCGGTTCACAGAAATGCCCCAGGCTGAAAGTGTATAATTTATTATTAATATTATTATTTTCAAATCAAATATATAATAATTAACAAAATTATTAAAATTCAAATAAAAAATTATAATAGTATTTAAAAACTATATTAAAATTAAAGAGTAATAACATTTAATAAAAAAAATTAAAAAATCACTATCTCGCAAAAGCATATAGCGAGGCAGACCCTCGTAACTAGTTCTATTTTATTTTGATTTTTTTTAAAAAAAAATATGAGAAGTTGTTTGTTATAATTTTAAAAATTAAATATATTTCTTAATGATTTATTTTTTTTATTGACGTGGATATTTAGACCAATTTACACATATCTTAACTAATTCAACGGATTCTAAAATTAACGAACATATAAATCTCTATTAATCATTATACAAGGATCCACATAATTTGAATATGATTTCTTCGTGATCTTTAATTTGTCGTCAAGTGCACTAAAATGATTTGTTGTAAGACCATTAAGAAAATACATATTAAAATGATTTGTTCTTCAAGTATCATGAAAACAATAAATCACTATTAAAAAAAAATCTGGTTCTTTTTGGTGTTGTACGGAAATTAGCCTTCGGTAAGTGTTCATGACTTCATGTGTACATAAGCATTTCATGCTTCACTCTTTTAAGTAATGTGAAATTCCTCATTCACGTGTGATAAGCGCCTCATTGGAGTAGGTTAGAGGTTGAAACACGTCTACTAAGCCCATCTTCGCTAGTTTGTTTTTCGATTTAAAAATATATTAAAATAATATATTTTTTATTTTAAAAAATTATTTTTATATTAACACATAAAAACCAACTAATAACATAAAAAATAATTAAAAATAATAAAATATTAATTCAATCATGACCACAATACCAAATAAACTCTTATAAATATTTAAAAATTTGATATATAGCAATTACGGTTCATAATATTTTTCATTTAAAAACACATTAAAATAAAATATTTTTTTCTTTAAAAAAATATTTTTATATTAGGATATCAAATCAATTTCATAACATTAAAAAAAAAATTAATTTTAAAAAAACAGTCAAATATCTAGGAAGAAACATGGTTTGAACGTTCCCATTCACTTCAGGATGCTCTGAACATCTAGAAGGTGGCGGTTGGAGATTGTCACGAAAACAAGAAAAGTTGAAGAGCAAAGTTTTATGTTCATATTTGGAAATACCTAGGAAAGACTCCATGGCTCCCTATGTGACCCTGATATATGGTTTTTGCTCATCCTGATCAAGCAAAACCATAAAGACCATGGCATCTATGTCCAAAAAAACAGTATCCATAGCATCCCAGTATTCCTTGTTCTCCACTGCTCCTTTCTTGGTTTACTTTTTGCTTGGTTTAGCTTGTGTTTTTTCCCCTTCTTCTTTTGCTGAAGCTACTATAGGAGATCAAGTCACACAAGGATGGAAGGAAGCAGAAGCACTTCTAAAATGGAAAGCAGATCTTGACAATCAAAGCCAGTCTCTCCTGTCCTCATGGGCCGGAGACAACCCCTGCAACTGGGAAGGAATCACTTGCGACAAGACTGGTAACATCACAAAGTTAAGTCTTCAGGATTGTAGTTTGAGAGGTACGCTTCATGGTCTCCAATTCTCATCCTTTCTGAACTTGATCGAGCTTAATCTTCGGAATAACTCACTCTATGGGACCATTCCTTCACATATCAGTAATCTTTCCAAGCTCGTTGTCCTTGACTTGTCTCAAAATCAAATTTCTGGAAGCATTCCATCCGAAATAGGTTCATTGACAAGCCTTGAGTTATTTTCTCTGATGAAAAACCTCATCAACGGTTCTATCCCGTCTAATTCTATAGGAAACCTAAGCAACTTAGTGTATCTTTATCTTAATGACA
This sequence comes from Populus deltoides, assembly GCA_015852605.2. Classification (NCBI taxonomy): domain Eukaryota; kingdom Viridiplantae; phylum Streptophyta; class Magnoliopsida; order Malpighiales; family Salicaceae; genus Populus; species Populus deltoides. Next base: position 1,619,180 of record CM027581.2, read on the forward strand.
ATGACCTTTCTGGTGCCATACCACAAGAAGTTGGAAGAATGAAATCTCTCGTATTGCTTAATTTGTCAAGCAACAACCTAACTGGTGCTATTCCTTCGTCCATTGGAAACTTGAGTAACTTGGTTTATCTTGACCTTTTGAAAAACAAACTCTCTGGTTCAGTCCCTGAGGAAGTAGGAATGCTTGAGAATCTGCGTACACTTCAATTAGGAGGGAATAGTCTTGATGGTACCATCCACACTTCCATAGGAAACATGAGATCTCTCACTGTCCTTGATTTGAGAGAAAATTATCTCACCGGTACAATACCAGCTTCTATGGGAAACTTAACAAGATCTCTTACTTTCATTGACTTGGCATTTAATAACCTGACCGGTACGATCCCTTCATCTTTAGGAAATTTGAGAAGCTTATCCTTTCTTTACCTTCCTTCAAACAATCTTTCAGGTTCTTTTCCTCTAGAGTTGAACAATCTCACACATCTGAAACATTTTTATGTAAATTCTAATAGATTTACTGGACATTTACCAGACGACATATGTCGTGGTGGACTCCTTTCGTTGTTGTGTGTTATGGACAATGACTTCACAGGACCTATCCCAAAAAGCTTGAGAAATTGCACTAGCTTGGTGAGACTCAGAATTGAGAGAAACCAGCTCAGTGGAAATATATCTAATGATTTGGTTGTTTATCCAAATATGACCTACATAAATTTGAGTGATAACGAATTCTATGGTGAACTTTCTTGGAAATGGGAGCAATTTCAGAGTCTGATGACTCTAAGAGTCTCTAACAATAGAATATCTGGTGAAATACCAGCTGAGCTTGGAAAGGCAACTCGACTGCAAGCGATTGATCTCTCTTCAAATCATCTTGTTGGGGAGATTCCTAAGGAACTGGGAAAACTGAAGTTACTTGAACTCACTCTTAACAACAACAATCTTTCAGGTGATGTTACTTCAGTTATCGCAACGATACCTTACATTACAAAGCTTAATTTGGCAGCAAATTATCTGAGTGGATCGATTCCCAAACAACTTGGAGAGCTCTCAAATCTATTATTCTTGAATTTCAGCAAGAATAAATTTACAGGTAATGTTCCTCCCGAGATGGGAAATTTACGGTCTCTTCAAAGTCTTGATCTTAGTTGGAATTATCTCCAGGGATACATTCCACCGCAGCTTGGACAGTTCAAACATCTAGAGACATTGAACATCTCCCACAACATGATGTCTGGCTCTATACCGACCACTTTTGCGGACTTGTTGAGCTTGGTGACTGTGGATATATCCTGCAATGATTTAGAGGGCCCCGTTCCTGATATTAAAGCTTTTAGTGAGGCTCCATACGAGGCAATCAGAAACAACAACTTGTGTGGCAGTTCTGCAGGTTTAAAGCCTTGTGCTGCATCTACAGGCAATAAAACTGCTTCTAAGAAGGATAGAAAAATGGTTGTCTTATTTGTCTTCCCTCTCTTGGGACTCTTTTTTCTGTGTTTAGCCTTGATTGGAGGTTTCTTAACCCTTCACAAAATTAGGAGGAGGAGGAAAATGTTAAGGGAGGCACGACAGGAAAATCTGTTCTCAATATGGGACTGTTGTGGGGAAATGAATTATGAGAACATCATCGAGGCTACAGAGGAATTCGACTCCAACTATTGTATTGGAGCAGGAGGGTATGGAGCTGTTTACAAAGCTGTGCTGCCAACAGGGATGGTGGTTGCTGTGAAGAAATTCCACCAATCACAAGATGGTGAGATGACTGGTTCGAAAGCTTTCAGAAGTGAGATTCATGTCTTACTAAGTATAAGACACCGTAACATTGTGAAGTTGTATGGTTTCTGTTCACATAGAAAGCACTCGTTTTTGGTTTGCGAGTTCATAGAAAGGGGAAGTTTGAGAATGACTTTGAACAGTGAAGAACGAGCAAGGGAATTGGATTGGATTAAAAGGCTAAATCTTGTGAAAGGAGTGGCCAATGCTTTGTCCTACATGCACCATGATTGCTCACCTCCTATTATTCATCGAGACATTTCGAGCAACAATGTCCTCCTGGATTCAAAATATGAAGCTCGTGTCACTGACTTTGGCACAGCTAAGCTCTTAATGCCTGAAGCGTCCAACTGGACATCAATTGCAGGAACTTATGGATACATAGCTCCAGGTATGCAGTTTGGTTACAGAATCCATTTCCTAATAAGTAAATCTTTCTTACTGTTTCCAATGTAACAAAGCATGACTGAAGACTTTGATTTGCAGAGTTAGCCTTCACAATGAAAGTGGATGAAAAATGTGATGTCTACAGCTTTGGTGTGTTAACATTGGAAATAATCATGGGAAGGCATCCAGGAGATTTCATCTCAGCTTTGCTATCACCATCATCCTCGTCAACATCATTGCCAATGAGTCAGCATACAATCTTGAAGGACGTACTAGACCAGTGTATACCACCTCCTGAACATCGAGTTGCATCAGGTGTGGTCTATATTGCCAGACTAGCATTTGCATGCTTGTGTGCTGATCCACAGTCTCGGCCAACAATGAAACAAGTCGCTTCTGACCTCAGCATTCAATGGCCCCCATTGTCAAAGCCATTCTCCAGGATAGAAATGAAAGACGTTTTGTTACCCAGAAATTCCACAGGCTGAAAATTTAGCCAATCATTTTACTGTCATTCCTGTGTATCATTATCCTTTAGCTTTCCCCTATCTATGGTCTCCTTCCCAGCCTTGTGATAAGGAATACTGAGTTCAGGTTAATTTTGTACTTTGCTTCGGTTTACTGGACGGCCAACGGGCCTTGTCATCAGAGAATTCTGTAATTTTGAAAGACTTTCACAGCTTTCTGTGATCATACTGAATTATGAGTGCTATATGCTGAATCGAGCTAAGATCAAACCAAAACCCTACAGCAACAAAATAAAAACAGAGCGTCTCTGTACCATAGAAAAACAGAGCATCTCTGTATCTTTCCCTTCCTCGAGGGCTTCGAAAAACGTAATCGTGCTCCACTGAAATGAAGCCATTGGTATCCTTCCAGGATCAAGAAACTCCAAAATTAAAGAATATTCCATAACCTTCACGAATATTAGAAAATATGATTTCATACACCTTGTCCTAGCCCTCAAGCAAACTCCAACAAAACTTTACAAAAACCCTAATCCAATACTCCTCCCTCACCCATTCTATAACTTGAACAACGATGCACTGTCTCATTTTAGACAATAAACCCAAGTCAAGTCTCTTCTTTAAACTCATCAAAAAGAAGATAAAAACCGAAAACATCCCAGTGTTAAGCTCAGCTTAACAAGATTAGAAAGAATAGAAAGAAAAGAGAACAGAAATTGAGAAAGAACAGATTCAAGAGAGAGCAGAGGAGAATGAGCACAGAAATGAGATTGATCTTCTGTATTTTCTTCCTTTCAACACGTTTCCATACACCTGTTTATATACAATGGTTTTCTCTCCAATTACAACTGATTTAAACCTTTATTAGACAGCTAACTACTAACTACCTCCTAACTAATAGTCAAGCTCTTCACGTTTTCCACATTCAGCACATGCTGCAATTCTTTGCTTGAAGGCTAACAATTCTGTTCTGTACTGGAAACAGTACTGGAGGCTTGCATTCTTTATTTGTAAGCTAGTAACCTTAATTCCATGGTAACTTGAATCGTAACACCCAGTTAGTGAAGTGCTTGTGGTTTCAAAACTAAAGTCTAATTTTGGACAACTTGAAGCAAAACACAAAGCAAAAGTTATGCGACTTGTGTTTTTTTGTGAATTAAAAGGTTTTTGGCTTTGTAAAGAAACTTCTCAGGAT